>CM042139.1:104176281-104193781 GCA_023376005.1 Doryteuthis pealeii | reverse complement strand
CGCCTGTTGCACACAATGTGGGCTTCGAACGGATGGATGATGCCGATGTATCTGTAAAATAAAAAATAAAATTACTGAATTAATTCAAATTGTTTTTGTTTTTTTTCAAAACATAATTCATAGCTTACAATCACACGAGGGCGTCCCATCTTGGTGTAAAGGTTAGCAAGGTATTTACCTCGTATCCCACGTATGCAGGTATGACACAAGGTTGTATTAATGTGGGACCACTCACGAACCGAAGCTCATGTGATGACAGGCACAAAAATGCGTAGATCCCGTCGGCATTCCCCCTCAAATGGGCGCTTCAGACACTGGGCAATAAACCTAGCCATGCCCCTTTAAATCAACGGGGCATGTGTTGCCTGGGGGAGGTACCCCTGGGACCACGCGGTTAATTTCATTACCATAACAAACATAGGCCCCAAAAGGCCTGTGTTAATAATTGTTAATGGTTATTAATGGTTAGCGAGGTAGGCTTGCAGATCAATTACTACTGAATAGCCCGTTCGAAATTCCCTGGATGACCCATCTTTGTGACCTTGTGTCACATTCTACTTGTAGCGAACGGGTTAGATAAAGAAAATGGCATACCATGTTTGTGTAATGGCTAGCAAGCTAATCTCGTAGCTCCATTACCACTGAATAGTGAATTTGATCATTGCTAGACGCCCCATGCTTGTGACCATGTGTCACATCTTAACCCTGGTGAACAAGTTGGGTATTTAAGAGCGTGCCATCATGATGTAATGGTAGAAAAACTAGTTTCGCAGATCCATTTCTACTAATTAGTGAGTTTGATACTTTGTAGGTTTTGTACGAAGAAAGCTTTCAATTTTTTTCAAAGTATATATATATATATTCCAACGTTTTTCTAAGTATATTATATATATATATATATATATATATATATATATATATATATATATATATGTATATATATATTGTGCGAGCATATCTGACTTTGTAAATATATTGATCATAATTTTAGTATAGGAAAACGTGGAAAGGGATTTTTATTTTTACAAAAATATGTATCGTAAACTCGAAAGAAACGTGTGCTGAATTACCAGGAATTCATGAAAGCGTTGCTCACAGAACAATGTTATACATAATATAAATACAATGCTAATGGTTTTAACACGGACATTCATTGTCAAATATGTTTCTATATATATGCATTGAATAATAGCAAAATTGGATTTTCAGAGCTCAGGATCTAATTTAAGTTTGATTGAATTAAATCCTGCTATTATATTTATAACAAAAAGCCGAAAATATGACTGGTGTAATTTCTCAAACCGTGTACTAGAAAGCGAGAGAATGAGACCGTAAAAAACGGGTAGGCAGAGAGTGGTATAATGAAAAAGAGAAAAATAGTTCATGATTTTACCAGAGTAAAAAAATCTTTCACTGAATGGTTCATAATACGTAACTCATTTTTTTTTTAAAATCATATCTACTTTGAATTCAGTGGTACAAAAACTCGAGCGTCTTGAAAATTCACAAGCTGGTTTCACAGAGTATTGCCACTTATTTAATAATTCAGTAGGAGGATATATATATATATATATATATATATATATATATATATATATATATATATATATATATATAATAAGTTGAAAAAAATCGATACAACAAACAGGAAAATGTATGTTATGTTAGCTCTCTTTTATTTAGTCTCAACTAGTTTCGACCTTTGGTCATCGCCAAAAGAAAATTTATTGTGAAAGAAATTGTTTTTAGAAAGTTTTAAATAAGTTTTCTAAGTATTTGACAAAACAAAAAAAATAGGGCAAAAATTTTTTTAGAAGTAACGAGTCCATCTATTCAGTGAAAACCATCTGCTGGTTCACTTCGTTTGAATTTTAAAATAATATATAATTGAGGAATTTTTTAAAGATGCATATATATATATATATATATATATATATATATATATATATATATATATATATGCAGAATATATATGACTATATATGCAGAATATATACTTTGAAAAAAATTGAAAGCTTTCTTCGTACAAAACCTACAAAGTCTTCAAACTCACTAATTAGTAGAAATGGATCTGCGAAACTAGTTTTTCTACCATTACATCATAATGGCACGCTCTTAAATACCCAACTTGTTCACCAGGGTTAAGATGTGACACATGGTCACAAGCATGGGGCGTCTAGCAATGATCAAATTCACTATTCAGTGGTAATGGAGCTACGAGATTAGCTTGCTAGCCATTACACAAACATGGTATGCCATTTTCTTTATCTAACCCGTTCGCTACAAGTATGTGTCATACCTGCATGCACTGTGACAAATAAATCAAACCAAATTAAGAGAAATAGCTGGATGGGAACTACGGAAGGATGATGAACAAGAAATATATCGATCGGTAATAATACACATAATTATAAATATACTCTAAAACTTAAAGCGTTTACACTATCTATCGTTTGGAATAGGAATTAACTTAAAAGAAAAGGCAATACAAAGATGAGAACAGGTAAATAAATGAACAATTATAATTAAGCCGTGCATGTCATTAAAAATTATTAAAGACATTATAATACACATAACGATAAGCAGTAAACAAACATTACTCCATATACAGACTAAAAATCATCACAGGAAGAAGAGAGAAAATTTATGAGCATAGAATTAGCTCAAAACTTCCCATCTACCTAATGGTAAATTAGGATAAATTGTATTAGTTTAACTTACCCTAGCAGAACGTGGGGCCCTGATAAATGCGTATTGATTGCAATGATTGAAACAGCGGTAGACCCATAAAACTTTCAACAATTATATATATATATATATATATATATATATATATATATACACACACACACACACACACACATATATATATATATATATATATATATATATATACTAGCAAATTTATGCACCCTCCGGGTGCAAGTTTTTAAGTTTTAATATAATAAAATATCATGTTAAATTAGAAAAGCTAATAAAACTAAAAAAGAAAGCAGATATAAAGATTTGGAACAGAGGGGGTTTTATCGAAAAATAGAACAGCTTTGAAACTAACTCTTTCATCATTTTCCATTACTCCCGTCTTTCATTGGTAAATTTTCCTAATTTAACTCTTTACTTAAAATAGGAAGTAAAGGATAATATTACAATTATTTCTTCTTCTTAATGAATTTCTTTTAAGATTTATCCCAGAGATTTTTGCTCATATTCAATAAGATAAAACCAAACATTTAGAAATCAATAATACTTAGCATATATTTATTAAAATCAATTTTTTAAGATCAATATGCAAATTAGCCTTCCCATTCACACTGTAAACCACTATTTTGTTGTATATATAAATACAATTGCGTATTATTAGTATGTAGATATGGTCAACAGTCTTAATAATGTAGAACAGTTTTATTATTCATTGAGGTTTAAATAAAAATAAAATCATGGAGAATTTGATGTAAATAACTAAGGGAACTGTGAATTGAGTAGTAATATAGTTTCGGTTACAGACAAACAAACACACAATCTCCATTATAATAAGATATATATAATAAGATATATATATATTGAGTTAATCCCAATACTTGGTTGATGCAAGTATTAATCGGATACGTCAGTGTTATAACAAATATAAAGTGCTCAATATGTTAGTAGAGCGGATTTAGTATTACAGTGTATACAGAAATAACCTACTCGAGTATCACCATAAGGATTTTCCGGGTTAATTTCTACTGAATTAATCAAAATATTGATTAATTAAATTAATTAATAAAACCTGATGTTAGTATAGTATGCTATTGCATACTATACCAACACCAGATTATATATATATATATATATATATATATATATATATATATATTCACCGATAGATAGATAGAGAGAAAGAGGGGTGTATGTATTTACCCATCTCCGATAGTATGAGTAACACGCGACACAAGTTAAATGTTTTGATGGAGTACAGCTGGTTTGTATTCAGGAACCGAGATTAATTCCCTCACTATCATTATTCACGTATGCATGAAAATATTCTTTAAAAATTATTTGTAAACAAAAAAATAACAACAACACTCTTCAGATTAAAAAATGAATATTTTTATAAATTCGCAAAAAAATGGTTTTATTGATTTATAGAAGAATATTTAAGATGTAAACCATTGGGAAATACAATTATTGGATCAAGACTTTTCAAATATTGAATGTTTATATGAAATGTAAGTTTACTCTCTCTCTCCTTTGGGTAAGACTGACTATGTGTATATTGAAATAGAAGGTAAAGTGAAACCGAATCGCGAATAAACAAAGAACAATAAAACAAGTCCAAGATTACAGAAGAGATAATATCGGAAAGGGATAAAATGTTGAATGGTTTTACAGTTTTAATCCTCTAAATGTTAATGAAATGGGTGAAAAATTAAAGAAAAAACAAAAAACAAAAAAACAAAGATAGATTCAATAATAAAAAATATTCCTGAATTTATCATACAATTTTCTAAACAAAGAGATCTATAAAAAATAATTATCTTGGGACAGTAATCGGCTATCTCGTAAAAAGAAAGAAAAAGATAATGCTTTGAAAGTATTGGGAATTGTTCAGAGTATGGAAATTATCAAAATACTTTAAGTAAACAAAATGAATTAGAAAAAAAATGAAATAAATGAAAAGTTGAAACATGAAAATAAAAATGCTAAAAGTATTACATAAAATTATAAACCATTATTTAAATATGTAACATTAAAAAGTCAAATTCACAAAAACCTTACTACAGTATAAATTGATAAGACACGTGAATTAACGGACACATTGGTTGGCGCAGCAGATGTAGTAGCAACGTACGTTTCAATCTGTTCATTTTTGGAAGACATTGGTTTTCTACAAGAAAGTTGTTATGAGGAGGTTACTAACAAATGTATGGAGCAGCAAAAAGTTACAGCTAAAGACAAGACTTTTATTATCCAAGTTGGAAGGTAATAAAAAGTATTGAATTTGATGAAGCACATCCTGAAATTTTAAAGTACTTTTCATCAAATGAAAGCTTTATTAATGAAATAACTAAATTGTTTGAGAAATGTATAGAATATGACATAATTCTTTATATTTAAAAAACAGTAATTGTAATACTACTACATAAAAAGGTTCCATACATTTAAAAAATTATTACCGACTATTTTCTATAATATATATTTGTGTAATATTTTTAAAAGATTGATTAGAAATATTTGATGGAAGGGAATAATGCGGATATTACATATCTAAATTTTTGCAGAGCATTTGATACGGCATCTCATTATCGATTACTTCGATTTCTAAATGAGATACAACAATGAAAGTAAAAATTGGTATCAATTATTCTGAAACACATTATATACCGTCATACGTTCCTCAGGGATCAGTTCTGGGCTCTTTGTTATTTTTAATATTCATAAAGGATTTACCGAATGTTATAAATCAGAAATTGAACTATTTGCTGATGATGTTAAACTACCAAAAGGAATTACATCTAAATAATTTGTCAAATTAGGAAGAAAATTGGAAATTGAAAAGTGCAAATTGAAAAATGTAACGTGTTACATCATGGATCAAAAGAAAACAAGGTATGCGATCTACGGGTCGTCTTCAAAAATGTTTGTTTTAAAGCTGACAAATATATTTTCTTTATTATATCGAGGGTAAATGTACTGACTAACTAGATGTTTAGAAATTTTATCTCAAGGGAGGCAAGTGTTGTTTTAAAAATACACTAAACCCTAATATGACCTTGTATATAATATTTTACTCAGACCTGGATATTGGAGTGTAATATTGAGATCCGAGAGCAGACAAAGACGAATGATAAAAATAATAAAAAGAGTAAAATATTACAGTTACAGGCAGATACAAGATAAACTACCTTTAAATATTCTACTAAAAAGAAGAATTAGAGGTGATCTAATTGAAAATGTTATAATAATAAATAGAATAACTAATTACAGTAGACATTTTTAAATATTTCTCCTTGAAAGGAAAACTTACCGTCAAGGAAGATTTCAAAACCAAAGTCCTTTTATCAATTGAAATGTTTTGCTAATAAAATAATATATTTTTGGAACAATTTGCCTAAACAGAGAAAAACGGCAGAAGCGTACAAAATTAACATATCAATTTGGATGATTTCAGGAAAAATAGTAAAAATAATAATTCAAGAAAACAAAAATGGATGCAACCAGTAAATTACATTGCTCTATGAAGAAAGACATTGAGCAATATCACAATAATGCAATAACTTCTGAGCTCTAAAGAAATCCTTCATTTTTCCTTTGAGGATGCCAGTAGATATTTTCACCATTTATTTAGTGTAGAATATAATTGATCACAAACATTTTTTGATGTTTATCTGAAGATAGATATGTCATTAACAGTGTATATGTTCTGCGCAAAGATTCTTTTTTGTTAAAGCTTGATGTAAGAAGAGAGAATAAAACAAAGGAAATACTCAAGAGGGCACTGTTGGACTTATTTTGATATATAGTTATTTACTAAGCTGAGCTTAGATGTGGCACAAGGCCGGAAATATGGGGTGCCCAGTGAGAATCGAACTCACTAACAATGGTATACGAATCTAGCTTGCTTATTTTGATATATAAGGTGTACTCCAATTCCAACCCTGAATTCATAGACAAGGCGAGGTTACGTGATCAATTCCTTCACCAATCAGCAGCCATAATGTTCGCAACAACCAACCAATCAAATAAATAAATAGATAGATAAATGAATAATGAAGAACGTCAACTGTTGCATTTAAGGTCAGCGTTCCGAACAAGCAGTATTTTAGCAAGTGATTGGTTGTTGTTGTCTGCCAGATTGAATTAACTTCAGTGAATATCATCTCAAATTACTGAAATAAGAATATGAACAACATCTTTGCAATCATGAAGGTGAAAAACTGCAAGCTAATTCTGCATACAAAAATAGTTGATAGATAAATCACATATTATGCTATTTTGCCACGAGTTACATTTACAATTATGCTTTTCATACAAAGTACCAAAAGAAAAGCCGATTTTGAAATACCAACATAAACCCTGTGGTAGCTGCAGTTTCCAGAAAATGATATTTTTTGTTTTATGTTTTTTTATGTTCACAGACAAGACACAAATCGATATAGCCTCGTTTCAAGTGTTTTTCTCGGCCTAAGTTATTATGATATAATGGAATATTTTACTGATTCTTTTTCTTTCTGATCATTATGAATATCTCAGGTGTTGAATATTTGATAATTTACGCCCATGACAAATTTCACGTGCTACATGTTTCTCATGACTCGGAGGTAATTGGTAACATAAATACTAAGAGAAGATTAACTGTATCCATTGAATGGTATGAATAAATTGTTGTTCTGTTGAAAACAAAGGAAACGTATTGTACAAAGTCTTTATCCATGAAAAACTAAACCGAAGCCAAGAAAATCATATTTAAAAAGAAAAGTACAAATATGAAAAGATAACGTGATAATCTATTAATAAATAAATAGATAAATGAAAAAGAATTATGAAAAGAAAATCTGGAAAATAATTGATATTGAACATGAAAGATATGGAGAGAATATGGAAGATAGGATGATAGGAAGACAAAAAGAAAGAAAGAAAGAAAGAGAGAGAGAGAGAGAGAGAGTGAGAGAGAGTGAGAGAGAGTAGGGGAAGAAAGGGGGTAAACCGAAAGAGAGAGAAAAGGGGATGGAAAGGTGGAAGTGAGTGAAGTAAAGTTGAAGGAAGAGTGGAAAAGGTAGGAGGAAGACAGAGACCTTAACCGTTAGGAAAAGGAATACGAAAATAAAATAGAAAATACAGAGAAAAGGAACTGAAGGAGGAAAAAAGGGAGAGAGTGAGAGAAAGGGATGTCGGGAGAGATAAAGAAAGAGACACGAGCTGATGAAGAAGAGAGACAGAAATGATATGAGAATCAAAGAGTAAAAGCCAAAGAAAGAAAAAAATCGTTATATATATATATATATATATATATATATATATATATATATTATATATATATATATAATAATATAATAAATATATAAAGGTTTTACATATCTATTTATTAGGTGACAAAGGAACATTCACAACCATATTGGTTTCATGCCATGCAATCATCAGGTGAAGATGTTTCAAATGCTAGGAAAATCGAAAAAAAATTCAAAAAAGGTCAGAAAATTCAATAGACATGGGATATGTATGATTGGATAAAATGATGTGCGTATGTATGTGGTGGTAATTTGAATGTATGAGAGTGTTTATGGACAGCATAAAGGTTGCGTACGCGGGGTAACTGGTCACACACATAATACATTGTTCTGTGAATGTGTGACATTTGATCAATGCTGACGTGCGAGCGTTTGTGTGTGTATGTGTGTGTATGTGTGTGTGGGTGTGTATGTTTTTTTGCATGTCTGGATGTGGGCGGCGTGTGTTGTGATGCGGGGAGGAGGGGATGTATATTGTCGGGTCGAGTTAATTGAGGAGGGGGGTTGAATAATATTAACTTTAAGATTAAATGTTGTATATTATGGGCGGGGTGGGGGTTTATAGAACGACGGGGCTGGTTAAATGTTGCGAGTATACATGCGAATACACACGAGGTCGTGGTGTCAACCAAACATGCTTGCACGTGGGCACTCATACACACAACATAGGAAGACGTGCATGCGTAAGTACATATGTCCATGCGTGCGTAAACACCTGTACAAACGGTACTCACACACGCATACAAAACAATACTCATACATACCGATATGCACACACATGCTACCATATGTGCTACGCAAGCCTTACATACACACACTGATGCGTATACGCATACTACTATGCGCCCCACGTATACACATATACACATATACGCACACAGGCACACACATACATGCACATATACACACACACATATGCGCGCATACATACACGCATATATACACGTACAAACATATATACATATATATGCACACACATATGCACGCACACACATATGCGTGCACATGCACGCGCATACATACACGCACACATATGCACACATACGCACATATACTCACGCTCACGCATGCACGTACACACACAGCCGCATGTACACATGCAAGCATATATATACACGCTCTCACATATATACGCACACACTCATGCACATACATGTGCAAACATACACAAGAGCACGTATATACACATGAATACATATATGCAAGGACAAAGGGGGTTGATAGAAAGAAGGACGGAAAGGACAAGGCAGGGGGATGGGTAGACAGGGTAGGTAAGATGGACGAAAATAAACTTAGATGGGTAGAATGATAGATGGATAGATAGATAGGTAGATAGGTGGATGGATAGATTGATTGATGAGGGAATGGACTGGGGTAGAAGGTTGGGTGGATGGATATATATGTATATATATATATATATATATATATATATATAGTTAAAATTTTGTTATGTATATATATATATATATATATATATATATATATATATATATATATATATAGTTAAATTTTTTGTTATGTGTCCGTTATACTCAACCGTGCGTAGACGCATAATCGTAAGAGGGTAATCATATGTATTTTTTTCTGTCTAAATAGCAGCAAGTAATACGGATGGGTTTGTATATTTATTAAGATAACGCTGTAATTTTTCCTAACGGATAATTTTATCTTTGGATTAACTATTATTCTTTGTAACTACCCTGTGAGATCTTTAATTGTTTTTTACGAGATTTTTATAAACAAAGTTCGGAAATATTTATTTCCGTTTTATTCAAGATGGCCTATACTGGTCAATAGGTGGTCCCTAATTTCGTATCAATAATGAAACGGGCCGTGTGGGCAAATAGATGGACCGTTTTATTTATTTTACACGATAATGAAGAGGGATTATTCCCCAATCAGATAGAAACAGACTGGGATAGATAATTGGATGGATGTGTAGGTGAAAATATACTGAAAAAGATAGATAGATAAATGGGTTGGGGGAGACAGATAAACAGGCACGTGTTGAGATATGCAGGCAGATAGGGACAGAGTGGGATGGGTGAATGGGTATATAGGTGTGAAAGGGGTGGGATATATAGATAGGGGTGGGTTATGCTTCAGGGGGTTTGGATATAGTACTGAGGTGCAGGGAAAAAGAAGGATTTTTACTTACGTTTCATATGTAGGTGTGTAGGGTTGGAATTGTATGGTGATAGAGTATGTTGGTGGTGTTATGAAGATGTGGTATGTTATGTGTATAATAGTGCTGAGGTGGTGGTGCATAGGTTGTAAGTAGTGGTGGAGGGTTAAGTGTATGGGTCGAAATTTGATAACAGGTGTTTGTTTTTATGTCTACACTTGGACAGTATTTCAGATTTTTTGTTTAGGAGGGTACAATGTGGTATATGAGTGATGATGGAAAGTTTTTCTTGGAGGCAAAGGAGGCATTTTTTGTGGGCTTATTGTAGGTGGGTGCAATTTTCTGTATTTCTTAGGTTATCTTGGGGGAAATATTCATATCCTTTGGGTTCCAGATATATGTGGATAGTGATGTGCTGATTGAGTAGTTAATATTAGTGAAGGATAGTTTATTGGTGTAAGACCTTTGTTTCAGGGTACCTTCGATATATATATATATATATATATATATATATATATATATATATATATATATATAGTATGAACAAAAAGTAATAAGACAAACAGGAATATTTCTTATATGTTATTTTTCTCAACTAGTTTCGAACTTAGGTCATCGTCAGGAGAAGATTTTTTGTTTGAAGAAATTGTTTTTAGTGTGTTTTTTTTAAGGGAGAATTATAAAAGAATTATAGAAATTAAAATATTTTTTGAAGGTTTGACATATTATTAAAATCCGTGTACAGGAGTGTATTAGTAGTAGCAAATCCATCTGTTCCGTGAAAAAAACCTCTTTGAGGTAGGTTCCTTTTGAATGCTCTTATATATGTGAGGGAGTGTTCTTAGGAGTTGTGTATATGACCATATAAATATACATATAAATGTATGTGTGTGCATACATATATGTGTGTGAATGTGACTGATTGTGTATCTCGGTACTGTGCGCGTGACTTTTAGATTTTCAAATGAGTCAAGAGTGGTTTGTTTGATGTGGAGCGGTCGGTGTTATTGGCCCCCTACATATTTGTCGCCTCGATTTTTATTATTATTCTCAAGGTAATGAATCTATTTTCTGGTTAAATACAAATGGATAAAAACTTCTTATCTTTTTTATCCATCTGCACTCGTGGTTTTCGATGACAGATTAAGTGTCAGTATCTTTTTGGATTCTTTCGATGAGGGTAAATACATAAGGGTATATATATATATATATATATATATATATATATATATATATATATAAGCTATCCTATATATATATATATAAGCTATCCTATCTTAAATATACATGGTCTATCAATGATATTGAGCATTCTCTACTTAAAATATAGCAAACTATATTATCAAGATCATATATATATATATTTGTGTGTATGTATTAATCTTGATATTATATATATATATATATATATAGAGAGAGAGAGAGAGACAGACAGACAGACAGACAGACAGACAGAGAAACAGACAGACGGACAGACAGAAAGAGAGAGGGAGAGAGAGAGATTTTGAAGAATTTTAAGAAAAACAGATGGGAGAGAGGAAGAGAATTAGAAAATAGGTATATCATTGAAGGTCGGAGGCTTAAAAAAACAAAGAGGCAGCTAACAGTTATACATATGATAGGAAGTGAAAAGCTAGAGAGAAAAGATGAAGAGAGAAAAAGTGAGCAAAACAAGAAAGTGCAGAAAATAGAAATAAGAGAATGGTGGGTTCTTGCGTTTCTTTCTTTTATGGCATATAACTTTCGTGATTTATTTAATGCCAAAGCCATCCTTGTAGAAGAACGCTATTGATACACTTTAATCAATACCTGAGATGGTATGAGGGCGTCCAGAAAGAGGATGACGATGTCTTAAGTCTAGTTGAACAAATTAATAGTAAGCAATTTTTTTAAAATTACATAATAATCCTTATTATTATCAAAATACTTTTTAAAAATATTGAGAGTATGTTTTTTATTTAAGAATGAATACTTTTGCCGACATTCGAGCATTTTATTTTTTTAATGTTTTAAACCATCTTCAGGGTGATGTTACTAAGCGATGTTATGAAACTTCGTCCAAAAATTACTAAAAATACCGAAGTGTTTGAACATCGGCAAATTATTTATTCATAAGTAAATACATACTCTAAATATTTGTTTTTTCATAACTTATTATAATGGATATGGCGCATTTGTCTGTATTTGAGACTACATCGTCACTCACGTGACAATCCTTTAATTATCTAATGATCATTATTTAATCTTAATTAGCATCTTATCTTATTTATTAAAATGTCTCTCTTAAAGTTTAATTTATTTTAATTTGCCTCAAAACAGACGATGTTATTAATGCATTTCAAATTCTGCAATATGTGTTATATATCATTAAGAAATAACAGTTTACATATTATATGGAGTGGATAATTTGAATTTAAGAAACTACGTTTAATAAATAATTACTTGGTGTTATCAATTTTTGATATTATTTTTTCATTCTCAAACATATTAAAAGTAATCCTATGTATAATTTTATATAGAAATAAATTAAATTTCAAATAATTGTAATTATTTTATATGCGTTTTGTTTACTATCGTTAGTCTTTCTAATTTAATATAATATTGTATTATATTAAAACTTAAATACTTGCGCGTAGAAAGGCGCATACTTTTGCTAGTTTTTATAATTATATGTCATATTTATTTACTTTTTCTAACTTATATATATATATATATATATATATATTGGGCATTTTGACAGCAAGATTTAAGCAGGTTTTGTTAGGACTACGGAATATGTTCAGGTGCAGACGTGCAAGTAGCCTTGTTATTTTCCATTCATCGGGATCTAGATGATACAGAAAATGTCACATATTTTAACCCAAGAACCATTAACCATTTCGCTGGTTGTCCACGGAGATTGTCTACACTGATTATTTGTTTGGTGCTAGTTACTTTCGTTATAAAGTTGATATTTTGTTGGTTTATTCAGTTAGTATTAACCATAGTACCCCTCTTAAAATAGACTCCCATTACTGAATAAACCACAAAAAATCTTATAATAAAAGCTGGTTGAAAGCGTTTGGATGAACAAAAATTAAGGGACGTTTTCTCTACCATCTAAATCACGATGGACAAAAACAACAAGATGAGTTGAACCTCGATACCTGAAAATCATAGAGAAGAAATATTCCGTGGTCTTTAGCAAACCTGTTTAAATAATATATATATAATATATATATATAATATATATATATATATATATGTATGTATATATATGTATATATATATATATATATATATATATATATACGTATATATATATATATATATATATATATATATATATATATATATATATATATGATGAATACATATCCCTCTGTTCCGTTTCAGATTGATTGATTGATTTTTACACCTTGTCAAATCGACTATAGATTTTACGCCTAGAATGTAGGGGCTTGCGTTCATTGTACGTTCATAAATACACATTTCATATATATATATATATATATATATATATATATATATATATATATATATATTTATATATATATATTTACAGGATGTTCGAGATAAATTTGACATACTTACATTTGGTTATTTTTCTCCGTAGGTTAGAGGTATTGACGCGCACTACGCATCATTTAAAAGCTTTGACCCTTTTTCATTCATATATGTGATGACAGATAGAATGGATGACTGAAACCTACCTGAATCATGGAAAAGAATAACTTTATTCATGATGATCTGCACCGTCCATCACAATAACGAGATTATGGTTTCTGCCCAATGCCCCCTAAACACAGTAAAAACAATCAGGCATCAACTGGAGAATTGTAATGGAGACTACGAGACTGTGGCTAGAAGAAAGCAACATAAAAGACGATCTGATTGCGTTCGTACAGCCTAATTTCTCAAAAATCTGCAGAGAACGTTTTGGAGGACCCTGGCATTGGAATTCGGGCTTTGTCACGTAAACTGAATGTTTCGGTCTCTACCATGTAGCTTGCACTCTATGAACACCTTCGCTACTACTCATACAAGCGTCGCAGAGGTAAACTGCTCCTAGAAAAGGCCTGTGAAAATCATCTGACAAAGAAACTTCTGAGCAAAGTGAAAAATCCTGATGAACCACAAACAATCTGGTTCTTTTCCGACGAGAAAAACTTTTGCCAAGATCAAAAACACAACACGCATAATAACAGATGGCTTGCATACAGTCCAAAGGTCACTCCTCGTGTCATGCAGACTAAACTTCCCCAAACTGAGATGGTTTTCGGATGTGTGTCCTCTGAGGATGATGTGATGCCTCCGCATTTTTCAGAGAGGGTATCAGGTTGAATTCAGATGCCTATGTGGTGATGTTAAACACTGTAGTCAAGCCCTGGATAACAAGGGTAGCCAATGGTAGGCCATATGTATGGCAGCAGGATTCACCCCCCTGCCAAACCTCTGGGAAAAATCAGAAATGGTTGTCGGTGAATTTTTAGGACTACACCAGTCCCAATGTTTGGCCTCCGAACTCCCCAGATCTTAACCCCATGGATTATTATATATGGAACGCTGTTGTGAAAGACACCAATCGCCGTGCCAGTACTACAAAAGCCCAGTTAATCGACAGTGTCAAGGTAGTTTTGGAGACCCTTCCCAGGGAAACTGTAACAGCTTGCTCCAGTTTCCGGAGCAGGATTGAGGATGTGATCGACGCTAATGGTGGTTATTTTGTAGTGTTGACAGTAGTGTAATTTCCGTGCCTGTTGAATTTCTTTACAATCTATTAAATTTTGTAGTTACCAAGCACTTTTTCTTTTTCCTTATGAAACTGTCAAATTTATCCCGAACAGCCTGTATATATATATATATATATATTTGATGAATACATATCCTTATCTTTGGTTACAGATTGATTGATTGATTTTTACACCTTGTCAAATTGACTATGGTTAATTTACGCCTAGAACGTAGGGGATTGCGTTCATTGTACATTCATAATTACCATATTTTATGTAGTCGTTTCTTAAGAACAACTTTTAAACAGATCTATTTGACGCATAGGTTGGAGCCTAACTTTGATCCGGGTCATAGTAAACCTATTGGTAAAATAGCAATTAAATGGTAATCTACTCTCCACAGAGTTTTGAAATGGAGCCCCACCTTCAAATACACTTCAATGTTATGCATAGTTTACCCCTTTTTGAGGGGGGAAGCTTCTGTAGAGGATACAGTCAAAGTATTCTATGCTCTATCGACAGGGTGATTTTGGTTAAAGATTTTTAACACTGTAAAGTTTGAGAATAAATAATACCTAATAATATCAGTTTTGATTGCATAATACTTTAAAAGAAATACTAAAATGTTAGTTTCTTTGATTTAGTGGAAAATTCTTCTTTATTAAATAAATGTTAGAGGTGTAGGTATTTATGGATATACTATACATACATGCAAAATAACAGAGTGAAGGCCATGTATTTAAAAAAAGAAAATAATCCAAACCTGATACGAATTTCATGTAAAAAATAAGGATTTCTGTATTAGTAAACATGGCTGAGACAAACTAGGAAAAGGTTTTAAAAAAGAGTAAACGAAAGAGAAGCTCTAAGCAAAAAATAAAATTTAAAATAAACAATAGAAAAAGCTGAGCGGAAACATATTCAGTTGCAGAACAGAACCCCCTAAGCAAAAACAAAACCTTCAAAAAGACAAAAAAAAAACAAACTAAACAAAAAAAAAAGACGTTAAGAAATAAGATGAAAACTTATAAGAGACAAAAATGATAGAAACTAGTTAACTCAAACGAAAGGAAACAAAAAGAAACTTAGAACGACTTTAATACTGAAAGAAATAATGTTTTTGAACGTACTTCAATATAAAAAAAAGTTTTTGAATCGTAATGAGAAGAGAGATTTGATTGGATAGACAATGGAGATTGTCATGCGCATTGCTTTGTTAACGCTTTCTTTATAAATCCAAAATCTTTAACTCTGTAGGTAGATATCGTTTTATAAAGGTTGAAGAAAAAATAATAATATACTATTTATTGTTTGAACTCCAGAACATTTGCAATAAAGATTGGAGTAGAAATATTTGGGATAATATTTGGTTGTATTCTTCCCAAATATTTACATAGAGCTGAAGGAGAATATTTTAATTCATACCTTTCCCAAGTGTATTAGCGTTTTGTGAAATACAAACAACACCGAGTTTTCTACATCGATAAACATTTCATGACAAGCGCTTCCATATGAAATAGAAATATGATACAAAATATTCACTTATCATAAAAACAAAAAGGACAAGAAGCTTCCAATATATATATATATATATATATATATATATATATAATATATATAATATATTATATATATATATATATATATATATGTATATATATATATATATAATATTATATATATATATATATATATATTGTTTTCTCCCTTTCTCTTCTATTTTTCTCCATCTCCATGGGGTGTATGATGTGAATGCATGTAGGAAATAATTTTAGTGAATAGAAAATTACTTATTTGATTAAGTATTAAAAAAATAATTATATTATTTATCAACATAAGGTATTTTGTGATGTTTTAGCTCTAGTTTAACTAGGTGAGGGGAGAAGTTATAAATTATCGTATAATAAATCGAAATTATACTTGATGCTACAATTTTTCTTAGTTTTTTTTTGTTGGATCCATTAAAATTAAAGATGTGATTGTTTCTAAAATATGTTTAGTTTGTGCATATATATATATATATATATATATATATATATATATATATATATATATATATATATATATATATATACATATATGTATATATATATATATATATATATATACATTGTATACATATGTCGATTACACAATTATTTTAGATCTACCCTGGATATTCGATGGTATATTTTAGCCCCATTCAATATATCTTAATATTAAATCAAACAGTGATCAAGTAATATAGATTTAAGCAGACTTGTAATTATATATCTTTGACGGTCAGTATATCTATACATATATAAAGGGCACTATGTGTGTATGTATGTCCGGAGGAAACTATAAAAAAATAAAACAATTGACGACAAATCGAATATATATACACTTTCACTATACCAGATCTTGCTTTTTGAGGAAAAATAATGAAGGTTTGATTTATATTAGAGAAGATAATTTTAAAATAAAATTTCAATGATAACAGAATTTTTTTACATTTTATATTTTAGATAGTAGACATTAATTTTTCTTTTCAGAGTGGCTGGATCGACGCAAGGTCTTTTTTACATAGGTATTTTAATTGGGCATACTACGAGGATCAATCTCACGATTAATTAGTAATGGATATGTGAGACAAAATTTTTACCTCCCCCACTACCAAGGTAACGCCGAGTAGCCGCTTCTAGTATGAAATCAAG
>CM042139.1:104156281-104171281 GCA_023376005.1 Doryteuthis pealeii | reverse complement strand
GGTTCTTCTTGGTTTGTATTTGTTTCTGGGATTAGTGTGTCAAGGCATAGTTTTTGGTAGGCTTGCCAGTTTGCTTTTTTGAAGTTCCATCGTGGGGTTTTTGAAATTTTTTGTGGTTCAGATTTTCCTAGTTTAGTATTTTCTATTATGATTGGGAAGTGGTCGCTGCCACAGGGGTCTTTATGTACCCTCCAGTTATATTCTAGGAAGGTTGCTGGGTCGCTTAGGGTCAGATCTATAGCAGAGAATGTACCTGAAGATGAGCTTAGGTGGGTCTGAGTTTTCTGATTGTGGAGGCATAAATTGTTGTTGTTAATGATTTTTTCAAGGGTTTGGCCTCTTCTGTTTGTTGTCCTGCTTCCCCACAAAATGTTGTGGCTATTGAAATCTCCCATCAATATGTATGGTTTAGGGAGTTGATTTATTAAGTTATTTAGCTCTTCTTCGTTTATAGGGTCTTGAGGTGGGATGTATATTGAGCAGATGGTGGTGGTTTTGTGTAAAGTTGCTGAAATTGCAATTGCTTGTAAGGGGGTTGATGTTGATTTTGCTTTGGGGATGTTTTTCCTTATTAGGATTGACACACCACCCGAAGCTCTTAGTCCTGTGTTGTGTATGTAATCGTATTGCTCATAATTTTTCATGTTTGTTTTATCACTGCTTTTTTTGAATGTTTCTTGGAGACATATAATGGTAGGGTTTTGTTCAGCTATTAATAGCTGGAGTTCATTGTAGTTTGCCTTGTAGCCCCGACAGTTCCATTGGATAATCTTGTGGGTATTTGGCGAGGTCCGGTATCGAACTAGGAACCTTGTGGTTTCTAGCCCACAGATAAAAAAAATTGAAAAACACACAGATGTTATTACTTAATGTTGTATTTATTGGGTAATATTGTAATATTTCAATCTATATAAGACCATAATCAGAGCTGATCTGTTATTGAAACAAAGGAAATAGGTTTTTTTTATAAATATTACCAGTGTGTAAGGGAAATAACTCATAAAGGACTTTAAGTGAAAATATATTTAAACTTCTTATAGAATTCTTTAAAAAAAAACACGTGCATAACGTTTTAGAGCATGAGATAATGGACTTTAAAAGAAAAGATATTTAAAATTATTATAGAATTCTTATAGAACACGTGCATAACGTTTTACAGCATGAGATAACGGGCTTATGTAAGAAAGATTTTATATAATTCTTTAAAAAATTAGCTGGTGCAAGGGAAATATTTCTCAGATCACGAATAATTTAAAAAAATATAAGTATGTATTTATATGAGTAATGTGCAAAATAACGGTCTTATGAGTTATGAATTATTTCCCTTACAAACTGGTCATTTTTTTTTTTTTTTTTAATTATTTTCTTCATTTCATAACAGATTGGCTCTGATGATGATTTTATACTGATTGAAATATTGCAATATAATCCATAAATACAACATTAATTAATAACATTTGTGTGTGTGTTTTTTTTTCTTCAAATGTCTTCTCTGATATACGGATTCACTTCTATAACCGGGTTAGCTCAGTCGGTAGAGCGTCCGGCTAGAAACAACAAAGTCCCTAGTTCACCAACTCAGGGTATGAGTAGCACAGGGATCTGTGCGGTAAAGTAAGGAGCTGATGGTAGGAGTGGCGCTCCACTCCAGACGCAAAAACAATCTCCTTGGTCTTGCGCTAGTGAAAAGGGGATAGACTCCCTCGCTGACTGGCTAAAACCGACTATATATATATATATATATATATATATATATATAAACGGTTTTGTAATTAGCTTGACTCGTTGTGTTTATATTGGTTTGGTGGTTGGTTTTGAAGGCTATAACAATGCAAGTGTACAGAAAAAAAAGGTAACTGTGGTGTTGTTTGTTAACCTGTGATTTATTCCAATTCTTAATATTTCGGGATAAAACTCCCTTCTACAGAAGATTACTAGAACTGATGTTGTTGCTAGTGGCTGTTCATTTGTTCTGTCTCATGTCTTCCAAATTATGAGTGTGTGGGGGGGGGGGCTTGTTTATGTGTGTGTTTGTGTGCGCTCTTTATTCTGTATATATATTATATATATATATATATATATATATTTAGTCGTCACGGTAGCCTAAAGTCAGTTTCTCATATACACTGGATTTCACTTTTCCCCACATAGTCTTCATACCATGACAAAGGGGGAATGTTCCCCCGTAATATCGGAATAAATCTAACCAGGGACAGAACAACAGCTGTATATTGAAAATCTGGGGTTTTTTCGGGGGGGGGTTCTGTTTTTTGGGGGTTTTTTGTCCACTTGTTCATTTCCATGCTTCATAATACCAAAAACAACGTTCACAAGAACAAAGTTATACATAATCAATTATATATATATATATATATATATATATATATATATATATATAATATATATACTCTGGTGTCTACACCCGGGATTAAACCAGGGACATTCAGATGACGACTCACTGTTGATTATTCTCTTTTCACCCTCCTCTTTGCACCCTTTAATCTTTCTTTCTTCTGCTTTCCTTTCTCTTTCCTCCTTTTTTTATTTCCTTTCTCTTCCTTTGTCTTATATTTGCTTCTTTCTCTCTGCTTCTTTTACTGACGCCTTGTCGCTGAAAAAAGACCAGTTTTCAGCCTAATTTGCAACTGGCTACTTCTCTACTCTCCGCTTTTCGACTATAGCTTTCTTCTCTTGAAATCATTTTTTCAGGTTCGACGCAGAAAATCACAGCAGAAAATCTCGATGTTAGAAGTACAAACGACTAAATAACCGCAGGTGACAATTAACCTCTTCGTTCTGTCTGTCTAGAGAAACCGAGTCGGCATTTATGCTTGTCAGCGACCGAAACAATTCAGCCAACAGGGGTGACAGTAGTCTGACTACGAACCACCACTCATGATCAGGAGGTTGCGAGTTCAGTCTCTGAAGTAACCCGCAACATTCTCTGCATACAACTATCAGAACTACGCATGGTTGAGTCTTAAAGCAGATTGAGTCATTGCAGATTTCAGTGATGATTTTATACAAAAACAGGTATCATTTTTTCCGAATCTTTTTAACGATATAATTTCTCTGAAGACTTATCTTGTAATAATAATCTGGAAATAGTAAATATTTTCTCAGGCAGAATTTCTTTTGTGGGTATTGAGTTTGGAAAATTAAAAAAGAAAAAGATTATGTCACGATTAGTGTAGCCATTTTAGGACTGTAGTTGAAAGCAGCTTTATAGTGGAGATTCCTTGTAGCATAAAGTTTGAGCCTTTCTTGAAGTAGAAAGATGTAGTATCAGTTTTAATCCTTGTCCGCTGGTACATCCGTAAAGAGCTGTATAGTCCTCGTCTGTTGGTCTGTTTTTCTCCAGCGAGTAATTCTAGGACAATTTATCAACGTGTTTAAATAGTAAATTAAATACATGTTTGGGTGTTTTGATTGGCCGATTCAGTCACCACTGTTTCATGAATATTAGCTAACCCAAGGATCAATAACGTGAAAGTATGGGTTTTTATCCTGTTTGTATTATTATCCTATTTTATACTTGAAAAATATTGTATGCACATATATGAACGGAAGGGCAGCTGATTTGAATCACTACGAGCTGACTACATGGAGAAGAGTTGGATATGTCATGTGCTACCAAGATGCTGAGGTTTTCTGAAACGGTCTAGTTTTTTCTTCTTATCCAAAATAAGCATGACCGATTGGTCCTTAATGAGCCTTAAAACAAATACAAGCGACGGCTGAACAGGTTTTCACTTGAATCTGGTCGATAGCTAAGATCCAATACAAATGAGGTAGGTTTTTGCATAAATTATTTTTTGAATTATTTGTGCGATATTATCGGCTGATGTTCATATTTGTAATGTCATGAAATCTAGCGGACGCTCTTAAATGAAGATACCTGAATGAGAACGTGACAATCTCAAGAGAAGATGATGGAAATAAAACACTACTTTATCAACGCTATATCACTAACGGAATTAAGAGACAAGATACATGACACTATAATAATACAGTCCGGTAGACAAAGGTGATGGTGATACAGAGGTGGTAGTCTCACTTTACACAGCATAACTTTGGTATCACCCCCGGATGTTGGCATATAATGACATGGTATAGGATGTGCAATCGCACGTTGTATGGAAATAAAATACTATTGAACACTCGCTTAAAAAAATTTTGATAAAATAAAAAAGTGCTGGGGAGTAGAGAAAATAAAAGAAATGAAAATCTTACGTTTCATTATGGTCTCATTAAATTTCCTACAAACTACTTTGGTACAGAGGGTAAAATATTCGAGTGAAAAATTCATTACTAATGAATTTCATTTTTCATTACTAATGAATTTCATTTTGACATACGCGGGTGCATGCATTTTTGTACGTATGTGTGTATGTGCATGAGTGTGCGTGTATGTATGTGTGGATAAGAAATCCCGATGTATCTCATGGAATCTTTTTAAAAAATAGACATGTTATCCTATTTTTCATTTCAATAATTTGGTTTTCATTTTTTCAGTTATAATTTTAGATAATATTTTCTGATATAATTCTCCAGAATATATATATATATATATATATATATATATATATATATATATATATATATATACGTGTGTGTGGCTACTATCAACGTCTATTTTAGATTTAATTTGGTGACATCCATGTTTTAATAGCTTGCGAGATAATATGTACTTCCTATGTATTGCAAGATAATACTAATTTCAATCCTTATATTTATTCTCAAATTGATTCGCTGCTATATAAAAGGTTATACAAACTGCAGAAAGGGATGTACTGATGTCCACAGCATGATTAGAGGGGTTTACATCTAGTGGGTCTTGAACTAAGGTAGTACAACTGCATTTTTAAATGTAGGCCTATTTTTTTCAAACTCGTGAACAGGCGCTTGAAATTCTATATCCAAAATCTACTAGTGACAATGATAATTAGAAAATGTATTTAATAAAAAAAAAATTATCGCCAGTATTTCCACACTTCAGAATCTATTACTGATACAGACAACACAGACCATCTAGCGCTTCTTGCAAATACACCTGCTCAAGCTGGATTTCAACTTCATAGCCTTTAGCAGGCAGGTAGAGGCATTGATGTCAACATGAACTCAGATGAACAGAGTTCATGTGTTTTAATTAAATTTGATGAATCTCATTATAAAATGACAAGGCTCTGAAATGAATAGAACAATTCATATCTCGATAACAATATCTCATCTAATAAAAGCGATGTCAACATATGTCAAGAATGAACAGCTATTGACAGATTAATAACGAGATGGGAATATGATAGATCTTCTAAAATAAAACAGGGATTCTCTAGCCCTATTATCCTATGGTTGCAACACTAGGAATTACGGAAACCTATGGTAGAATAGCTAGATTTGATCTATACAAGGATATTGCATACTGTTTCTAACAAACTCTAAAAGTATTTCCCTGCAGTAATACGGCCATCTCTGATCTCATAAACCATCCAGATAAGATGGCCCAGATATGCTGGACGCTGATGGAGAATAAGCAACGTTCCCCCATAAGTTCCTACCCATGGACACACCAGTGTTGCCTGACCAACAAAAAACTTACATTCATAAACTCTGTGAGGACACTAGATGCTGTCTAGGGGACTTAGTAAGAAAGATAGCCGATAGGGACGGATGGATGATTAAAGAGATAGAGATAGAGAGAGGGAGAGAAAAAAAGAGAGATACTGAGAGGGAAAGAGTAAAGAAAAGACATGCTGTTGTCACGCGTTTGTGATGATGAAGACTGTGTCATGTTGCCAATTGATCCGGGATAATCGTTGCTCGTTCTTTTTTTTTAACCAAGAGACAAAATATTAGCAAATCAAGCCCCAAATTATTTCGGCGTTTCCGTTATTCAGGTCCGTCTTTTGACGTCACTTAGGAGGAGGGTGGCGAGAACATTACTGTCTCTTGCATTCTGCTCCCAAGACCAGTGGACTGATAATAATCGAAACTCTGTTCTGCCAGGTGCCTGGAACCCAACAAAGAAAAATACAAAATTCCTTTTTTTTATCCCTTCTATCATCTGATATCTTTCGACTAACCTGTTTTCTACAAAAAAAAAACACATTTACTCTTATTCTCATTCAGGAAAAATGACCTATGACACCTATACTGTCAATCACAGCATCTGCTGTCCTCAGGTGCCGACCTTTTATGAGATAGATCCAGAAATATACATAAAGTTGTTTGGTAAATATAGGCAAAGCATTTTCTGAGTGTTTCCATATGTTTAATTTATTTTCACATATGTGAGATTAGCTGCAATGATATATTTTTTGTTGTGTTGTGAGCTTAATGGAACAAGGCGAACCCTTTTAAGAGACCAGAACTAAAAAAAAAACATTAGAAAAAAAATATCATAAAAGCGAAAAAGATTTGTGGGCGTCTTTATCGACGACCATAGAGAATATTTCGCATTGGGAAAATGCGCACGACGTTCTATGATTCGAAAACGTGCTGTCTCCTATTACTATTTATACGGCCAAGTGACGTTGCCGTGATGGAGGAAAAAAATCTAGAAACCTTACCGAATTTGTCCTCAAGCAGTGATCAATAACATGTCATGTTTTCTTCTCTGCAGAAAAGCAACCACGTTGGGCGGCAGATCTTTTCCCCGACGTGTGCATTGGTTTATTCAATCTTCTATGCCCTCTTTATATTTGCCGAGCATCTGATTACACGTTAACTTGGCTCTTCTGAATAACGATTAAGTAAAAGTGAACCGATTTCCGCTAGTTCACCGAAGTTAAGCAGCAATAAGTGGGATCAATATCTAAATGGGTGACCGGTTAAGCAAAAACCGGTACTGTAAGCGACCTTAGGTCTGATCATTTTCAGGGTTGAAACCAAAGATTAGTATACTGATTTTAACAGCATGCCAACCCGTCAATATTTATTTTATGTCGAGACTCAAGACAATAACGTTTACTGTATTATGGTCAAGTCAAGCTAAAAGCATCGGTTCCCGCTATGTCACCGGAGCTAAGCAGCGATGAGCCTGTTAAATACTTAATTGGGCGACCAGGTAAGCAACTGCAGGTACTGTAATGAACCTGAGTCATTTGTTCATCAAAATGACTTGATTCGACATTAAATAACCCGAAAAGGGCTGATATGCCATAAAAACAAATCAACCAAACCACGTTCATCTTAGGTCCATATTTTTATTTTTTGAGTAGCAGTTTACTGCGATGTTTTTTTGTTTTTTTTTGCACGCGGTCCAATCGAATACAAATGATTTTTAAACATATCAATTTGATGCATATATGGGACACTAACTAGTACAACCACGCCGGATCAGAATGAACCTGGGAGTAATGGCAATAAAAGATTACTCCACACTCCTTTGATCCCTAGAACTATATTCTCACCACAGGAGGAGGTTTAGTGTCATGCTCAGGACACGTCTTTCTTGACGTGGTCTTACCACTCTGAAGGGAAATACAATCAGCGATTCTTAGCTCCATCAACAGTATTTAGTAAATAACAAGTTAGTCTTCTGTCTTACCGTTAGGTGACGCTGAATGAACCGTTTCTTGCTAATATCCAAAGTTGAGCAGCGATTAGCCCGTACAATACTTGAATGGGTGAACACTAAAGCAACTGCCAGTACTGAAACCAACCTGCGGCATGTGTGCCATATTTAAAAAGCTTAGTATATAGGAAATTGGGTATTTTATTCTTTTTTCATACTGCTAGTCACCAGTAGCACTAGAGGAAGCTATATTGGGGGTGTCGTCCAGCTGGTATTCTGAGTATATACCTGTTATATACCCCTTATAACACATCGGGTATACTGAGGGAGAAAGACGGACAGACACAGACAGAGTATGTATGGGGTACAGGTTCTTGTTAGTCGTTGCTTCTACTGCTTCTAACTCATCGGCCACTTACTGTCTGCTGCTAATTCGACCGCCATATTCTCTTGCTAGCCTGATCCTGTGGGTTGCTTCTTCTTGATTTCTTCAGGCTACTCATTTCCTGTTCAATAACTCAACAAGACTTGCTTGTTTTTCTTAAGTCTTAATGCAACAACCCAGCTCATAATGATCCAACCACTCGGTGATTTGTGATACTTGAGAGACTTCCTCTCTCGACGGGTGCCTGAACGTATCTCATCTAAAACTTCTCTAACAATCTCCCACGCCTCTAATGGGGTCAAGTAAAAAGGTTATTACCCGTCAATAACCGTCGAGTTAAATTTTCACTGGACCCCTGTTATTCTGAATCTAACGAACGCCGATTCCAAATATCTTACTACAGGTACGCACATAATACATTGATTATCCATGAATTATGTAAAGTATTCCCTGGAAACTTGACTCTCTGCGATAGCCACCTTGTGTGATCATGTTCAATTATTCCGATGTACTTTTTTTTATTCCTTACTTTCTCTCATTAGAGGATATTCTGGATGTTCCAGAAACATTATTGCTGGAAATACGTTGCCTACTCTGCTAAAGACACACCCCGTCGGTTAGGGTTTACAACATGCTGACTGTATACCCTGCAGAAGGTGTAAGCCCCCAATAAAATAAATTTGACCAGGGTATCACAATAAACTGCATCTTCAGTTCTGACCCAGAATGGTAGTACCTATTAGTGTCCTGTGTGTGTGTGTTTGTGTGTGTGTGTGTGTGTGAGTGTGAGAGAGAGAGAGAGAGAGTGTGTGTGTGTGTGTGTGTATGTGTGTGTGTGTGTGACAAGTAGAAAAAGAAAACCTCTTAAGAATATAAAAGCTTTTAAATATAAACGTACAATGAGAATCCGGATCTGTAACCTATAGTAATAAAATAACCCTAGATAGTTTGAAATGACGTTAGAATAATTGGATCAATCAACTCTTTACTCTTTTCTATAAGAATGATATATGTCTAAGCTATATTCAAAGTATTTGTGTTTTTTTTATTTTTGTTTTCTCTTGCATCTTAGTTGGAAAATTATTTTAAAAAGTATGTGAAATTTTAAATTATAAGTTTTATAAACATGGTTCGCATTTCTTTTATCAAAGGCGTCATGATAGTAGATTAATCGCAATTTGATAAACGTGATGTACTCTCTCATCTTAAACGAAAATTCTCTCTAACAATGTATGAATTAAATATGAATTAAATTGCTTATAACATGTCAGAAAGCGGCATAATATTCTTTGTTGATTTCTAGTGTTACGATCAACATTTTTTCTATTTCAGAAATTATCTGTATTTTTATCACAAATTAGTTTAAACGTTTCCCCGTAAACAAGTACATACAGATTTTTATAAAAGTTTTTTTTTTTTTGTAAAAACAATGACGTCAGAATTTTATTACGAGGATGATTCAATCATCATCTTCAAGTCGTGTCCATAGAACGGATCCCCATGATATCTCCTCGCCACCATGCCTACTTGCCATCGGTCTTGGAAAGTGTTCTGCACAGTATCCATTCAGATATATATGCATATACATATGGTACACACACACACACACACACACACACACACATATATATATATATATATATATATATATATATATATATATGTGTGGGGGGGGGCAATTCCATGTCAAATCAGTTCGACAATCCCCAAAATTTGAGTTTCCAATTCAAAAAAAATTAGTGGAATTATGTTGATTTTTAGCCCTCCAAATTTGGGTTTCGCGAAAATTGGCTCTTGTAATCTATGTTTGTCTGTAAAATGAGTTCTAGAGCCTTCCTACTACTAAAAATTAGTTTATAAAAGCATTTTTGCCCAAGAAATCCGAAAATGCTATTGAAAAATGTCTGAAAGTCAACTAATCTTTAATTATTGATGATTTTTGGTATGTTTGTAGTCAGATCAATATCCCGCTAAATCTATGACAAAGATTTTTCCTATTATTATTTAATATCTATTGAAAAATATTTGTATCAAAAGATAGTTTGGTGTTTACCCAAAACCGAAGCTACAACATCAGTTAAAATTTTGCAAATCAGAAATCATTAATCATTTAAAATTGGTTAACTTTAAGACTTTTTTGATAGCATTTGTGCAAAATACATTTAGAAACCAATTTTTAGGAGTAGAGAAGCTATAGAACTCGTTTTACAGACAAAAGTAGATTAACAAGGTCGCCATGTTTTGCGACCGACCACCTTAATTTGGAAAGTTAGAAATCGACATAATTACGCCAATTTTTGGAGTTGGAAGCTCAAACTTTGGGGATTGTCTAACTTTAACATAGTCCACACCTGTACAAAATTTCAGAAAAATTGAAGGGGGTGGGTGACATCGCCTGTATGATTTGACATGGAATTACCCATATATGTATATAATTGAATGAATTTAGACCGTATTTAGATTCAAAATATTTTTTTTATTTTTTTTGTATCATGTAAAATTTAGTACAAAGACGATCGAATATCAAAATAATTGTATATTATTTTTTATTGAAAAAATGTGTAACCACTCTGAAAAGTAAATTGTCGCCAATTTAGAATATTAAATGCACAAAAAATCGAAACTTATCTTGTTAAAGGGAATTTTTAATTTGTCTAAAAGGTAATTAAAAAAAACGACAGTACTTATCTCATGTATGGATTTTTAAAAGTGAAACTAAGTGGTTAATTTAATTCTTAAACGGTCCATAAATAACTGTAGATCAATAAAAAAAATCATTAAATAAACGATTTTTCCATGAAATATTTACTACCAGCTCTAATCAATAAAAACACAGATTTAATTAAAACTTAATTATTGAAATTTTATCATTCAATTTGTATCTTGCGTTATTTTTCCGTACAAAAACAAACCAATATAATTTTTAAACATCTGATAATTATATACTGAATATTAGAACATCAAGAAAGAAAGCGAATGATTAAAAAACTAAATTAACGTGATTATTTCAGAAACATGAAAAAAATGAAAAGAAAAAATTGTTTTGAGCTTCCGTAATTTATTTGATGACGTTTTAGCTAGAAACGACTAACAATGCCCTAAGTAGAATTTTAATGTTATTTTATTGTAAAATTAATTCTAAGTCTCTTTGAAAATATAGATCAGATCTCCATAATTTTAAACACAAAAATGAAGATCTGATGATAGTGAATGTGTAGATATATATTTACTTTATCGTTAATTATCTTATTTTCATATTTTCCTCTAGACATACACACACACACATATATTCACACAACAACCCTTTATATATATATGTATAGATAGATAAATACATGGTGTTTAAGTCTCCATCTGTCTGTAACCGAAACTACGTCACTCTTTACGTCAGAATACCCCAGATCGTCAATACATTGAATAAAAACAACCTTGATAAAACCGAGATAAAAATTTGAATCCTTTCCATATTCAGTTGAATCATGAAACTATTTTTATTTCTATTTTTAAAGAAAATATTAGATTTATAGAAATCTTAATATTTTTATACGAAATAGCATGCTAAAATATCCTTTTACATCATTTTGAAAGTCGATAAAATCGAGATAGAAAACTTTTTTAAATATATATTTTTTACACTAAAATTGTAGATTTATAAAAAATGTTTGTTTTTTTAATTGACGTTTGTCGTAAACCCAAGACAACATTGAATTTTTAAGTAAGTAATTACTTTTGAAAAAAATTTTTTTTTTAGATATTCAATATTAATATTAATGAAATAAGTAAAAGCTGTCACATATAATTCAACATTTGGAATAATGACAATTTAAATAAATAAACTATGAAATTAATTTTTTTAAATTGTATTGTTACTATAAATGGAAAAAAATAGTTACGAAATGTTTAATCAATTTTTAAAATTATTTTTTAATCTCGCCCTTTTTTCAGTAACAAGAGGTTAACTAAAACTTTACAAATAAATAAATACTTACGATTTTGTGTAACATGTATGTGTAAAATGGAGGACGTTGTTTCTTTTGTTAGTTTCTCTAATATCCATGAAGACCAGAAATGAGTTTAATGGAGCCATTAATAAATAAACATCTATCAGGATTTTTTTTTCTTTTTTACTGTGTGGAATGAGTTTCGCTAAACAACAGGGAAATGGACAGCATATTGGGCTTGAAGATTTATCCGTAGAGGTTGGAAGTAATTACAATATTTCTCTCTTTGAAAGGTGTTAGCCGCATTGTCGTCTGGCCAAATGCATTAAAATATACATTAGAAAGCAAGATAGACGGACAAGTTCACATAAAATGTTATCGTCGTAAGCTGACTTAAAATCATAGACAAGGTATTTGTCAGATGTCTTTGAGAAAGTGTGGACCCTCTGTTCTCCCTACCCACCTCTACTTAAATAATAGGCTCGGCTGAGCTTTTGTAACGCGGGTAAGGCAATAAGTTAATACCTTATCTTTCTAGCAAACATAAGTTCTGCAGGGGACGAATTTAAATCATTGCTTGGATTTGGTGTTACCCTGTAGATGGCTAGAAACTTCTGAATAGTTCGATCATCTGTGTCAATATTTTTATTCTTTTGTAATGCATGCTTAAACGTGTCCACAAACTTCTCTGCCAATCCATTTGATCTAGGATGGTAAATTGGCGTAGTGATGTTTTTTTATATCTATTTAAGAAATACTTTTATTAACTTCATGTGTATTAATAAATTGGTAGAAATATTTTTATTAACTTCATGTGTATCAATAAGTACTCGTGTTTGACTCTCATTCACAGCGTTTAGTGCCTATAAGATATAAACGGTTGGGTGTTTGCCATTAAAGCAATCCTAAGAATTAAATCTAGATAATCATGTTATTAATAGGGCTTGAAATGGCCAGTCAATTGATTTGTTGGGCTTGTTCCCCCCTCTCGTCTATCCCAGGTAAAAGTGGAGTGTTGTATGTCACGGAACCACTTAGGACCAGCCATCCACCTCAATTTCCTCCTTAGGAATTACGGACACCATTCGCGCCCAAACAGGTGACCCCTGAACCCGCTGAAGAGGTTTAGTTGCTGTATTCCTGCCAAAAGAGCAGCCTTCTTTTTGGTCATTATCACTGCTAAGTTAAACTAACAACTTACGTTGTTTTTTAGTTTCTTTTTAGAGATATTGGGATTCAAATTTTTTATCATTATTCCTTCCATCAAAACGTATTTAGACATATTTCTCTCGTAAAATTTAGTGTTACGATCCGTGTAACTATTTTAGTACTGTAGTTAAAGATAGTTTTACAGTGGAGTTCCCTTGTGTTTGATACTTTCTTGAAGTAGAAAGATGTAATATCAGTTTTAATCCTTGTCCGCTGATCCGTGCTTAGAGAGTTGTATAATCCTCGTCGGTTGGTCTGTCCTTCTGCAGCGAGTAATTGTAGGACAATTTATCAACGCTTTCAGTTTATAAATACAAGTTGTGATCTTCAGTACAACTTATACGAGAAAATACGCCAATATTTAGCTTAGAAATTAAGTTTCCTAATTGTATGAATACCTTTTTTACCCGAACGGCCGATATTTGAGCCACGATCGAGAACATCTACCAGGAAATCCCTATTTCTACTACCACTAGGTTAATTTATGGAATAAGCACGCTTAGAGAATGTTCAACTTGTTAGTTTCTTATTTAACAGTAAAAAAAAAATAATAATAACAGATAGGACGCCAAACGTTTTTTTTTTCTTTCACAGTTGAACGTTTTGTCTTTATAAATTGCCAGAAGCAGCTACACGGCGCCACCCTGGTAGAGGGGTATAAAATGATTAGTCTCGCAGATCCATTGTTACTAATCGCGTGTTGGATCCTCGTTGAATACCCCATAAAACCGCGACTTAAAAAAGACCTGGTGGGAAGTCAGGAATTTTTTTCCTAAAGAAAATATATAATTTTATTACGAAAATCTTCATTATTTTTGCCCAAAAAGTAAATTCAGGTGATAAGGAATGTGTATATATATATTTACTCTGTCGTTAGTTGTTTTATTGTTCTCCGGACATACATACGCACATACATACATACACACAACCACCCTTTATATATGTATAGATTAATTAAACTAAGTAATTAAAGTCGTCGAGCGGCCTAATGTCGGTATCAACCAGCCAGCGAGGGAGTATCACCCTTTCACTAGCGCTAGACCAAGGAGATTATTTTAGTATCTGATGTGGAGCGCCACCCCTATCATCAGCTCCTCACTTACCGAACAGACCCCTGTGCTACTCCTACGCTGAGATGGCGAGGGCCGGTATCGAACCAAGAACCTTGTGATTCCTAGCCGAACACTCTACCGACAGAGCTAAACTGGCCCTTTTAATTAAACTAGATTTGATTATTTTAATTAATGGCATATTTTTTTCAAGTCAGGTAGAGGAATATATTATGGAATACCCGAATATTGAGAGAAAATTATGGAATGATCTGGTAATTTGCATTTCCGAAAACAAATACCAGCAGAAGTCTACATCTAAAAGACATTTCCCTCATGAATTTCTATTGTCCATTTTTAATACTTTTGTGTTAAGTCCTTACTCTTCATTTATCATTTTGCAATCATTTATGTACAGTGTCTAACTGACCTTTTTTAGGATATCTTTGAGTACTGGAAGGATGAAAAAAATATCTGTAGCGGACTTAATGATGTAGACATGAAAGAACAAAACAGAAAAATGACACCTGAGTTTTACTGGAAGGCATGTACAGAGTCGATAAACATGTCTATTTATTAGACACCGTCTGTGAATTTTTACTCGCTAATTAGGTAAGTACTAGCTGAGGTACCCGCCAATACTGGGTAAAGATTTTCGGCTCGGATTACAGCAGGATATAATAACCATAAAACAGATCTTAAGGAAATGTATGCAATCAGATAAAAACGGTGAGACTTTATCGTGCAATTGTTATAAACATATTTCATTAGACTGGCTCTGCACGGATGCTGGATGCTGCGCAGAGGACCTGTCGGGGGCAATGGTTATTAGGGACGGTTGGCGAGAGATTGTCATGGATATCCGTGCTACTAGCGCGACATGATTATTATTATTATTAT
>CM042139.1:104148781-104151281 GCA_023376005.1 Doryteuthis pealeii | reverse complement strand
TTCGTATTACCCGATGAATGCTCTAAGCAAGAAACCGCTGGTCGTAATACCGTTCCCGTAATTGAATAAATAAAAGCAAAAACTTTTATTGTTTTTGATTTCTCATTGAACTATCAACGCTCTATCACAGATATTGAGCACTCTTCTAATAACACTGTACGTTGGATTACTATTACTTTTTCTAGTATACTAGTGCCAACCATACACATTAATAATCAAGCTCCCATTCCGGTTGAGCACTCTTACAGGAAATATTGGACAACATGGAACAGACCAACTTTGAATATTCTCTCAAAAACATACCCATTCCATCAAGATCGGAATACAAGCTACTACTAACAGAAAAAATAGAAAGCCTTTTAAAGAGAATGAGATGGAAAGCACACTTCTTTCTTAAAGGCATTGACAACACCGACTCTATTGATAATTTCAACCTAAAATCCAAGAAATGCCCTCCAATATGCAAGGATATGCAATCTTTTGAAAATGATCTCATTGATATGGTCAAGAACATTAAATTTACTAAACATCTAAATCATTTCCAGAAAAAAATCACAAAAGATGCGAAAAATATACGCAACTCAAATAAAATATACATATTTGCAGATAAAACAACCAACATATACAAAACAAACCTCAACAACTACAAAAAAATAACAACAAACAACATAACGCAAACATATAAAAAAGCCTCTGGAAACATAACCAATGATATAAACAAGGAAGCCAAAGAAATAGCAGGCAAGTTAAATATAGACGGAAAAATAAACTCAATGGCGGAACAACAAGCATTCCTAACAATCAAGGATCACAAACCAGACTTCCCAACAAAAACTACATACCGACTAATAAACCCCACAAAACCAGAAATAGGAAAGATAAGTAAACTCACTCTAGACAATATAAATACACAACTCAAGGAGAAACTACATATCAATCAGTGGAAAAACACCAAGGCCGTCACAAACTGGTTTACAACAATAACGAACAAAAACAATTCAGCCTTCATCCAATTTGACATTACGGATTTTTACCCCTCCATCACAGAAGACACACTAAATAAGGCATTAGAATTGGCAACCAAACACGTAAAAATATCGCAGAATAATATCAAAGTGATAAAACACTGCCGCAAATCACTACTCTTCCATAATAACACTCCATGGATAAAAAAACAAAATTCGTTGTTATTCGACGTGACCATGGGTAGTTTTGACGGAGCAGAAGTGTGTGAGTTGGTTGGCATTCTAATACTCTTCCAGCTATCCCACATAATCGACAAGAGAGACATGGGCCTGTACAGGGACGACGGCTTAATTATGATAAAAAATCCCAATGGCCCCGCACTAGATAAATATAGAAAAAACATAACCAGCATACTAAAATCACTAGGATTTAAAATCAAAATAGACATAAACCTAAAAATAGTAATTTTTTTAGACGTAACCCTAAATCTAGAAAAAGGAATATTCGAACCTTACAAGAAAGAAAACGACACACCTCTCTACATACACACCTCTTCAAACCACCCATCCATAATCAAACAAATACCGAAATCAATTAGCCGCAGACTATCTGACAACTCCTCTAGCATCAGCATCTTCAACAAAAATAAAAAATATATACGACAATGCATTAAAAACCAGTGGTTATAAGCAAAAATTAGAATACACGCCACCAATAAACAAAACAAGACACAGACAAAGAAATATCATCTGGTTCAACCCACCATACAACAAATGTGTAACATCCAACATTGGTAAAGATTTTCTAAAACTCATCAACAAACACTTTCCAATACACAGCCCTCTAGCCAAAATTTTTAACAAAAACACCTTAAAAATCAGCTACAGTTGCACAAGGAATATAGCCCAAATCATGAAAAGCCATAATAAAAAGTTGGAAAACCAACAAAACACCACGCGAAGTAACAACCAATGCAATTGTAGGGACAAGAGTTCGTGCCCTCTACAAGGAAACTGTCTCCAGAAAAATGTGGTGTACAGAGCTACTGTGAAAACAGACACCTCCATCAAACAATACATAGGAGCAACGGAAGGAACCATGAAACAAAGAATTTACAACCATAGACTTTCATTTTCGAACAGAAAATATTCTACACAAACAACACTATCCACACATATATGGACCTTGAAAGATATGGACATTTCGCCAGATGTGAGCTGGGAGATTCTGAAAGTTGCACCCGCTTACAGCAAAACATCTAAAAGATGCCTTCTTTGTCTCCAAGAAAAACTTTATATTATTACTCATCCATCACAACAGACCCTACTAAACAAAAGATCGGAAATCCTATCAAAATGCCGACACGAAAATAAACACCTGCTATCACACTTCGATCCATATACATAACCCACACACACCTCTTCTACCCAATTATATATATATATATATATATTATGTATGTATGTATGTATATGTATATATATATATATGGGTATATATATATATATATACATATATGTGTGTGTATATATAT
>CM042139.1:104126281-104143781 GCA_023376005.1 Doryteuthis pealeii | reverse complement strand
TGGATGATTGTTATTTGGGATGACATATTAGACATTTTCTTTGCAGGAAAATATTGATAGTCTGTCAGGACAAAGAACATCGAAGTGAAAAGATTAACAAAGGAAGAAATCCTTTCATGAGATTTTTATGAATTTCTATCAAAAAAGATGAGAAGAGGTTATTGATCAAAGATGAATAGTATGATCGGAGCGCAGTGTTCAGTATGACATGAATTTTAAAACCACTAAAACTCGCACTGTCAGCAAAACTTGGGAATACGCTGACTAAATAGATTGTAGTCAGGTAATCCCCACCCCTGACAAAACTTATCAATCCCCATTCCTCACCCAAAAGGAGTGGCTTGTATACATATCTGTGTATTAATCCCTCTGTCCGAGTAGGATGTAACATAAGGTCAATTTCTTAAGCGGAGTTTAACAGGTTTGAATTCAGAGATTTTCGTCTCTAATAATGATTGACTAAACCAGAGTTAAAGTGCCCAGTCTGCCCTACTATATACCCATAGCTGGAGGGAGAACAGTTGGATTCATACCTTTCCCAAGGGTATTAGCACTATATGAAATACAAACAGCCGAAGACATTTTTGTTTTATACATTCTTGTTGGGCATAAAATTTGTAAAAAATGTTTAAACAAATTTTGTATTTATTTAACACATTATTGGGACACTAATTAGAATTAACACTCCTGGTGGGAATCGAATAGTAGTTTGAATCTATTATTGTTTATACATTATTATCATTATTTACTTAATATAAGTATATACATACTTGAAAACAAATTATTTCGGCATTGAATAAAAGTGTTGACATGCCGTCACCGACAACTGCTATATCATTTTGGGTGAAGAGCCGATCGTCGACTGGTTGTGGGAATATTCAAAAACGCAATTTGCCTCACATACACACACACACACACACACACACACACTCTTTCTCTCTCATAACTCTTGCTAGGTCCTCAAAACTGCATCCCCTGTCCACTTAATGTTATGGAGTATTGAATTCACTTATTTTTTTTATTATTATCTTTTATCATAAATTTTCGGGTTCGTTAGATACCCTTTATCAAATGACTGTTGTTCCTGTTCAACGGATCTTTTGTCTCTGTTGGTATTGACATTGACAGCGTCTGTAAAAACAATTATAATAACGGAGTATTCCGAAGTCAGCGTTCAGTGCCCTCACGGGAGTTTGTAATTTTAGAATCCATTTAGTTTCTGCTTGTTTTCGAGATTGCGTTGTTGGAAATGCGTGTTTTATTAGAATGCATTTGAGGTGTGTAAGGTTGTGTGTTAGGGTGTTAAAGTGAAGTGCTATTGTACTATGCGGGGATTTGAGTTTTATTGTGGATTTGTGGTTATTTAATCTTAGTCTAAAAGATGTTGATGTTTCTCCCACGTATCCGCTATTTGTGAATTGTGTGCAGTATATGTAATATATGATGTTAGCGCTATTGCATGTTAGGTGTGGCGGATGGATTGTTATGTTCGTGTGGGGTATTTTATTTCGGTTTCCGTGTGTATATGGCTGCAAATTTTGCATCTAGGCTTGTTGCATCTTTTGTTACCTTTCTGTACAGTATTATGTAAATGTTTTCTGGATGCAGTGAGGATGTTACGTATGTTAGGTGGTTGTTTTTTGCGTTGATGGGCGGGGTTTTGAATCTGGACTTTGTTGTGGGGTCGGTTTGTAGAGTTTTATATTGTTCGGTGAGTAGCTTAGTTAGTTTGTGCACGTGCCGACCGTGGTGAAATACCATAGGGATTCGGTCATTTGTTTGGTGTGGTTTATATTTTAGTAGTTTCTGTCTATTTAGAGATGATGCTTGCTAGGTTGGCTGTGTGTTGCATATATTCTTGTTGGTCTTCACATATGCGTCTTAGTCTTATGCATGCACTATAGATTATCGATTGTTTTAGTTTATAATGTGTTTTTATCAGTGGGTTTGGTGCAGAGAGTGGTGTTTATGGTATTATTTCTTATTTTTGTGGTTATATCTAGGAAATTGATCGAGTTGGTGGAGTGTTCTATCGAGAATTTGATGGATTGGTGGTAGCTGTTAAAGTGCGTGTGGAAATCTAGGAGGCTGTTGAGGCCATGTGTCCATATAAGAAATATATAAGAAATATATCTATAGTAATCGGTTGGGGTTAGAGGGTAGTCTTTAAGTAATTTTGTTCCTATATATATATATATAATTCATTCTCCTAGACTGATTGCGTAACCAACTTTAAAGAGACCAGTCTGTCCTGGAGGGAGAATGGATAGATTCATACCTTTCTCAAAGGTATTAGCGCCATGTCTAATGCAAACAGCCTTGTCCAGGATTTCAAGTCTCGCCGTGTCCATTTCCTACGATGGTAATCATTATACCAGGCGCCTCCAAGATAGGACCTTCTGTTGCTTATGTCTTCGTTCAGTTACTAACCAATAAATCAATCTACTAAATCCATACAAAATTAGCTTCTATTAAAGGTGCAAAATATGTTAGGCCCATGGTGTCACGAGTGGGAAAACCAGTGGAGTAATGATTGAATGTACCCATGGCATAAAGGGTAATTAATGGAGGTAACTGATGTGTAAGGAGTGACGTGACGTGTGTTAGCGCTCACTGTGTAACGAGTAAAGGCACCTGTATCGCCACGTGTAGAGGCGGCCACGATGTAACGAATGGTGGTGCCCACTGTGTAATGAGTTGAGGCGTTTGTGGCGTAACGCGTGGAGGTGCTTAATGTGAGACGGAACCCATAGCATAAACAAATAGAGGCACCCATAATGTAACAAGTGGAGGTGCTCGCAGTGTAATGTGTACACGCGCCAATAGCATGACGCGTGTTACCGCTCACTGTGTAAAGAGTAAAGGCACTCGTATCGTAACGAGTTGAGGTGCCCACGATGGAATGATTTGTGGTGCCCGCAGTGTATTGAGTGGAGGCGCCTATGGCGTAACGCGTGGAGGCGATCACTGTCTGGAGGAACCCGTGCCATAACGGATAGAGGCACCCACAATGTAATGAGTAGAGGTGCCCTCAGTGTAATGATGGGTGCGCCAAGGGCGTGACGCTTGTTAGAACTCACTGTGTAAAGAGTAATGGCACCCCCCTGGCATAATGAGTAAAGGCGCCCACAATATAATGAATGGAGGTGTCTGCAGTGTTATGAGTGGATGCGTCAATGGCGTGACGTTTGTTAGCGCTCATCGTGCAACGAATATCGTAACTAGTAGAGGTGCCCACAATGTAACGATTTGAGGTATCCGCTGTGTATTAAGAGGAAGCGCCTGTTGCGTGACGCGTGGAAGGCTCATTGTTTAACGAGCGAATGTTGTCCTGGGGAACGGTTAAGACTGTCGGAAATGGACACGACAAGTCAAGTTAAAATGTTTCGAGGCTGGCTTGATTTCAGTTCGCCCTAATTCTCTTTAGAAAGGCATGTAAACGTATCTTCTTTCCTGAGATATCGGTAAATATTAAGCTCTTTAGACTGACTAAGACACCACCCACTCGATTGAGGCTGTAGAATACACCGACTGGTTCGAGGGGTGAAATTCCCCCACTTAACGACAGAATCCTAGTGACAAGCAGCACTCCATTTTGGCCCATACTTAGCCTAGACGCGAGGGTGGAGTGGGTCTCTCTGATTCTTAAGTTTGTCATGTCAAGCTCTAGCACCTATATGATTGGCCGAACCCTATTGCCCTTATGGCAACCTCCAACACTTTTTATCATATATGTACTAGAAGGCGGTGGCTGCGGGTCTTAGTGTCCTGGGAATGACGTTAAACTGCATCTAGTGGTTAAGTTCCAATTCTGGATCTCTAGGGAGTGCGGAGTACCCCTTCATCGCCATTACTCCCAGTTCTCCTCTGACACCGAGTGGTAGTACTGGTTAGGGTCCTATCTATGGGTTAAATAGATTAACATTAGTTATTAAAAATGTGTTTAAACAAAATAATTAGAAAAATGAATACTCCAAACATGTATAAAACTATACCTATTCGGCATTACTCCCAGAGGCCCTCTGACCCGGAGTGTTGTACCTGAGAGGGTCCCGTCTATGGGTTAAATACATTAAAAATGTGTTTAAAGAAAAGAGTTTGAAAAAAATTTAATACCCTAAAAATGTATAAAACAAAACGTATTCGGCATAAAACAACCCAATTGGTTCACATGCCGTTAAACCGAACCCACCAACCAGCCAACCAAACAACCAGCCAACTTGATTAAGTCTCGGTGATAAAACAAAAAACAAAACTCTTAATCCAAGCCGAACGTATTAGTCAGGTCAGTGATCTTTTCTTGCTACTCATAACATGTAATTTAATACAACCTATTACATCTTATATGATATGGACATCACCGAATAAACCTCTCTGAAAGAAGCCATTAAAGGGAATCACGTGGTGCTAAAAAAGATGAAGATGAAGAGGAAAATATATCAAACCGAGGAAGTTGTTTCAGACAGAACAGCTAGATAAAACCTTCTACTCAAAATGCGTTATTTGAAAGATTCTGTTGATACAAACAATATTTTCATATCTTTACTAACTTTTAAAAATATATAAAGCTTCCTTAACGTTTAAATCGTGTAGCTTAGTTAATATCAACTCGCAGACTTAAAGATATCCTTTAAAATACCGTACATACTCGAGTAATGAATACACCTTAATCTTGACCACAAAAAGGTGTTTTATCATATATGGGTGTTAATGAATATCCCTGGATATCTGACTATACGAGCCTACAAACATATTTCTTTTACATTGAATGACATGAAGACAGAACACTTATTCATACATTCAAAACGATTGTAATACAATCAAAATCAATACAATAATGAAAATAGATAATGGAATCTAGACCTTGGTGTAGCCTGGCGTGTTTATTTGGATATTACTAAAGATGAATCGATAATAGTAACATACCGCAAACAAAGTTATTCTGTGGCATACATTCGTCAAATTTGGTTCTCATTTAATTGTTTCATATGAATTAAGCTGAAATATCAAGATTTTGGCTGAAATATAACATCTGCGCATCTGTGTACTAAAATACATGAACTCCATTTTATCTGAATTTACATAGAGGCCAATTCCTCTTGCCGCCTTGTCTAGGCTATGCAGTATGTGGTTCCTGGAACCAACTCATACACTCCAATTCCCAAAACAACAGATCGAAAGCTGGTTCCATAGCTACGAGACTCGGGGCCCTTGCCGCCACTCTCTCGCTGCTTCCCATTACCTTGCCACTCAAAGTCCTAAACTTGAACATTTCAGCCAGAAGTAATTAGTTGTATATCGCCAGTCAACTCACAAACTTCGACATCGACACTCCTTTTTTGTTGTACATTATTTGGTCACTGTATGATTAATAAAGATATTGTTGTATACCATTGTTAATAAGCGTTTCGTAGTTATTGCAATAGTTGACCCGTTGACAGCATTGCTAAATTTGATCATCTTCAGACCCAGCCCGAACTGAGAAACCAGACAACTCTTCAACTTTCCTGTAGTCAAACAAAACGCCTGGAGCAGAAGTCCGAACGAGCATGTTCATACACTATAAGTGGCCCGTAGCGCAACACGCACTTATAGGACCACAAGTTATTCGCTTGTACAGATCTATTTTCGAAGCATTAGATAATCTATGTAGTCTACATCTGTAGTAGTTTCTGCGAGATACTGCCGACTTCTTATCTATTTTAGCGTGAGGAATTTTCTTTCATTAGATCTAATGACGTTCGTTGAATGTAGTGTACGCATATTAATTCAGTAGTAAGGTACTTCATCTGAAAAATACGTTCTTAGTTTATTGTATTTCATAAGCAAAATACACATTCTTTATTGTTTACAATAATGATGAGGACATTAGTCTGAATAATCCAAATAATACTCATTATAATTTATTGATTTAATGTGTAATTTCTTGATAGTTCTTTTTGCACACAGTTATATGATATCAAGTAACCATATTATTATTTTGTAGTTCGACAGTAAAACTAATGAATACACGCAGGAGAATTATAAGTCAACTTATATATATATATTATATATATTATATATATATATATGTAGTTTGAAATATGCACACTATTTATAGTCTTTTCAGATTTGTTAATTGTTTCAGTGAGGGCTGTTTTTATCACTCCACAACACATATTTAGAACAAATAATTTTTGTCCCTTTCTTAGGAACCTAACCGGTGTCTTGGGTATGAGACTAAACTTCAGGACAGCGATGCTCCAGTTCTAGATACCTGGGAGTGTGGAGTACCACTTTATTGTCATTACTCCCAGATCCACTATGAGCCGGAGTGATGGTATTTGTTAGGGTCCTAAGTACGAGTCAAATAAATCCATTTAAATCTATTCGCATCTTTTACCAAAAGAAAAAATATTTCAAGAAATATTACGATAAGAAATGTAAATATGCTCGTATAATATACGCAATTCCCTATCATCACGGCATATCATAGCCCTAGTTGGGGTTGACGTGCCGTTAAAATCAATGAAACAATTCCTTCAAGTAGGTAAAAGTATATCTTTTTAACCTCTTCGCAATTGGTGTGTGTGTGTTTCCCGACCAGACAATAGAAGAATGTAACATCTAGTGAACATGGTCCTATGATATCTGTCATTTACTAAGCATATTTTGATTTAGCACAAGCCTAGAAATATAGGACACCAGCGAGTATCAGACTCACTGAAAATGGTCTGATAAGCTAGCTCTTTAACCATTACACCACCTATGTGACTGCTATAATTGCAGGGAATGATATAGCTTAAGCTTGATAAAACTTTCATATTCAGAGACAACTTTCTCCCTGGAGTTTCGACGAATACTGATACTGCGAAAATCTTCTTTAACAAAGACGCATATTTTAGTCATTTTGTGATTATCGACGTCTTAAGCGGTTTATTCGGGGTCCAGAGCTGACATAAATCAAATTTCCACAGGAGGAATCTCATACAAATGATTTGCCAACCTTGATTGGAAAAACAGTAAACTAAACCTGCTGCTATACATTCCCTAATGGGAATCCCGGCACGTCAGTCCTGGATATACCTCACAATAGACAGAGGATCAACACCTGGCCAAAATTCCGACTATTTTTAAGCAGGTTTAGTCGTCGCACCTGTCAACTTAGAATAAATCTGTAAAAGTTATTGTCTCACGCACCGCCAGCTATTTCGGTCGATTGATAAAAAGTCTTCCCATCTTAAAGAACAAATCTCCTGACGTGGAGTGGCTAATACAATACGTCTCACTGATCTCTGTACCTGGTAACTTTGTTTCTCTCCTAAGACAAGGCATAATTGATAATGAAGAATAGATAGGATGTCGCAAATGAACTAGAGCCACAAATGGCCTACTATATATGCTGGTGTAATGGTTATCGTTGTATGTAATGGACTCGGCACAAGAATTCAAATCCTGGACGAGGCGGTTTGAATTTTACATAGCACTAATACACTTCGAAAGATATGAGTCCAATTATTCTCCTCCAGTTATAGATAAATAGTAGGGCAGACTTGGTTCTTTAATCTTAGTATGGCAATCAGTCTGGAGAAGGAAAACTGTGAATTCAAACCTATTAAACACCGTTTAAAAATTGATATTGTGTCGAATCTTAATCATAGTGGAAGGCTTGAGTAAATACATACGGGTTAAATAGATCTGTTTAAAATGATTAGTATCAGATAGGAATACGTGCAACCACATAACTGTGTAGATACAAATAATTAGGGTTGTTTAAAAGGAATAGATAAAAAAAAGTTTAATTTAAAAGAATGTAAAGGAACATTTAAGATATAGTTATAATTACAAACAATTACAAATGAATCAAAATTCGGTTTATATACCCTAATTTGCTTAAAAATCACCGTATCGAGTGCGAATTAGATAGATCATACATTGAGTACATATTAGATTTTATAAAAACATACTCACAAATTTATTTCTAACTTATAAAAACTGTTATCGTAAAAGACAATCGTCGCATAAAATCACGTAAAAAATATCCGAAATCAATCGCAGTAATTAAAACTTGGGAATCTAAAATTTCAGGATTGTATAATTTGCTCATGGAGTCGAATTAGTTCCAAAATGGTATGATATGATGGACTACAGCCTCTAGGAGTAAACTTGAAGAAATGTGACACACTGAGACACTGACATTTGCATTTATTATTTGGGATAAAGCGTTCAGGGGCAGTTAAACAAATAAACCAAAAAAAGCAAAGTAAACAACCAAACATTTAATGATAGATGACATGTTTCATATGTTCCAAAGTCCATAGAATAATATTAATGTCATTAAACGGGTCCTAATTTTGCCACTAGTCACGCCCCTTTTTGAACTTTTGATATACATTATGAGATATTGATCCTGTGAATAATTTGCGAAGAACTCAGACTGTGTGTAAAACACTGGCTAAAGTTTCATTGATGTTTAATTAAACGCCCATGCAATTCACTGTACTTGTTCATTTGATGTATTGATCTTCTTTTCGGGTGTTCATTAATTACAGTTGGAAAGTTTGATCGCCAATTGGAATTGTTGTTCATCAAGAGCCAAGGAAAGATTTAAGAGTTGAATTCCCCAAACGAAATTGAGAATATCCTGAGCCTAAAGACATATTTTCTATGGACAGCGTAAATATTCATCACTGTTTCTGAAACATACGAATCTTTTTCGTAATCGTAAAACTTGTGTTTAATGATTACACTGGTCGACGACAATATTATTGTCAAATGTTTTTAGCTGATTTGCTGGATCCAAAAATCACATTGGTTTTGCTCGATCTGGTTAAGTTTTGGATCAAGTCACCAATAGACACCCCAGCTGTTAGCTGTTTTCAAAAGAACGAAATTTTACTTTTCACTGCTTCGAGTTGTTAGTAAACTAAATCAGCAGACGATTTTTGACATTCTAATTTCATACAAACCAAAGAAACGTTTTATACTAAAATAGTTTTTGCTTTTAATTTAAAAAAATCAATTATTTCATGTTGCTGTTGTTAGCGTCTAACAAAAAAACCTGTGTTTGGTTTGTATGAAATTATAATGTCAAAATATCGTCTGTTGATTTTGTTTAGTGACAACCGGAAGTTTGCGGTGAAAAGCAAAATGTTGTTCCTTTGAAAACAGCTCGCAGCTGAGGTACTATTGGTGACTTGATTACAAGTTTTTAAACTATGGACACATTGTTTTTTTTACATTTTTCTTCACCACCTACGGGTATTTTCGCTTTATTTGATGTAAAATTATTTTTTAGTTCTCGAAATAAACGAACATTGAAGAGTTTGCATGCAGTTATTCATGACTAATTTGTATTTCTATTTTACGAGTGAATGAAATGGCTTCGACCTGAAGATCGCACAAAAATAAGCCCGACATATTCTGCTAGATCTGCGGCAAATATACCATTGTTTCTTACGGGAATCCAATCACAATGATATGCAAGGCATTCACAAAATATCTACGTCAGTGGACCAAAAGCAAGAAGAGTTATCTGAAATTCGGAATTCCCACGGTTTGGAGGGAGCCAACTAACTATGTCTCTGACTGCTACTTCTGCGCTATTGATGTAACCAGAATCAACAGAAATAACTGGAGCAACCTCAAGTATCCTGAGTTTCAGAACGACTTACTGTGGCTCACTGTGATGAAATTCCAGTTCCTCTCTTTGGAGAATTTCCTGACATAAAGGACGAAGATTCCTACAAAGTTCAGAAGATGAAGCAGGACTATTTTTTTTAGTGATGATGCTCCACATCCTTTTTCTGAAAAGTAACTAAATAATCTCAGCTTTTTAAATAACTGTTGGCATCCAGATTGAAAGAAAAAAACCTCTCTGACAATATTCGCATCATCACTTTTTACTATAACAGGCATCAAGAGTACGTTTTTTCTCCGAAGAGAAGGACTTGGTATATTGTACAGATATTGCGCTTATTCTGCACAAGCTTGGAGTACCACAGTACGAACCCAAAGATTGAATACTGTTCATTGACAAAAGAAACCGATCGTTAAAAGGTATTCTGTTGCACAACAGCAACCAGTTTGTCTCTGTATTTCTCGCTAACCCGACTACACTGAAAGAGAAGTATGAAGTGGCGAAATATTTACTGGAAAATATTCGTTATGATCAGCATGAGTGGTTTATTTGTGTTGACTTAAAGATAGTGAATTTTTTTGTTTGGACAACACTCTGGGTTCACCAAATATCCATGCTTTCGGTGCTTATATGATAATAGGGATCGTCTTCAACATTACATGAATAAGAACTGGTCTGTGAGTGAGGAACTGGTCCCTTGCAAATCAAGGGACGTTACCAGCAGCCCACTGGTGAACAGAGACAGAGGTTCTTCCAACCACTGCAAATTCATCTCGGATTGATCAAGCATTTAACCAAAGCTCTTGACAAGGGTGGTGACTGCTTAACTTAATTGTGTCAGGCTTTTCAAGGATAGACCACGGAGAAGTTGAAATCTGGCATATTTGTGAGCCCTCAAATCTGTCAGCTGATCAGAGATCCTGAGTTTGAAAACTCAGTGAACAAAGTGGAACTGAAAAGGTGGAAGGCTTTTTTTCTGGTCATGAAGAACATTCTAAGTAAGAAAAAGGCCAGGAACTTGTCACTAATGTGGTGAATGGTTTCAGAAACTTTGGACGCAACATGACCATCAAAATGGATAATTTATTCTCACATATAGATCAGTTTTCTGAGAATCTGGGATCAATGAGGGATGAACAAGGGAGGAGATTCAATCAGGATGTGGAATAGATGGAGACCAGATATCAGGGATGCTGAGATGCAGTCATGATGATTGGTTACTCTTGGACTCTGAAGACAGACATCCCTGCCTCTGAGAATTCTAAACACTCGAAGAAACGGAAGTTCAAGCCCTGAATTTGGCGCAACAAACAATTTTCATATGATTACCATTATCAATGTCTACTATTAAATTTACAGTAATTGAAGTTTGTAACATTTAATCAAGAAATTCTATTAGGATTCTTTTGTCTTAAAAACTTCATACAGATGAGAAATATTAACAAAAATCAACAGATGATTTATTCAGATCAGATCTTCTTTGTTTAATACCATGTGAACATTGTGGGTTATTTAATGTCAAAGTTATCTTGGTAGTAGAACAATAAGGGTACTATTGAAACCATAGGGTGCAAAACGAGGGGTTCATACCTTTCTCATTTGGCAATTATGAAGTAACTCCGCACTCTCCAGGGATTCAGAACTTGAGCCTACAATTAGATGCGGTTTACTGTTATACCTAGGATATACCATTTTTGAGGGGGTAGAGGGCTTCTGGAAGGGAATATAGTCCGTGTATGCTAAGCCCCATCGACACGGCTGTGTAGTTTATGGTACCGATTATATAAGTAGCTCGCGTTGAAACGAACCTATTTCTTTTAATATCTAATTCATATGGCTTTAATATCAAATTTGTCAAGTTGCCCACGTGGTATTTTTCTATAGGCTTGCATAGAACTTAGAGGAATGGAAACTTACCAATAACAATAATTCAAAATCATCAGAACATATATATATATATATATATATATATATATATATATATATATATATATATATATATAGCGAAGGTATAGACTTTTTTTTTTCACGGGGAACATAAAGCCTTACATTCAGTGACATATGTTCGAAATTCTAAAATTGAAGTTTTACTTGGAAGTGGACTTCTGAGGTAAGTGACGCAAATAAGTAGCGTTGCAAGTTTTCATTCAATAAGGCTGATGTTTAGTTAAAGAGTGGTGAAAGGAGGCCATATGTCACGTTTCCTTTCTTTGATCTTGAAGATTTTTTCTCATGAAATGAAACTATCGTCAATATTCCTGAGGGTTCTTTAATCAATATATTATTAGCACTCCAATGGGGTTTGGAAGTATGTAACCGTAACTCACCAAAAATAAGGATGACTTTGGCATTAAATAAATGTTGATATGCTATTAAACAAATAAAACAATCTATCTATCTATCTATCTATCTATCTATCTATTGGAAACAATCCCTGGTAGAAACGTGCAGATCGACAATAGCGCTATTTTAAAGAAACTTAGTAGTTTATTCATCATTCATATTAGTAGAAAAAGAAATGCTCTCCAGGCGGTGTAAAAATTAGTTTTCGCTATGCTCTTTCGAAAGGAAAATGTTAACAGATCTTTTAAATGTTTTTTTTTTTTTTAGATACTTGACATAAAAATAGTTTTGCTGTCAAAATTCAAATAAATGTTTTCTTTTTATAAAACAAAGTTTCTAACAGTTGAATTAAAATCAATTGAAATTGAAAAGCGTAAAGACCGTTTTTGTTTTGAATATTTTCTGTTGTAAAACAAAATTTTACGACATACGATAATCAAAACACGCTTTTTTCATCGTGTAATAAAATATAAATTTTAATGTAGAAGAACCTTATGTGAGCGTTTCTTGTTTGTAAATAAGTTTCTCGTAAAACTCTCTATGCTAGATAATTTTAGATATACATTAAGATAATACAAACTATATCTAAATCAACAATACTGGGCATTTATTTATTAAAACTTGTTTTCACTAGCAATGTCGACTGTTTAATGTTGCATACTTAATTTCTGAGTATATGTAATACAGGGATGTTCTTTATTCTACGTAATAATGATTTTGACTATAAATTAAATGATCATTGATAAACTTACGCAATTTCTGGGGATACTGTGATGGAAGCAGTGACGTAGTTTTGGTTACAGACACCAAATTTCCATTATATATAGATATGTTTTTGTAAATGCAGCTTCAGTTTCGATACTTTATGGTTGGTGGGTTGCTTCGTTGGTTGCTTGGTTTAATAGTATATGAACAATTGTGTGTTAATTTCAAAATGTCTCTATTCAAATATGATTATTTATAGAAATACTTTAATGCACTTCGTGTGTATCAATGAATAATGGTGGTTAACTCTCAGCTACTACCTTCTAGCTCCCATATGATAAAAATGTTTTAGGTAATTGCTATAAAAATTGAAGAATAACGTTGGACAATCATATAGTTGCTGGGGGTTTATATGACCAGCCGATTGATCGGTTCGGGCATCTCCGACCGTCTGTCTAGCCCAAGTAATGGCTGACGTTGAGTTTTGCAAGTCACAAGACTACTTAGTAACCGGGATACAGACAACCCTGTCCTCCTACATAACGGGTCACTACCTCCGTTCAACAGGTAGATCTATTGGAGGTAGTCTTACTCTTCTGCAGAAGTACAGTCGGCTTATTCTACGACAGGATTGAATGCTTTTTGATCACACATCGTATGCATAATACTTCATTAAAAGATGAGTAGGTTATTAGTTTTCTATAAGATACAACGTACAACCTTAAATTATATTAACTCTTCAAATTATTATTTCTTTCATAATTTATGTTTAATGAATAGATAGAGATCTCGTTTTTTTTTTCGATTATTGTTTATATTTTAAATATTTTCGAAATCGTTCTCCGCTTGTATAAATGCTTAAATTTTTCTTATGAATAACACTGATTCAGAGACTATTAATCTATTTCTGCACATGAGTATGTTAATTCTGACTTCGAGGAAAGAAGGAAAAATGTTACTTTTAATGCAGAGTAGAAATGAAAAGATGCATTGATATATAAAGTGTACAATAGCGAGAAGGAACATAAAAAAAAACATTAAGAAAAACTAGAGAAAATAACTGACAGCTTTAGAAATGATAGATTGAAAGACAGAAGAAGAACAAGATAAATAAATTAAAAAAACAGCACTGTTCTGTCAAGGCTTTCGGAAGAGAATACGAAACTGGAAGAAAAAAAATCGTTTTCCAGATGAAACGAATTATGTATCACTCAACAATGTAGAAGCGGTAGATGCAGATAATCCGTGCGTGTGTGGAACAGGAATGTCGTATTGACACCGACGAAAATGTTCATATCGAATAAGATAATATTATGACCAATCATTTTTTTACTGTTGTTTCTTTCTTAAAACTGATGGAGGAGGGCAAAATATATATTTGTGAAAATGCACTGACAAGACAAGAAAAGAAGAACGATAAAAGCAGATGACAAATATTTTTATAAGAATTACCACCTTGCATAGAATAGTGATCGAATCTGTCACTGACACATACATTATGTAAATTCAGCATATATATATATATATATATATATATATACATATATATATATATATATTAGGAATGAACCCACTGAGAGAGAAAGAGAGAGACAGAGACAGAGAGAGAGAGAGAGAGAATGAAAGAAAGAAAGAAAGAGAAAAAGAGAGTGGGTGGGGAAAGAGAAAGAAACAAAGAAAGAGGGAGAGACTCACACATGGTGATACATACGTGTCCTGGATAGGGGGTTAAAATACATCTAGTGGTGAGTTTCCAATCTAGGGAGAGTATGGTGTACTCTTCATTGCCATTATTACCAAGTCTAGCTTGACCTGGGGTAGTAGTATGTGTTAAAAACCTGTCTTTGGGTAAAAATATAAAACATGAGTATAGTGAGAAATTTGACAAAACACAGATCAAAATAGAATGAGCTGTAAGTTTATTAGTCGACGCTGCAGTGGTTCGATCTGTTAAGTAGACCTTCTTCAGGGCTTGTACTACATGTTTAATAAAAACATTGAATAACTAAGAACGAATTAATGAAAAATGATTTCAGCATAAAATAATGCAAGGATTGACATGGTGTAAAATCCAACGATCCAAAAAACCAACACAAACACACACAGAGACACGCACACACACACACATACACATACACACACACACACCATATATATATATATATATATATATATATATATATATATATATAATATATATATATACTAGACAAAACGCGACCCGTTGGGTCACCCATTAAGCTCTCGCTAGACGATTAGGGAAAAGAGTAGGATCTGCCAAAATATCATCTGCTTTTCATTTTTAAAAACGAACTAAAATTTATTAAATTGATTATCTAAGGTCAAATTTTTGTCTAAGTCGAAAAGTAGTAACACAATGAGCATCAGAAAAAAGCAAAATAATATTACACATATAATTTATTTTTGGTATATTTAAAACGTTTTTTTTTCGTCCATTTTGATCAAGATGCCTGCCAAGAGGCTACTTAAAATCCGTTTTTACAAAATAAATTGTAACATTTGCAATTGAAAAAATTCACACTGGATTGTCCAATTGAACATATATCCTAGTAGATAAAGGAGTTAGATTAAGACAGTTCTAAATGCCAGTTATCTCTAGACTGCAGGTTCAATCCTGGTCAGGGACAGCAGTAACATAGAATAATAATTAACACAGCTTAACACCTGTACCCCAGCTATGGTTAGTGGAATGAGAACAGGATAGCCCCGTAGGCCTAATAAAGGGTTGGGTTCAAAGTTCCGTGATGGAAAAAAAAAAGAAAAAAGAACCAACTTAGGGCATTTTCCATTGAAAACCCAACCCTAACCCTAAACCCCCCTAGTTAACATTAACTGTTTTATTACAAAGTTCTGTTTTTTCTGGGTCACCCTGTATACAGGGTGATTCAGACTGTAATATCGGAGTGGTATATATTTGATTGATACTATTTTCTGCATAAATAAAAAGACTAAAGACAGAGTTTATTTTTTTAAAGCCACACGTAATTAAAAACAACCTTAATCCCCTAAAACCGTAACCCGATTCGCAAAATGTTAATTCATAGATTGTAGTTAAACTGTCATTGGGTACCAGCAAAAAATTCTCCGTTTTAATTTTCCAACCTAAGTCAGAAGTCAGTCCTACATTCTATGAATTAACATTTTGCGAATTGGGTAACGGTTTTAGGGGATTAAGGTTGTTTTTAATTACGTATTGCTTTAAAAAATAAACAACAAAACACCCAAATTACTAGACATTTAATTAACCATTGAAATTAATTATTGAATCTATTATCGAGACAGTTGTTTGTGTTAATATAGCAATGTATAATTTCAATTAAACTTAGTTTAAAAAATATTTTTCAACATTAAATGTATAGTAATTTGTGTTTTTTGTTGTTAATTTTTTTAAGCAATACGTAATTAAAAACAACCTTAATGCCCTAAAACCGTAACCAAATTCGCAAAATGTTAATTCATAGACTGTAGTTAAACTGTCGTTTGGTACCAGCAAAAAACTTTCCGTTTTAATTTTACCGACCTAAATAAGAAGTCAGTCTAGTTTGTTTTAGTTTTAACTAAAACAAATTTTTAAGCCCGAAGAAAACTTTCACTTAAACAGTGGGAGTAGTCAATGTTTGCTCATTTGAATTCCATAATATTCAAATATATAACTATTTTTTTTACCCAACATGAAATATTTTTTAAAGTAAGTTTAATACTCTATGAATTAATAATTAAAGTAATTTAAAAAAATATATATTTTAAAGCATGATTTTAATTTCGTAAAATTTACGCTCAACCAAAATTGAAATCATGCCGTAAAAAGATACTTTTGTTTTGTTTCATTAAAACAAACCAAAACGTTTGCTCATTTGAATAAGATTCGCCTGGAGAAAAGGAAGTGGGCGAATCTACGGGGGGTTAGTGAGTGTGTGTGGCGGATCACTTACTGTTGGATTTTTTACTCTTTTTTTCACTCTCCTTAACTGACAAATAGAGAGTGGGAGGAGAGTTAACTTAACTGACAAAGGGAGATGAGAAGAGAGATAGGTAGTCCTTAGACAGGGATTGGTCGGTCGTTGACTTAATTGCTAATTACGCCTAATTAAAACCAATTAAACTGAATTTTCATCAAACACTTTGTAGTGCTAACACCAAGGAATATCTAAGTATAAATATTGTGTCCATAACATAAATAGAAAAAAATCCTTTAGCTGGAGAAGGTTGATAAACTCAACTTTAGTATAATAATAGATATATATATATATCGGAAAAATAAGTCTTTTTTAAGAAAGATGACAAATCATATGCCAGCTGTGCTGAACAGCGGGATGAAAAAATGGATTGGCATGTACGTTTCAAGGCTGTCATTTCTTGGATTAGGCTGAACATTGTTCAGTATATACATACATACATATATATATATATATATATATATATATATATATATATATATACACACACACACATTTATTCTGATTCCGTAACCTAGTTTAATTGTGTGAGTGCACGTCCTCTAAAGTAGCTTTCGCGCGCATATATATATATATATATATATATATATATATATATATATATATATATATATATATGCACGCGAAATCTACTTTAGAGGAGGTGCACCCACCCAATTAAACTAGGTTACAGAATCAGAATAAATATAACTAAATGAAAAATTTATTTACCTTTTTTATTGAAAAGTTGTTCGATTTTTAAATGGTATGTAAATTTTGTACCAACCTTATATATATATATATATATATATATATATATATATATATATATATATATAGTGTGTGAGATGGTTACTGTTTCAGCTTTTGCTGGAAT
>CM042139.1:104106281-104121281 GCA_023376005.1 Doryteuthis pealeii | reverse complement strand
GTAAAAAATCTCAAAAATTATTTTTTTAGTTTTTATTTTCATTTTATTATCCGATTTATGATACTTATTTTCTACCAAAGTAGTATTGTTAAATTTTATTTTCTTCTATTCACACCTTTGGTCTTTATATTTATGCAAAAATTAGTATCAATCATATATAACCCCACCGATATTTTGCTCCCCAAAAATAAAAGAAGGGGATCAAAGTTAAGTGACATGAAAAAAATCAGAAAGTTTTGAAATAAAATAGCTGATGCATTATAAAAAGCATTCATGGATCAATCAATACTGAAGATTTCATTAAAATTTGTTAGATTTTTTTTAAAGCGGAGAGGGGGGTAAATTTGTATTGTAAAATACAGTTTTTTTACAAAATTTCAGATTGCTCGTCAACAACCATTTTAATCTCATAACTTTTAAATTGAAAAAATAATATTATCCTGTGATTTATTTCAACAATTTATGTTGAGCTCAATTCGTGACCCGTTGGGTCACGTCTTTTCTAGTATATATATATATTTGAGGGGGAATGAGTAAAATATGGAAATATATCCAACAGTATGTAGAAATATATATATATATATATATATATATATATATATATATATATTATTAAGATATGTATATATATATATATATATATATATATATATATATATATATATATATATAATGTAAAATAAAAGTAAATATATTAAAATTGTTTTCATATTAAAAACAGTCAATAATGAAACTGTACATATATAAGTATATATTAAATATATAACAAAAATTAGATAGTGCTCATTCGGTAGATCATCCGCCTCGAAACCACAAAATTCTGCGTTCGCATACCTGCTAACCCAGTGTATCCGTTGAACAATTTGGCTCTGTGCGATAAAGAGGGAGTGGGCGGTTGCTGTTGTGTTCCATCACAGACGGTATTAGCACAATGCGGAATGTAAAGTCACGTTAAGGAAAATAAAGTCGGTTTACCGAGTTCGTTTACACCGTCAGTAACCAGGAAATTACAAGCGCCTTTAACTTATAAGGATTGTTTGTGTCAAAATTACAATTGTATACATGAAAAGTACAATTGTTTTTAAAAATATATGATTCGGGTCATTGGGAAGACATTTTGAAATAAGTAATACCTCCCTGCAAAAAATAAATCAATAAATAAATAAATAGAAAAAATCAGAATATTTTCAATAAAAGTTTTTCATATCTATCCAGTTGAAATAAACATTGACGGTTATTCGTCATTTTACATCCACTTCTTGAAATACTTATTGACTGAATTGATTATGTTTAATTAAAATGAAATGAGACGATTAATTATATTTTTTATGTTGGGAAATATAAATTTACATGGTCCCCCTCGCTCTCTCTCTCTCTCTCTCTCTCTCTCTCTCTCTCTCTCTCTCTCACACACACACACACACACACACACTCTCTCTCTCTCTCTCTCTCTCTCTCTCTCTCTCTCTAGCTCTCTCAAATACACACACACACTGTCTGTCTGTCTCTCTTTATATATATATATATATATATATATATATATATATATATATCCAGGACGATTTTGTTGACTCCCGTAAAGACGACTACATATTCCGTTCATGCTCGAGATGAAATTGTCCTAAAACGTCTTGGCCAGCCGCCTGACACATGTGGAAAAATATGAAAAGGAATTGGTTCTCGTGCGTAATAACCTCACACCATACATTTGATAGCGGATCGTTTGAAATGCTCTGTGATCGCCCTCATCAACCTGTCGGGACCGTAGTTGATGATGCCCTGGTTCTCAACGACGAACATGGACATTTTTGCTATATGTGTCAGGGTTTTTTTCTTCTTGGCCACCAATGACAAGTGTCCACCAGAAAACTCCAGCTAATCTCTAGTTTTTTAGCTCAAGACACTATGATTGGTGACTATAGCAAGTCATTTATATTTATGTGTACATTTTAGTCATCGCTCTCGATAAGTCATCTAGATGACTTTAAGTTTCCATACAGAGTGTCTTCGGGGGCTTCATCAGAAAAGACCGCCAAGCCCAGACTGTGCGTGATAGCGAGGCGCACACAGAGGCTTGCACAGGTTCAAGCACAACAAACACAACTGTGTTGTCAATAGCTACACAAACAGTTCCCATACTTCCCCAGCGCTTTGGAGATCTTATTTTTGGGATTATCAAGCAGTTTACAGACGCTTCTTCAGCCCAGACCTTTGAGTTAGGGAAACCAAGTACACCATGAAATACACTTCCCGTATGAATAATGGATTGTGTTTGTGCACGATTCAATTCTGTATAGGATCAAGAGAAGTGTAATAAGAACTGAAATTAAAGAGCAACAGTGAACGTGACACTATACATTGTCCGGGTCCAATTCAAGGGCGATGAAGACAGTAACGAAGAGAAAGAAAAATGGGAGCTAGGAAATTGAATCCGCGAAAACAATACAACAATTTATATAAAGATTTTCTCATGAATATCTTGAATATCAACAGCAACTTGGATCACCTAAAGCGCTACATAGTTAATATTTTTCCATACTGGTGTGATCGTTAGCGAAGTCGTCTTGCAGATCTGAATAGCGAGTTCTATCCTCACTGGATGCCCCATACTTCTGACCTTGTGTCACGTCCTATCCGTGGCGAACCGGTTTGGTAACTGTCTATCATCGACGTGGTGTCATGATGAGCAATCTATTCTAGAGAATCAGTTATGACTGGACAGTAAGTTTGGTTTTCATTGGATGTACTGCACCGGTTTGTTTCGAAAGCATCAAGACTGTAGCTGTATTTACCAAGATAGAAATAAACAATGAGAAAAACGTTTTCTTCAAAATAGTCTCCACCCCAGACGCTGAATCTCAAACCACATATTCCAACGATATTTTGGTGTCAATTACGCTCAATTCACACTGAAAGTGTTACAATTCATGAGAAGTCAAACTGTGAACTTATCTATAAGTTAGTTTTAAATAAAGTTCGTTAGATTTAAAACCGTAGGTGGGTAATTTTCTATAACTGTTGGGGGTTATGATTGACATTTTAGATGACCCCAACTGACCTTCGATACAGAGACGTGAGAATAGTTAATTTAGTTATTCAGATCCGACCGTAGGTTGGAAGGAGAAAGACATGATTGTCTCTCCCAGCCGGGTCATATCTCTCTCTCTCTCTCTCTCTCTCTCTCTCTCTCTCTCCTCTCTCTCTCTCTCTCTCTCTCTCTCTCTCTCTCTCTCTCTCTCTCTCTCTCTCTCTCTCTCTCTCTCTCTCTCTCTCTCTCTCTCTCTCTCTCTCTCTCTCTCTCTGTATGCAACATGGTCAATTTCCCGACGCCATTAATCCCAAGACAGCGAGAAGAGGAAGAGAATAATTAGCTGAACTACAGCCCATCTCTCTGTCTCTGTCTCTGTTTGTCTGTCTGTCTGTCTCTCGCTCTCTCTCTCTCTTTGTCAACGTTTGTATACCCGATGTTGAGTATATAACAAAAACACTGTTTTCTCCTTGATCACCGAAGTTAAGCAGGGATAAGCCTGTTCAGTACATAATTGGGGAACCACTGAAGCAACAGCGGTATTGTAAGCAATCTGAGTCTTTTTTGTTTATCAAAATGACTTGGTTTGGCATAAAAGGATCCGTAAAAGAAAACAAATAACGACCAACCTACCCAACCAAGCACAGATAGAAGACATTTTGAAAACTCATTTTAATATTATATGAAGATGTGTAATCCCCATCAGAACGTTTTGACTGCACGGAGTCGCATTATTCCCCCCTCTCTCTCTCTCTCTCTCTCTCTCTCTCTCTCTCTCTCTCTCTCTCTCTCTCTCTCTCTCTCTCTACGTTTCCTTATCGTTCGTATAGTATCCAGTATCAGCACAGACCTGAAGCATGTATGTTTTTATCTGGTCGGCCTATTATGGTGTGTCATTGTGTAAGTGTACATTGGAGAAAGTCACTTATGAGTCCGTCATTGATTCTCTAGCAGTGCCTACCATGTCTTTTTCATATTACATGGAATGTGTATGAGAAGAAGAAGAAGAAGAAGAAGAAGAAGAAGAAGAAGAAGAAGAAGAAGAAGAAGAAGAAGAAGAAGAAGAAGAAGAAAATGCGGAGGAGCAGAGAGGCGGACAGGAAAAGTAGAAAAAACAAGTTGGAATAAACAAATGTATAAATCAATAAAAACAAAGGAAGAAATGAAATAAAAGGGAACAGAAAAAAAGCGAGAGTAAGAAGGAAAATAAAAATTGATAGATATCAGGATGAACGTAATAGCAAGACTGGAGTTCGAACTCGCTTACTAAGATTTTGCAGTCCAGTCCTTTAGCCACTACATCACAGAAAGAAGGCGATAAAAGATGAAGAGCAAAAGAAGAAGAATAATGAAGGAAAATGAAAAAGGAGATTTATGAGGAAGAGAATTAAAGAAAAGAAGATAAAAGAACAAAATTAAAGAAAGAAAATGGAAAGAAAGAAAAAGAATAGATAAAAGTAAGAAAAATGAAAACTTAGAATTTAAATAACGAAAATAAAGACGGATAGGATGTGGTAGGAGAGACAAAAATTGATCAAAGTGAAGAAAATGAAGAAAAAGAAATGGAAAAGAAAGACTGAAGTAAAGGAGAGCAAGCAGGAGAAAAAAAATAAAGAACAAATAGAAAGATGTTTTTAAATAAATTATAGAAAATTTTAAAAAAAGAAACAAAGCAATGAAAAACGAAAAAGAAGATAGAAAAAAGGAAAAGTGAAACGAAGAAAAAAAATTGAATGTGATAGAAATTACAAAAGAAATTCGATTTGGTTTGCTTTGTTTTACGGCATATCAACCTCAGTGGGTCATTTAATGCCGATAAACTTTTGAAATAAATCACGTCTTAATGGATAATACAATTTTTTATAAATACATTTTTCTATTTAACACATAGATGGGACCATAACAGGTACTACCACTCCGGGTCAGAGTGGACCAGGGAGCAATGGTGATGAAGGGGTGCTCCACATTCCCCAAACTTCCAAAACTGGAACCTCTCCATCAGATAGAGTGTAACATCATTCCCAGGATATGCAGACCCTCAGCCACCGCCTTCTAGCACCCTTATGATAAAAAGGGCTGGAGCTTGCCTCAAAGGCAATAGGGTTGGGGCAATCATATAGGTGCTAGGGCTTGACGTGACCAGCCGATTGATGGGAGGGGGCCTCTTCGACCGCCCGTCTAGCGTAAGTAAGGGTCCAAGTAGAGTGTTGCATGCCATGGACTGCTCATCCACCAAACTCCGTCCTTGATCATCACGGGTCACCACCCACGGCCAACAGGTGGCCCCATTTGGGGGAGTCTTACCCCTCTGTAGAGGTGCAGTCAGGCATTTTTAATGCGCCTGCTGACAGGGTGAAAAGAAATTCGAGTGAAATAATAAAATATCCAAATAACGCAGGTATACATTCTTGTTAGGTTCAGATATAAGCCAAGACAAATATATGAAATATCAGACAATGGCAATTAAAAAGAGAGCAAGGACGGAAGCCAGGCAAAAAGGGGAGTTTGAGATATCAATTAATTCAATGATATTCAAAAACATTTCTAAGGTTTTTCTCTGTAAGAGAAGAAAGTTTAAAAGTATTGTCATCTGCAACACGAAAAACGGACAATATCACTATCAGTGCTTAGTGATAGGAGTGCTCTGGTTTTACAGGTTTTATTTCAATGGAGTCGGAAAAAATAATTATCAATAATAGTTGAATAAATATTTCTCAATATATATATATATATATATATTATATATATATATATATATATATATATATATATATGAAAAACTTTATTTCAGGTTTATGTCTCATTAGATTTTATTATGCCATGATTTGACAGGATAAGAATGGGAGTTGTTAAAAGGGGAAGTGAAGGGAGGGAAGGAGGATGTCGTCAAATATCGACATGTTGATATATATATATATATATATATATATATATATATATATATATATATATATATATATATATATATATATATATATATATTAGTTTGCTAACTACAATGCGACGCCCTATACTGAAGGCTGAGTATGACGAACATTATTCGCCTGAACGATCCAAATAAAGCAGGGGATAGTTTATACTACAGTGTATACATGCTTTTTGTACTAACTTATAAAGAAATGTGAAGAGTTCCATGAATCGATTGTTTTTTAATTATTGAATTATATCTTTTGATCAGTAAAAATCAAAAACTATTATAAGAACTTATTATAAACATATCAAAATATTTGCTCATTTTTAATGCGTAATGACATCTCTGTGGTTAGCCTCTGGTGTTAATCCACAAATAAGTCTTCCTCACAGAAACTTCAACCAGCAAGAGATTGAACAGTGTAAACGATCTTGAATGATTTCTGTCATCATTTCAGTGGCCAATTTCTACCGGAAATGGCTGCTGTCTTTTTTCATCTCACCTACGTTGTGTTTGGATGGTACTCCTCTGAGCGTTGCTATTCTATTTAGAGGAAAGAAAGAGATAAGACTGAGGTGATGACGATTCTGAGCGAAACCAAGAAACGAAGAAAAATAATGAAGAGCCAAAGAAAACAAAGAAAACATATGCAAATAAATCAAGAAATAGAACGGTGAAAAATAATCGAATTAAGAAGAATAAAATATTTTGAATAGTAGTAGTAGTAGTAGTAGTAGTAGTAGTTGTATTAGTAGTAGTCCAGTAGATAACAGCGTCAAGGTGAGAGAATTCCAAAAGAAAGATTGAGGTGATAAAGATTCTGAACGAAAACAAGAAACAAAGAAAAATAATGACGTAAAAATGGAAGATCAGAAGAAAACAAAGAAAACATATGCAAATAAATCAAGAAATAGAATGGAGAAAAATAATCAAAATAAGGAGAATTAAATATTTTGATTTGTAGAAGTACCTGGACCTTACCAGAGGATTGAAATAAATGTGGAATATGAGGGGGAAATTGATACCAATTGTCGGTTCGCAAGACTTTAGTTAAAAGACTAGAGGGTTTGGAAATTAAAGAAAGAATCGAGACCATGCCGACAACATCAATTTAAGATCGGTTAGAATACTCAGAAGAGTCATGGAGAGCTGAAGAGACTTGCTATCACTTACACTCCAGGGAAATACTACTAGATAACACTGGTGTGAAAAACCCGCAAATAATAATAATAATAATAATAATAATAATAATAATAATAATGAGGAAGAAGAAGAAGAAGAAGAAGAAGAAGAAGAAGAAGAAAGAAGAAGAAGAAGAAGAAGAAGAAGAAGAAGAAGAAGAAGAAGAAGAAGAAGAAAATGCGGAGGAGCAGAGAGGCGGACAGGAAAAGTAGAAAAAACAAGTTGGAATAAACAAATGCATAAATCAATAAAAACAAAGGAAAAAATGAAATAAAAGGGACCAGAAAAAAAGGGAGAGTAAGAAGGAAAATAAAAATTGATAGATATCAGGATGAACGTAATAGCAAGACTGGAGTTCGAACTCGCTTACTAAGATTTTGCAGTCCAGTCCTTTAGCCACTACATCACAGAAAGAAGGCGATAAAAGATGAATAGCAAAAGAAGAAGAATAATGAAGGAAAATGAAAAAGGAGATTTATGAGGAAGAGAATTAAAGAAAAGAAGATAAAAGAACAAAATTAAAGAAAGAAAATGGAAAGAAAGAAAAAGAATAGATAAAAGTAAGAAAAATGAAAACTTAGAATTTAAATAACGAAAATAAAGACGGATAGGATAGCACCTCTAAAGCAAAATTAAAGGCAACCAGCCAAGAAGATAGACTAAAAAATGGAAGGACCACTTCCAGAAACTGCTAGGAAGCCCCCCAGAAATCGTAGAAAGTAATATCCAAAAGATTGTAGATAAACAACTAGATATCAAGCTGGGAGATTTCACAATAGATGAAATCAACCAAGCTTTAAAGAAGCTAAAAGGTAGAAAAGCAGCAGGACTTGACGAAATACCCCCGGAGGTGTGGAAGATAGGAAAGTTCAATGACATACTGCTTAGGCTATGCAATGCAGTATATAGACAAAATAGAATAGATAAATGGACGAAAGGCTGCATCCTCCCATTCCCTAAAAAGGGAGATCTCGGAATTGCTAAAAACTACAGAGGCATAACTCTCACTGCTATTGCAGCCAAGATATATAATGCCCTTCTACTTAATCGCATCCGGCCCGAAATAGAAAAAATCCTTAGGAGAAACCAAAATGGATTCCGCAGAAATCGATCCACAACCTCTCAGATCCTGACTATTCGACGGATCATAGAAGGGGTACGAGCAAAGAATCTAGAGGCAACGCTATTATTCGTAGATTTCTCCAAGGCATTCGATTCCATACATAGAGGAAAAATGGAACAGATACCATTAGCATATGGCCTCCCCAATGAAACGGTTTCAGCTATAACGATGCTATACAAAGACACTAAAGCGATGGTACGCTCACCTGATGGCGACACAGATTTCTTTGACATCGCCGCTGGAGTACTTCAAGGAGACACACTGGCACCATATATATTTATAATATGTCTAGACTACGTACTCCGAACATCATTAGATACCATAAAAGAAAAAGGTTTCACACTAAAAAAGGCAAGAAGCAGGCGATATCCCGCACAAACAATCACAGATGCGGACTATGCTGATGACCTTGCACTTCTTGCAGATACACCGGCAAAGGCTGAATCACTGCTACATAGCTTGGAGGAGGCAGCAAAGAATATAGGCCTCTATGTGAACTCCGGTAAAACAGAGTTCATGAATTTCAAAAATAAAGGAGACATCTCCACACTCGACGGCAAGCCTCTTAAGCCAGTAGAACAATTCACATACCTAGGTGGTAATATCTCCTCCACAGAGAGCGATGTTAATACACGAATAGCAAAGGCATGGGCGGCCACAAATAGATTATCAGTCATATGGAGGTCCGATCTCCCTGGCAAGCTGAAGCGACAGTTCTTCCAGGCTGTGGTTGTGTTGGTGCTGCTGTATGGCTGCACCACCTGGACCCTGGCAAAGCGTCTTGAGAATAAGCTAGATGGGAGCTGCACAAGAATGCTGCGTGCAGTCTTGAATAAGTCGTGGAAACAGCACCCCACAAGGAAACAGCTGTACGGTCACCTGCCCCCCATCTCACAAACTATCCGAGTGAGACGGACAAGGCATGCAGGACACTGCTGGAGAAGTAGGGATGAACTCATAAGCGACGTTCTCCTGTGGAAGCCAACACATGGACATGCAAGGGTGGGGCGCCCAGCAAGGACCTACATTGACCAGTTATGTGAAGATGCTGGCTGCTCCGCAGAGGAGCTTCCAGGTGTAATGAATGATAGGGAGGGTTGGCGAAAGATTGTCATGGATGCCCGTGCTACATGCGCGACATGATGATGATGATGAGGATGTGGTAGGAGAGACAAAAATTAATCAAAGTGAAGAAAATGAAGAAAAAGAATTGGAAAAGAAAGACTGAAGTAAAGGAGAGCAAGCAGGAGAAAAAAAATAAAGAACAAATAGAAAGATGTTTTTAAATAAATTATAGAAAATTTTAAAAAAAGAAACAAAGCAATGAAAAACGAAAAAGAAGATAGAAAAAAGGAAAAGTGAAACGAAGAAAAAAAATTGAATGTGATAGAAATTACAAAAGAAATTCGATTTGGTTTGCTTTGTTTTACGGCATATCAACCTCAGTGGGTCATTTAATGCCGATAAACTTTTGAAATAAATCAATTCTTAATGGATAATACAATTTTTTATAAATATATTTTTCTATTTAACACATAGATGGGACCATAACAGGTACTACCACTCCGGGTCAGAGTGGACCAGGGAGCAATGGTGATGAAGGGGTGCTCCACATTCCCCAAACTTCCAAAACTGGAACCTCTCCATCAGATAGAGTGTAACGTCATTCTCAGGATATGCAGACCCTCAGCCACCGCCTTCTAGCACCCTTATGATAAAACGGGATGGAGCTTGCCTCAAAGGCAATAGGGTTGGAGCAATCATATAGGTGCTAGGGCTTGACGTGACCAGCCGATTGATTGGAGGGAGCCTCTCCGACCGCCCGTCTAGCGTAAGTAAGGGTCCAAGTAGAGTGTTGCATGCCATGGACTGCTCATCCACCAAACTCCGTCCTTGATCATCACGGGTCACCACCCACGGCCAACAGGTGGCCCCATTTGGGGGAGTCTTACCCCTCTGTAGAGGTGCAGTCAGGCATTTTTAATGCGCCTGCTGACAGGGTGGAAAGAAATTCGAGTAAAATAATAAAATATCCAAATAACGCAGGTATACATTCTTGTTAGGTTCAGATATAAGCCAAGACAAATATATGAAATATCAGACAATGGCAATTAAAAAGAAAGCAAGGACGGAAGCCAGGCAAAAAGGGGAGTTTGAGATATCAATTAATTCAATGAAATTCAAAAACATTTCTAAGGTTTTTCTCTGTAAGAGAAGAAAGTTTAAAAGTATTATCATCTGCAACTCGAAAAACGGACAATATCACTATCAGTGCTTAGTGATAGGAGTGCTCTGGTTTTACAGGTTTTATTTCAATGAAGTCGGAAAAAAATAATTATCAATAATAGTTGAATAAATATTTTCAATATATATATATATATATATATATATATATATATATATATATATATATATGAAAAACTTTATTTCAACTTTATGCCTCATTAGATTTTATTATGCTATGATTTGACAGGATAAGAATGGGAGTTGTTAAAAGGGGAAGTGAAGGGAGGGAAGGAGGATGTCGTCAAATATCGACATGTTGAGATGTATGATATATATATATATATATATATATATATATATATATGTGTGTGTGTGTGTGTGTGTGTGTGTGTGTGTGTGTGTGTGTATATATATAAATTAGTTTGCTAACTACAATGCGACGCCCTATACTGAAGGCTGAGTATGACGAACATTATTCGCCTGAACGATCCAAATAAAGCAGTGGATAGTTTATACTACAGAGTGCACATGCTTTTTATACTAACTTATAAAGAAATGTGATTATTATACTAAAGCTGATATTTTCAACTTTTGATCCCTAAAGGCTTTTTTTGCTGGTGACCTTACTGACACGAAATTTATACTATATTATACCTTAGTTTTAGTATTACTATATGTTTGAAAAAAATTCCACTTTAATTGGTTCCTAATAAATTTGATAGAAAGTAAATATATAATATAATATATGTAAAGTTGATTTGTTCATCTGTTTATTTGGAACTAATAACACATGATTTTGAAAGCCAAGTAAAATAGTATCTGTTCATATTATAGCTTTGCGGTTCTATTTGAAAGAAGTGATGACGAGTCAATAGTAATCGCAATATGATTATCTTCTAATTCTGTTTTACTTCTCGAGGCTGAAATCTGGTTGTTGAATCTGATGTTGGGTTGGATGGCATTTTTTGCTGTTTGAGTTTTGAACAATTTGGGATTCTCTTAAGGATATATTGCCTTTTGCCATTTATAGCTTATAATAACATAATTATTATCATTTTCTTATTTTATTCCCACGTCAAAATGCCTTGAGGACCATGCACCTTGCCTCTCTTCCCTGTCACAGTTCTGTTCCAAACTGATCTTTCATCCTTGGGTAATTCCATGTCAAATCATCTAGAAAAATTTTAATTGTCACCCACCCTTTCAATTTTTCTGAAATTAACATTAGACAATCCCCAAAATTTGAGCTTCCAATTCCAAAAATTGGCGGAATTATGCCGATTTTTAGCTCTCCAAATTTGGTGGGTTTCGGGAAAAATTGGCCACATTTTGTAATTTATTTTTGTCTGTAAAATGAGTTCAAAAAGCTTTTGTTCTGAGCAAAAGTTAAACTATCTTTTTGGTAAAATAATGTTCAATATATGTGGAATAATAATAGAAAAACATTTTTGTCATAGATGCAGTGCCACATCGGGATATTGATCTTGCTATGAAAAAATCAGAAATCATCAATAACTTCAAATTCGTTGAATGTAAGACATTTTGATAGCATTTTCGGGTTCTTTGGCCAGAAATGCTTTTATAAACTAATTTCTAGTAACTACTCGTAACTACTTGGGTCCGTGGCTTTTCGTTCATTATTATGTTATAATATTCTTAAGAATCAGTTATGATAATTCATTGTATGAAGACACGAATTAGTTAGATTTCAGAATGTGGGCTCTTGAATAACACGCTCAAGGACAGTGCCAAGGTCACTTGGTGATAGGTGATAATTAAAAAAAAAAAGGGTACTTTATATTTTAAAAGGATTTCAAACATCAGGTTCAAAATGTCTCGATATTTTGTATATGCATATCCTTAGATTCATGGAAAAAGGGAAATATACCAACCATCCAAATTTTCTACCTCTAGTTGAGGGATAAAAGTTGGATTCATAATTTCCCAAGAGTATTATTGCTGTGTAAAATGCAAGCAGTCTCATTTAAAATTTGAGCTTAATTCGTCCAGTAGCGCTAATACGCATGCGAAAGTTTGTTCATAATCAGGCTATGGGTAGATAATAGGGAAGAACGGGATAATAGGGAAGAACGGGATATTCAATCTTCGTATGACAACTGGTCAAGGAAAGTGAAAACTAGTTACAAACCTGGTGTAGACCAGGAGTGGTAATGTCTCCATTAGGCTATTCCAGCCCAAACACACTACATAAGAAGCGTCTCCACGACAAATCAAGGTTACGGAACGATATTATATATATATATATATATATATATATATATATATATAGGGTGGCTCAAAAATTGTCAAGAGAGGATTTTTTTTTCATTGCTTAATTTTTAAAACAATTACCAAAAATCAGGGAATTGTCCAATTTTAATGAAATTTTCATCAAATTATTTTCCGATGATTTAATTTTATAACGATTAGTTTATTTTATTAAAAAACTTAAAAAATGTGTTTTTTATCAATTCAGAATGTGTTTGACGTTTGACGTTTGACCATTTGAAGGAAAAACAATCCCTGTCCTTAATTTTTACATTTCTAGAAAGATCATATCCTGAAGAATATATAGAAAAATAAAAAGTAAAAAAAATATAAATTCACTACCCTAAAAAAGTGATTTTAAAACTTAAAAGTTATTTTATTAAAACACAAAAAATAAATAATGTAGCAAGCTTTTTTTTTTCGTAGTATTAAAAATGTTTTCTTTAAACTGAGTTTTTTACTACCTTAAAAATGTCAAGGTCAATTTACATGTCTTACAGCATTGGGGACTAACTTGAAAATGTAACAAAAGATAGCTCTGAATTTTGTCTTTAAGGAAATCTAAGTTAAAAGACTCGCTATAACGTGCTGCATATTTTCAAAGAATTTATAGATTTTTTTTTAAATCGTCAATTTCAAGTATGGCTGACAAAACGGGTCGAATTCTCTCTCTGTCTAAATGAATTTGTCAATCGCAACAGAGAAAGGTCTTTTTGGCTACACTTCCAAGAATAAATATTTTTAAAGATATTGGATAGAAAATTTCATGTTTATCTTTTACTTCGAAATATCCGGATGTGAAAAAATACGAGATACCGATTTTGAGCTACCATAAAAATTTGCTCCGAGGACATTAAATAAATTGATGTAAGGGAGATAAACCGGTGTAAAAAATAGCAGTTATCCATTTTTGAGCCACCATATATATATATATATATATATATATATATATATATATATATATATGAGAAGTAAACAAACAGACGATGTTTGTGATATGGCTATTTTCAGCCGACAATATTTGGGAGAATATGTGCTTAACTGAAGTCGAACCTAATTTTGAAAGTTGATTAATAATTAATTAGGCGGGATTACCTATTTAAATGTAAGGCTAATTAGGCGGGATTACCTATTTAAATGTAAGGCGATTTTTCTTGATTTGTTTAGCCTTACATTTAAATAGGTATCCCGCCTAATTGATTAATTATTAATTAGTTAACATTCAAAATTAGGTTCGACTTCAGTTAAGCACATATTCTCCCAAATATATATATATATATATATATATATATATTTGGTAAAGAAAAAATCGGTCATTTTGCTGTTATAGAGCTATTTTTAAAAAATCATTATCCAGAGGGACCTGCCAACTTTTCCCTAGGCTCGGTGGATTTTTTATTTTTTTAATTACTTTATAATTTTTAACTGGGTATTTTTAACCGTTCCCTTTTTCATATATATATATATATATATATATATATATATATATCGAAAGGAGCAACGCTGAATGGAGAAAAGACGCCTAAAACTTTAAATAAACAAGAGTTTATTCATATCTAATTACAACTTTTTATACAAGAAAAGAAAGGGGGGGTAAGAGCATATATACAAGTCTATGTGGGGTCGGAGGAATAAAATTAATAGGTAGTTTTTATGTCAAATGAGTAGGCGAGAAATCGAACAGATACAAATATCAAAACATATCAACAATACACGAATTGCACAGCAAACAATAGGAATTCACAGAATACAACGAAAATATATACTTCGCTTTTCACTCACTGTGCCCTTGGAATTCGCCAAAAAGTTATTTTCAAAAAGACAATTATACTGCCGTTGGAATCCGTCAAAAAATTCCTTTCAACAAAACAATTATTCAATCTTTTTTTTATTTTTTTATTTACTCTTTTTTTTTTATCATCGGTGGATTCTTTCTATCCAAAATGAACTGGCCTTTAATTCGTAGTCAATCGTCTGCAATCTCCTTGATCGCCCATCCTTAAAAATCAAAATGTTTAATTTTTCTCAGAGCTCGAAATTTCACGTGCCGACTGCCTGTCAGATTCTTTAACTGTGGTTTTTGACGTGCGTGGATTCTTGTCGCTAAAAACAAAGGAAACCGTGGAGACGCTGGGGGAATTGGTCTTTGCCATAGCGATGGAGTCACTGGGTCGTCTGCACTTTCATGAAGCTACCTCAAAGAAAGAGGGGGGTCCGGCAACCCTCTTACCCTTACGTGTAGTAGTATTAAGAATTTCTTTC
>CM042139.1:104056281-104101281 GCA_023376005.1 Doryteuthis pealeii | reverse complement strand
GATCTCATGGATCAATTCTTTCGCTTTTGGTCTATACTGTTGTGTCCACGTATAGATGTTCACAGGAAAGTGTCACTTACGTGTTCATCCTTGCTTCCCCAGCATGTCTGGTTCGTCTTACTTGGATGGTTTTTGTGATACAATATAAGTGGCCGGATAGCTGCTGCTTTGTGAGGTGCTGTATCCAAGTTTTGTTCTGTTGCAATCAGACGGTTACAGTTTGGAAGAATAATCGCTTTATCTTATCAGAGATCACATGGCTATAGGCTCAATAATCGCTATCTATAGATAAGATATTACGACCTATGGATATGAATTGGTCTATTAATTTCCCAGGTTTCCTATCTAGCGGAAAGATGCCTCCATCTTGAAAAACAATTATTTATACTAGTACAAAACAAAAAACACCCCCCGGGCGATGTAAAAATAGATTTTTGAAACATATTGCCTGAGGGGTGGGAGTAAAAAAATCAATGTCAGCGAGTTTGTATCCTAAGTAAGTAAAATCATCAAATTCATTAAAGGATTAAAAAATTAAACAATTTGAAATGTAAACTTTAAATATGTATTAAAATAAAACAAACTATATATAGATATATAATACCAGTCATGTATTTATTAAAACTTGTTTTAAAAAACAATGAGGGCTGTCTAATGCTGCATGTTCAAATTTTGAGTGTATTTGTTCTATGTTATGACGATTTTGGGTAATGTGACGTAATCAGTGACGTAATTTTTGTTACAGAAAAAAACTGGAAGCGAATCTCCATTATTAATAGAAGATTAATAATAATTAATAGGTACAGCTTTATCTGAAAAGAAAACAAAATATGTTCAAATATACTTTCCAGAATATTGAAAATATGTGAGTGTTTTGATACACAACAATATGCTGGTATTGTATATGATCAAAAGGTACTGTGTGTCATAGCAATAAACCTACCGATAACATTTCGTTGAAAGGTATTAAAAAGAATGTAAACTGGTTTAAACACAAAGTGTTAAAAAATCGCTTTCATCCTTTCTTTAAACACAACGTGTTTATATATATATATATATATATATATATATATATATATATATATATATATATATATGTGTGTGTGTGTGTGTGTGTGTGTGTCTGTGTGTGTCTGTGTGTGTGTGTGTGTGTGTCTGTGTGTGTGTGTGTGTGTGTGTGTGTGTGTGTATTAAGAAGGAAAATGGAGACATTATGGCACACAATGTCTTAAAAGGCTGAGATTAAATACGGGTAGATGTTTGCATCTATTTTGTAAAATTGCCGTTGGGAAACCAAAGGTATTAATGCCTAAAACCACTTTTCATTAAAGGTCAGTTCGTCGAGTACAGTAAAGAACAGAATGCAATTTCTTTTTAAAATCTTTATGGCTGACTGGAAGCAAATATTTATCTGCAGCAAATAAAGGATTTACATATTTTGCTAGGCTGTACGGGTGCTGTTCAGAATGGTCCATATGGAATCTCTCAGAGTCAACCTGTCCCACTTAGGCACATTGAACTGCCTAACATTTTACTACTAGCAAAGAACTGCTGATTTAGTTTCTTTTGTTTAATGGCAGTTGAAATATTTTTCTTTTCATAAACAAAATATTCTATCATTTTATTATTTCAGAAAGACAGTATAGAATCAAAAGGTATATTAATATCTATGACCAATCGCTAAAGCACGCAAACGCTATAACCAAAATAGATTTGCAAGATAAATAATTATAATAAGATATAAAAGTACATAAAATATATAAGCCTGATCGATTGATTTTGACGGCATAGAATTACTTTATGCCCACTGTGTTAGGAAATTGCATACATTGTACGTTTACATTCTCATTTTTCTGTAGTTTAAAAAAAAATTTTTTTCATGTTACAAGTCAGAATATTCCCATCTAATATAAATAATTTGCAAACAGATCTATTTGACACAGACGGGACTATAACATTTACAGCCACTCTGGGTCAGAGTGAACCTATGATAATGGCAATGAAAGAGTGCTCCGCACTCCCCAGATCTCCAGAACTGGAGCCTCAGCACCAGATGCACCTGAATACATACTTTTTTTTTAAATGTGTCTTATTCTCTGCATTCTAAGCCAATTCGCCAGTGCGGGAAAATATGTGTAGTTATTTTTGGACTGTTCCATATTCTAATTTTCGGTTCTCGATTTTTTAGATTAAGCATTTTTTGTCATATTAATTTGGGACAAACAATACAACGCGAAAACCAAAGTCGCTGCTATATCGAGACCATCGTCGTTTTTTCTATTTCAATCAATACAAAATCAATTTTTATCGTCTTCCTTTGAAGTTCTTCCTTTCCCCATGTGATCCGATATGGTCTTCAAGGTTTAGGGAATTAAGAAAAAAAAGGGAATGTTTATTTCAATAAAAAAATAAAATAAAATACTATGCTTAATTATTCCCTGGTATCCAGTCTCAAATTAGCCGTAGTAGTCAGATTGAACTCAATAAAACGGGCTTTCATGCGGAGTGCTTTTTTATTGCCATTGGCAGAAAGTGGATGCAGATTTGGGTCGATTACCACATGGCTCTTTCCAAACTATCTATCGATCTTGCATCTGTTTTTAATAACAAGCATGCTGGTAATGAAAACAGGCATTGGTTGAAGAATGACTGTTGAGCCCTTCAAGAGCTGAACCGCAAAGGCCAATGGTGATTTCAATCAATCGTAATTATTCAAAGTGACACGGGCACATAATCGATAGATTCAGAATCAACAGCGTGTTGCCATGTTTTGCAGGTCTGGGTCAGTATGACTTGGCTTTTTCTTCCTCCACTAAGAAAGAGGTGAGAATTGATTAATTTAATATAGCAGTGTCACAAACATGTCAAAATATACCTGAACTATTAGCAGTAATTTTCAGTATAGCTCATTCATTATTTAACTTTTTAGTGTTTTCACTATTTTAAGATTTTAATCGAATAATTCTTATTGTTTATGACAAGGTTATTGCGTATATATTTACACAACTCTTCCACCACGGGTAGGATTTGACACGTGGTCAATGTGTAAACGGAGTAAAGCTGGTTTCTATTCAGAATTTTCCTTCTCTTAGACTGGTTTGCTAAACAAGGTTAAAGAACCCGGTCCTTCCTACTTGTAACAGATAGCTGGATGGAGAACTGATGGATTAATGTGTTTCCCAAGGGTATTAGCGCGACGTGAAACACAGATAAACTCGTTCAGGACTTGAACCCAGGTCACTGGTGCCATTTTATATGACGATAACCGTTACGCAAGTGTGGAGTTATCTATGTATAAGCCGACATTTTATCTTGCCATTTGGTTTCATTTTGTCTTGATTTCCATCTCACTATAAATTGATATATTTCAACTAATAGTAGGGCAGACTGGGTTCTGTAGACTTGGTTAGGCAACCAGTTAAATAGAAGTAAGACACTGAATTCTAACCAGCTTTACTGCGCATTAAGATTAACCTTATGTCATACCCTGCTAGTGGCGGAGGGGTTGAGTAAATATAAACTTCAGTCTTTTTTCTTCTCAGTATCGGTTCGAACATTTCCACTCGTTTTCAATTACTTTGATTAAACTTAATCTCTCTTTCTTTCTTTCTTTCTTTCTTTCTTAATTTGTTTGCATCCTCGCATAGTTCACAAGTCGGCGCTCAAGATGTATTGGTTGTCGTTGTAGCGTATGGATCCGGCGATCCAATGTTTGCATTTTACTGCGCTAATCTGCTTGGGAAAGTTATGAATCAAATTACTTTCCATCCAGCTATAGGTAAATAGTAGGACAGGCTTAGTTCTTTAGACTTGTTATGGCAACAGGTCTAGAAAGGAAACTCTGAATTCAAACCAGCCGTACCCCGCTGAAAAATATACCTTGTACTGCATCCTAATTGTGGCGGTTGGGGTAAATACATACTTGTAGAATTACCGTAATTTAGGTAGGGACCGAAATTTAATCTCTCTCAAACACTCTCTGTCTCTCTCTTTAGTTTTGTTTTTTATTATCCACCCACCGCTCTCCCCCTCTCCCCCCTCTCTCTCTCTCTCTCTCTCTCTCTCTCTCTCTCTCTCTCTCTTGAGTTTTCGCTTTTTTTTTCTTATTTCCTCTCACCACAGCTTACTATATATTCAGTATTCTACTCTCTCGTTGCCCGTTTGTTTCTTTTTTCTTTCTTTTAATCATTCTTCTGGGCAGGGGTTAGAAAACACGGATCATATTCCCAGCAAGAATTCACACAAAAAGAGATGTTCTGAGTATGACACTAAATTGTACATGATGGTGAGACTTCCGTTGAGGAGATCTGTGGATTGTGGTTGGCTTTTACGGTATGCCAACTCATTGGGTTATTTAATGACGAAGACTTTTGTTTTATACATTTATATTGGGCATTCAATATTTTAAAACCCTTTCTAAATACATTTCTATAATTTCTTTTCATATATTTAACCCACAGATGGGACCTTACAGGTACTACCATAGGAGTGAACCTGGGAATAATGGCAATGAAGGTGTACTCCACACTCTCCAGTGTTTCAAAATTGGACCTTTACCCCTAGATGCAGTTCAACGTCATACTCAGGCCACTAAGGCACTAAGGCACTCAGCTATTGCCTTCTAGGAAATATATGATGAAAAGGTTTGGGGTTTTGCCATAAGGACAATAAGGCTAGGGCAATAATATAGGTGCTAGGGCTTGACGTGACCAGCAGATTGATCGGAGGGGCCCCTCAGACCGCTCTTCTTGCCAAAGTAAGAGCCAAATCGAAGTGTTGCATGTCATGGATTGCTCAGCCACTAGGATTCCGTTCTTAAGCATCACAAGTCACTACCCATGGTTAACAGGTAGCACCATTGGGTGATTTTACCCCCCTGCACATATGCAGTCGGTGTATTCCTCTACACCAGCAGACAGGGTGAGTGGGTTGTGGAGTATCCCTTCATGGCCATGGCGCTGAGATCTACACTGAATTGAAATGCTAGCACCTATTAGGGCCCATCAAACAGATATGGTTAAAATTATTCATGCAAAATAGAAATTGGGCAAATAGAAAGCGAAATAAAACGGAAACATCCTCGTCCAGTATTTGAACTCGGCTCGCCGATTTCATGTTCATCATCATATTAAGCGCTATTATTAAAATAGTGTTTTGTAGTAACAAAGTTGACGTCTCCGTCGACTTTTCTACAATGTGTTTTAATTTTCATGGAAATAAATAAAAGGTTTAGGCATTAATCATAATTTTCATATAAAAAATAAATAAATGATAATCCCACTAACGTATACATTGCTAATCATGACGAAGTTTCTAAAAAGAAATAAAGTATTTGTTTTTTTTTTTTATGAATGAAAAATAATTTCCTTATTTTACATATATGTTCCTTATAAAACCCGCGGCATAGATTGTCTTTCTTTTTTTAGCACAATTTTTGGTAGCAAAATCACGGACAAAATCTCATACAAAATTGCCAAAGGTAAAATCCTGATTGAATGGATCTCTAAGCTATAATTTCTCTGTTTCCTGGTTCCAATAATAAAGAAAGGGCTATGTATATTCGATTTATTTTACCGGATATCATTTACCAATATAAAAACATTTTGATTTTATGCACATTATAATTGTTGTCTAAACCAGAATATAAACTTCTTTTTGACTACATTGTCTTTTTTATTTGTTATTTGTTTGTTTTGCCTCCGAGTATATCTCTCCCTTTTTCTATCTTCACACATCAAACTTTAAGTAAAATAAAAGGTTTGCACATAAAATATATACTATTGATATAATATATATATATATATATATATATATCACATTTTGTTTATCCAATACTTCAACAAACTTTCCTGGTAAATTCTTTTTCTGGACATTTTTTTCTGATATCATCCAAATTAATCTTAGTTCTTTTTTTACGTTATTGCTATTTTTAATCTGATTAAGCAATTTGTTCCAAAATATATTACTCAATTAGCAAAACCAAACCAAATTGGTGAATAGATTTAGTTTTTGAAATCTTCCTTGACAGTAAGTTTCCAGTTCGAGAAGAAATATTTAAAAAATGTCAACAATGATTAGAAATTTAATTTATTATATAGAAAGTTCCAATTTGATCACGTTTCGTTTTTTTTTTGTTTTTTTTTTGCTTGTAAAGTAGTTAAAACTATTTTTTCTAATCGCTACATGTAACTTATATTTTACTATCTTTATTATTTTTGTCACTCTTTTTTGTATGTCCTGCTAACTTAATATTACATTCCAAATTCCATGTCTAGACACAGGAGCGCATATAATGATATACATATTTTAACTATTTTTAGACCCGATAGCAATAGTTGTAATCTGTGATATCTTTCAAAGATGTTCGGAAAATCACCCAGAATTATGGAAGTTAATAAAGATTATTGATTTGAGCTTTCATATTGCATTTGTTTCTCTTGCGTTTGTCCGATCTACATGTCAGATATGTTAGTCCTAATGTTCTGAGTATGAAAGTAAACTGTGTTCGGTGGTGGGTATACAGATCTACAGATCTGGGGAACACTGGAGTACCTTTTTACCGTCATTACCATCAGGTCTACTCTGTTTTATCCTTCTTCACCGCAAGAACAATGAATCTTGCTGCATTCCCAGGCTATGCAGCAGATATTTGCCTTAAGCAGGTGTATTTGCAAAAAGTTCAAGATCATCTACAAAGACTGCATCGGTAATTGTTTTTGCTAGATGAAATCTTAGGAATGACAACATCTGCAACATGATCTATTTTATATCATACAACTTTGCAATAACAAATGATGTTAGAGTAATAAAAAAATTACAATAAAAAAGGAATGGAACATTGAAAATATAGTTATGATTACATTTGGAAATCAATATATATATATATATGAAGTAAAGTCGCCGAAGCCGCCTAAAGCCGGTATCAGCCAGTCAGCGAGGGAGTCTATCCCCTTTTCAATAGCGCTAGATCAAGGAGATTGTTTTGGCGTCTGAGGTGGAGCGCCACACCTACCATCAGCTCCTTAATTTACCGCAGAGATCCCTGTGCTACTCATGCGTTGAGTTTGGTGAGGACCTGTATATATATATATATATATATATATATATATATATATATATATTATATCGTTTGTTTTCTTATAGATAATGTTTGGCGAAACCTGTGAAGAGCGAAACGAGTTCTCATTGGACTTGTTAATTTAACCGAGCTACTTGAAATACTTGAGGCCCCCTCCGATCAATCGGCTGTTCACGTCAAGCCCTAGCACCTATATGATTGCCCCAACCCTATTGCCCTTATGGCAAGCCCCAACACCTTTTTATCATATGGGTGCTAGAAGGCGGTGGCTGCGGGTCTACATGTCCTGGGAATGACGTTAAACTCTATCTGATGGTGAGGTTCCAGTTTTGGAGGTTTGGGGAATGTGGAGCACCCCTTCATCACCATTGCTCCCTGGTCCACTCTGACCCGGAGTGGTAGTACCTGTTAGGGTCCCATCTATGGGTTAAATAGAAAAATGTATTTATAAAAAAATTGTATTATCCATTAAGAATTGATTTATTTCAAAACTTTATCGGCATTAAATGATCCACTGAGGTTGATATGCCGTAAAACAAAACAAACCAATCTAGTTATAACACGTACAAAAATCAGTGGATTTAAAAGGCAATAACATTTTGACTGTACGCTTGGAAATGACTAATGTTGGGAGTGAATTTTCAGATAATTTTTGTATAGAATTGAATAAACGTAATAAATCTTGAAAGACCACATGAAAGAAAATCAATAAAATATCGTTATAAATAAACTTGTGAATTTTAACGAAAAAATATTTCAGGGAAAATGTGCTGGAGGCTGAGTACAAATTTGTCTAATAAGAATGGCGATTGAAATGAATAAACTGAATTCGAATTTTCAAGCTGTTTGTTCGATTAACTAGAAAATATCGGGGAAATGTATGTACCCATATCTGTTGGCTGGTTGGTTGGGTCTTTTTATGGTATGGCAAATCCTGTTGGTTTATTTTATGCCGAAATATGTCTAGCGATCATGGTCTCCGATTATATACGGTATAAAAGTATATTTTCACACTCAATTTAAACACTTCAATAATAAGGTCTCCGTTCATTAGGTACTCATACGTTTGCGTTTGCTTGAATGTTTGAAGTGTATATGTATGTATTTACTAAACCCCTATACCATGGATAGGATGTAACACATGGTGCCTATTTAAGCGGTGTAAAACTGGTTTGACTTCAGACTTGTCCTTCTCCTATACTGGTTGCTAAACCAAAGATAAATGATACAGTCTATATTTGCCTATTTACTCATAACTGGATTCCATTTCATAGGGCGATGACCGTTACGCTAAGCTCCTCTTTGTGTGCATGAATATGTGTATGTGTATCAGTTTATGATAAAAATATTTCGCCGTGTTTTAGATGGCTGTTTCTATGAAGTTATAAGCTATATATAATTTATAGAAATGATGGTTTGATGTTGGCAAATGATTTTTCTGGATATAAATGCGACCGGATAAGAAAATTCATTTTTCGAACACTGAAGGAAGTGGGACTATCGGTTGATATTGAATCGTACATTATGATCGAAAAACGTAGTGTTCAACCGTAATCATCCGAAAAATGTCTGAGTTTAACAAAGGAATTAAATCGACTTAGTTAAACGTAGGGAAGGGTTCTGATGAAATCATTATGATTGAAACCATGGTAGAACCTTAATTTTACCTCTACTCTTATTATTTCTATTATATATATATATATATATATATATATATATATATGTGTGTGTGTGTGTGTGTGTGTGTGTGTTTGTATGTGTGTGTAAGTGTGTGTACTTAATTTTGAACTGGTGAGGGAGTGACCAATATATATATATAACATGCACATGCAGAAGTAAAGAAGACTGTCCTTTACAACAAAGATGCAACACAGAATCCATAGTATACCAGGCAACAATTAAGACAAACAATACAAACCAATCGGAAACCAGCGAAAACTACATAGGGATGGTGCAAGGTAGCTTTAAACAACGCTACTATAACCATTTAACATCTTTCAAACACGAAAATAAGAGGAACGGGACTGCACTATCCAACAAAGTATGGCAGTATACAAAACAAGAAAAACATTTTAAATTAGAATGGAAAATACTGGACCAATCGAAGCCATACATAAATGGTTAAAAAAATGCTCATTATGCACAACAGAAAAATTCCGTATTCTTCAAGGAATAAACTCCGAAGAAAATTTCCTAATGAACAAAACAGAAATTTTTCGAGCATGCCCACACAGGAAAAAATTCTTAATATGGAATTGGACTAACCAAAACATCAGACCGCCATAATTAAGAATTCATATATAAATAAACACACATAAACTAAAATAAATATAAAAACGGAAAAAAAATCTATAATCACCATAAGAACAATGACGACAAATAATGATGCCGTTGAATGACGTAACCATAATGCAGGAGCGATTAACGGATCGCGTGGATACGTGCCGGGAGTTTAAAACTGTCCATTTTTTTTCAAAAGTCAAACGCCTCTGAAGACGAATAACACCGAAAAAGTGTTATTCAGAAACCAATGGTAGGAGCGACTTTATAATTATGAATAAATAAATAAATATATATATATATATATATATATATATATATATATATATATATTTACCAATATATATGATATATATGTGTGCGTATGTTTGTGTGTGTGTGTGTGTTTCATTGTGCTTGTGTACTTATTTTTGGACTGTGGTGTGGTTGATATATATATATATATATATATATATATATATTATATATATATATATATATATATATATATATGTGTGTGTGTGTGTGTGTGTGTGTGTGTGTGTGTGTTGTGTGTATGTCTGCGTGTGTGCTTATTTTTGGACTGCTATATATTTTTATGAATTTTGGATTGTAATATATTGAAAAACAATCTAGAAGTTTATTCTTCAAAATATAATAATGTCTGCTGATCGTGATCACTTGAATATATCTTCATGAACTTTAGGTGGTTTTATTTTCTGTATTGTATTGCCTCTTGACCTATGTTAACTTCCGTCTCAATGTTTTCGGACACTCAAGGAACGAGACATTATTGATTGCTTAAAGCCTCGTAATTGAGATCGGTCTGTTCGACTGTACTTTTTCATCGTTTTGAGTGGATTCCCATTAAAAAATCCGCCCAGATGTCCGCAGCAATACGCAAATTAGAAGGAATTTTTTATTGGCTCAGTTTAGTATGAAACCTTAGATCATATACTTTAGTATGAAACCTTAGATCATAGATCGTATGATTTTCAACATTTCAGATATATCGTGCATTACATCCTCGAATTTTGTGGTGTTGTATATATCTCAACTTGTCGAATATCGGATTGATTACATTTTTACGTAGCTAGTGAATGAAAAGTCCTCTTATTGTCCCTCCAGCTTTACTGTTCTTCTAAAAGGATGTCTTTGGCATTGAATAACCCACGAATGTTGATATGCCATTAAGAAAATAAAGTAAAATCAGTGGGGTGGCCTATTGTGGGTATGAACTGGAAAGCAGGGAGATTATTCCTTTGTCACTAGCGCTAGACCAAGGAGATTGTTTTTTTCACCTACCATCAGCACCCAACATTAACGCAAGCCTTGCAACTGTGGGGCTGAATTGGTGATTACCGGTATTAAACTCGGAACCTTGTAGTTCCGACGCGGGTGCTCCATGGACTGTGTTTGCTAAGAGTTTTATTAGTTAAACAATGAGATACAATAGCTTGTATAGTCTTTGGTTAATTCTAAAATAGAGAGAATTACTCAAAATATTCTATTATGTTCAAGTTTTAGAGTCTGTTATTGACCAAAACTGCATAATGTTGTAGTCAAATAAAAACAGTATGTGATGGTATTACAAAACCATGAACTTACAATCTTGAATAATAGCAATAATGGACGTGCACATAGCAAAAACATATGGTTTTCTTCTACACTTCAGTAAATTCGTGGCCCCGAAAATGAAGCAATTTTTGTTCAAATTGACTGACAAATATTTGGGAGAGAAAATCATTTTGGTTTCCCGATAATTGTAGTCTTATGACTATGTGAACCTTTAAGTAACCGCACATAATTACATTTGTGCACTTCTTAATTCCAATCGTAATGTTTTATTCAGGTTCTTTGGTTTCGGAACAACACTTTTTTATTGTTTTTAGATCTGGATTTGTTTATTGATTTTAAAAGCACTTCAAATCGTCTACAGCTATTTTATACCCACTGGTTAAGGAATCGCGTTCATTCTAAGTTGACATTTTTATTTCGGTGTAGCTATTTCTTAAGAGACTTTTTGGCACTCGGTCCTCGAATACCAATGCTTTTTAAACAGATCTATTTTAATCACGAACAGACCCTTAAAAGGCCCAAGCACCCCTGGGGAGACTTGACCTGGGAGAAATGATAATGAAGGTATACTCCACTCTCTCTGATCTCCAGATCGGGAACCTTGCAATCAGATGAAATTTAGTGAATTACTCAGGTTCGCATAGTTTCGAGTGATCTCAACACACGTTGTGTTTGAAAATAAAACATGATTAGTCGGCTATAGGTTTTTGTCAAACTATGTAAGCCACGGGTCAGCTCCACAAAGAAATCATCTGCTGACCTCCTTAATTATGTTTTTGATACTACTCTATGCACATTTCTAAATATATGCATATATATACACTACGGCTATCCCCCTATACACATACATATATGCTCACACCCACATGCATATACATATACACTATGTCTACATATATTGATTCTCAAATGGACATGCTTGCAACCCTAACCATTTACAGTGTTTCACCTAAATATGAACACCCAGGGAAGGAAGAGCTTAAGGCCTCATAATATAATCTTGTTAGAAGAATAAGCATCTAATTACTAATATTTTAATACATTTAAATCATTTTAAAAATAAAATATTTTTTCTATTGAATTTGGGAACTTTAGATTATTTATTATTAGTTACGTCTTGCCGCGACATAACCTCTCGCTAATTATCTTTCAATATTATTGACTAGGAAACTCAAACACGCGAACCACAAACTACTTTCTCTATACCACACTGGCAGAACAATGTTCGGAATTACTATTTTCTTAATACATAGTAATTTGTGCGTTTCACTTCCATGTTCTTGTAGCAGCAGCATTTTACAACTGAACTTGCCAACCTAATGCAAACAGACAATCAATTTTGCAATCAGCCAGGATCTGACCATGTTTCTCCGTAGAGAGAGGTAGAATGTACGCTAATATTTCAGTCACTTCCACTTCAAGATCCAATGATGAAATGTAGTAATAATCCAATTTATACATAAAATAAACGTTCTTAATGAGAAACGTCAGCAAAATCTACATCGGTTTGTTTCAAATATCTAGTGTGGTTGAGGGATTGCTGAGAATATAGAAAATTAACTCACACATGAAGAAATTTATTTTTGTCTCATACATTACACCACGCGCCTTCAATTCTAATTCACATACAGTACTAATTCACATATCATATGCGTATTCATCTTGATCCGAAAAATAAATATTTAAAAGAAAAATAGCAGCCTATCCTCTCTATTGCAAATTAGCATTATAACTTAGAAATTTTAACTTGAAAAATAATTAGTAATCACGTTCACGCTCATCCCACTTTTGTTTCACTGTGCCTCTGATGATGTAATGTTCCTTTTGAGTCCATGAGTTTGACACCTTTGACCTAGGCATATACCCCACTTTTCCCATTAGAAACCGAAAAATAATGTTAAAAATCTTTCTATAAGAAGACACAAAAATTTGATATTATTTCAATAAACCGTTTCACTGTTGATAGAGGGCCGACAAAGAAATACTTTCCAATTAATATCAATAACTCATTACTTTGGTTTATATAGAATATATTCCAACGGTAGCCGTGGAGTGCAATTATAAATCAGTTCAAGATTAAAATTACTCTGATCTTTGCGCATATGTCAAATAATGATAGAGAAAAATATCCACTAATTTGGATAAAATATGATTTAAAGACTCGAGATTCTCGACTTGATCTAACCAAGCAAGAAAAAAGAAAAAAAGGCTATTGTGATAACGTAAGAAAATGCATCGAGTTCTTTGCATCGAGTTCTTTGCATCGAGGCTTGTTTGGATAGTGAGTTAGCGGATGAAGAAGACAAATTCTATCGGACCGACAAAACATGAGTGCCTATTCTTCATCCTAGAAAAGATAGGCCTCACTTTACAATCAATCGGGCACATCAGTGGCTGACACCGAGGATCTCTTGCAGTCAGAAATGAACGCAATGCCAAAACAATTACTCGATCATAATCATTGGACCGTAATTCGATGAATGTAATGGATAACATCAATAAAGGCTTCACCAACAATACTTTCTTTCTTTTCTTTTTCTTTTTCTCTTTCTATTAGTTTCAATTTATTTATTTCTCATTTCCTTTGTGTTTTCTTTACTATTTCTTTCTCTATTATTTCCTATATTCTCCTTGATTTAGTTCCATGTTTTCTTTTTTCTTTTCTTTTCTTTCTTTCTCTTATATTCTCATTATTTCTTTTCCTTTTTCTTTGTGTTTTATTCCACTATTATTTCTTATTTTCTCTTTTACTTAGTTCCATGTTTTCCTTTCTTTCTTTTTCCTTTTTCGTTCTTTCCTTTCTTTCCAGTCTTTTTCTCTTATTTCTCTCTTTTTTCAGACATCTGGGCGTATTTTTAATGGTAATCCACTCAAAGCGATGACAAAGTAGAGTCGAACAGACCGATCGTTATCTTTCAACATTTCTTTCTTATTTTCTCTTTGACTTAGTTTCATATTTTCATCTGTTTGTACATTTCTCATCTTTTGTCTTATTGATTTTTGTCTTTCTTTATTCAATTTCTTTCTTTTACCTCTTCTTCTTTCTTTCTTTCTTTCTTTCTTTCTTTCTTTCTTTTCATCCTTTTCTCATGCCTTCTTTTATTCACAGGTTGTTCAGATATGTCTTTTGACTCTTTATTTTTTCTCACACTTCACTTTTTTTACAAGTTGTTCAACTGTCTTGCTTTCTTTCTCTCCTTTTCTCTTTTTCTTTATATTAAAGGTCTTTCTTTTCTTTTTCCAATTTTTACGTTCTTGTCTTTCCCTCTATAATCTTTTGATTTCTTCTCTTCATTATTTCATTCTTTCTTATTTACTATTAGCGTTTTCAATTTCTTTCATTCTTTTCCTTTCATTCTTCCTTTGATTTTTATCACTTTTTTCTTCTTTTGCTTTTATCATATTTTGAATAATTTTAAAAAATTATATTTCATTTTTTTCTCATTATTCATTTCTCTCTTCTTGTATCTTCCTCTCAATTTTTAACAATTCCTTTGATTTTTTTAGCTACTCCATTATTTCTTCCTTTCTCATCAAATTCCCACTACACATTATCTTTAGTTTTTTTCCTTTTTTTCTCCTTTTTTATGTGGGGGAGGCTGTTACTTTAATTATCCTATTTCTTTGTTTCTGTCTTTCAAGTATTCCATTAATTCTTTTTATTTTTTTCTTACTGAAAGAAAGAAAGTCTGAAATCGAATGGCGATTTCACACTTTCTTTCTTTCTTTCTCTTTTAATTCATCTATAGGTTATTTCTATTCCTTTGTTTTTTGTTTCTTTATTTTCTTTGGATCTTCTGAAGTGTGACTTGATCTTTTCCCTCTTTTCTCTCTCTCTCTCTCTCTCTCTCTCTCTCTCTTTTCTCTCTCTGTCTCTATCTCTATCTCTATCTATTTATCTATCTATCTCTCTCCGTTTTATTACTCTTTTCTCTTTACATTTTTATATTTAATTTCTCTATTTGTAACTTCTATTCCTTTCTTTCATTTATTCTTCTGTTAATTTTCATGTCTGACTTTTCTTTCATTTGAACATTTTCCGTCCCCATTTTATTATTCTTTTGTCCGTTCTTTTGGTTACTTATATCATTTTCTTATTCTCCTTCTTTTTATCTCTTTCTTCCATTCATTCATTCATTCATTCATTCTTTTTTTCCTTCTATTTCTTTTGTATCTTCCGATTCCCCTGTGCAACTATTTGTTTCTTTTGGAAAATATCCTCCCTGTTTTTATTACATTTTTTTCTTTTTCTTTCTTATCTTTTTTCATTCAATTTCTCTTTCGGTTACTTCTATTTATTTATTCTATTTATTTATTTTCAGTCATTTTATTTTCCCATTCTCTCTTTCTTTCTTTTTTTCTTTTCTATAGTAAGTCCTCTTTCTTCCCTTTCACTCTTCTTAAATGTTTTTCCTACCTCTATCCACCTATATCAACTTACTTTTTTGTTCTATCTAACTATCGCAATTTCTTTGAGGCTTTATCTTTATCTTTCATCTTTTCCCAGTCATAATATTTAACTTTCTTATCCCTTTCATCAGTTTCTTTACTTGATAAAAATGATTAGACAATCTTTTTTCGTGGAATCATTTTAATGTTCTGCTCAATTTGGTATCATCCCTTGGCTGAATCTCCCCCTATAGCTTCTAAGCCTTTTCTCGCTTAAGTAAATTTCAATTTCCATACAATCCATTCGGGCTTCATGGTTTCTTAGGTTTCTTTTTCATGATATTCCAGCATTTGAGTTTTCCCTCTGAATTCATTGCTTGCATCAAATCATTACGAACACCATTAGGGAACGCCGCTGTTTGGGAAAATATGTGGAACAAGTAAATAAAGATTTACATTTCTTTTAAAAGTTTTCATTGAGTTTTTATTTAATTTTTTCGTGGGAGAGGTTGGTTGATTTGGCTGGTTGGTTGGATCTTAAGGCATGTTAACCCTTGGGTTGTTTTTTACCGAAGACATCTTTGTTTTATTCATTCTTTGTTGGGTACAGTTGTTATTTGTGCAGGTGCTATCAGCTTTATTCCACTCATTGATAGGACCTTAATCGGTACTACCAATCAGGGTCAGAGCGGACCTGGTAGTAATAGCAATAAAGTGGTATTCCACACTCCCCAGAGCTCCAGAATTGGAACTTCACTACTAGATGCAGTTTAAAGTCATGGCCAGGATACTAAGACCCTCAACCACCGCCTATAAATTATAAAAAGGATCGGGGGTTCGAGTGAATTTCATAGTTGCAATTTTATAGATGCTAGCGCTTGACGTAACCAGTCGATTGATCTAAAATACTAATCCGAGCACTTGAAGAATACACTAACAAAATACTCCCCTCTAGCCTAAGTAAGGGCCAAAGTGGAAGGCTGCATGTAATGGACTGCTCAGCCACCAGGATTCAATCCTTAAGCATTACAGGTCACCACTATCACCAACAGGTAATCCCATTGAGAGGATGTTACTCCTCTGCAGAGGTGCAGTCAGCGTTTTCTACTACCCCAGCCAACAGTGTTATTGGTAGGTAGGATTAAAAATTTGACAAAAGATTTTGCTAAATGTTGAATTTTTGGATGAATATGTGCAATACTTTGGAATGTTCGTGGTCCAGGATTGTTCACTTATTAGTTACGTCAAAAATCCCTCAGTGCCCCTCGTAATAAGTGCAAAATCAACAGTATATATTTTTATATACGTTCTAAAAATAAATATGTGTTGCAATAATGTCAATAAAACCTCATAAGCATAAAGGTCATGACACTAAGTAGGATCTAGTGGTAAGGGTCCAGATTTGGAGTCCCAAAGGATTTTATGCGTCTCATTCTCTATGACAGAATCCGATTTGTGCATATACCATTTAGTAGCATGATGAAAATAGAATTTCGTGCATAATTCACAGTCGTTCATAGTCTTGTACTCTCTTTGTGCTAGTTTGATGCATTCGCTTATTATATGATTAACCTTTTTCTATTTGTCTCCACACATTCTACACTTGCTATTCTGTTGCGTGTTATCTATTTTTGTCTTTATATAATTTGTTGTGCAGCGATTATAACAGATTCATTTTCTCTCTTGAGGTTTCCCCTTCTTAGCCGTGTCCATGTTTTCTGACGAGATATCTACAGTTTGATGCTTGAAGTACCCATATAATTGACTCTTTTCGAATTTCTGTTTTCTATTTTTTTTTTTTTTTTTTTGCTTGTCAATATGTTGCAATTGCCTTTTTTCTGGTTGCTGCAATCAGTGTTTCCTTACTTTTGTTGATGTATTCTTCAAGTGCTCGGATTGTCGCGCTATACAATCTTCAATGTTGGAGAGACCCCTCCCCCTTCTTTTCTTGTCACATGTAGTCTTTCTATTTCGTCTCTTAGATTTATTATTATTATTATTATTATTATTATTATTATTATTATTATTATTATTATTATTATTATTATTATTATTATTCACTCCTTTTGAGTTTTCACACCAGTGTTAGCTGATGGTATTTCACTAGAGTCTGAGTGACAGCAAGTCTCCTCAGGTCTCCAGGACTCTTCTGAGTATTCTGGCAGATTGCAGCAGTGCAGTGTTCTGAATGGTTTCAATCCTTCCTTTGATATCCAAACTTTCCGAACCCTTTTGGGACTGTTCCAAGTGCACCAACCACAATTGGAATCACTTTCACTTTCATGTTCCATAACTTTTTCAGTTCTCTGGCAAGGTCCAGATATTTGTCCACTTTTTCATTTTCCTTTAGCTTCACCCTGTGATCTGCTGGCACTGCAAAATTCACCAGTTGACAAGTTCTTTCTTTTTTGTTTATTAACACTAGGTCTGGTCTTCTTGCTGGGATAAGGTGATCCGTTTTTATTTCAAAGTCCCAGAGAATTTTATGCGTTTCGTTCTCAAGAACAGATTCTGGTTTATGCATATACCATTTATTATTATTATTATTATTATTATTATTATTATTATTATTATTATTATTATTATATATGCAAGATGACATAGAAATGGTCTATCTGACAAGAAAGAAAATGGAAGATGGCTTGGCAGCATTGACGATTGCGTAGATGCTTCCTCAGAGACTCGAAGAATATAAATAAAAATTGAGTACAGAGAGATTGGTTATTACCTTAATTAACAGTCATATCAAAAGAAATAACTTTAGGACAATCAGTAAAATAACAAAAACAAGAAAGCACAAATGAGAAGAAAAACGGATACTTCAAGTAAAAAACTATGGTAATTACACATGAGTTGATCTTATTATGTCAAAGTGAAAATTCATAATATGCAAAAGAATAGTGCAATGTGTCGACAGATTTTTATGAGTTGACTGTTTTTCATATAAAAAAGAATACACCGAATTGGCATAAAAATACTAAGACTAAGTACAACTGAGTGATCCATTGGGAAAGGCGCAAGAGATTAATATTTAATCATACTGAAATATTGTATATTCAGAAACTAGAAAATAAGAAGCACAAATTTAAAAATGAATGGCCCAATCCTGACCAAAAGACCAGACCTATTGTTAATTCATAAGTAAAAAAAAATTATGACGTTTCAGCCGATGTGCCCTCCGGACGTCTTCATGTGTGTGTGAGTGTGTTTTGTTTTTAACTCGACAACCTTCTTCTCGAAATCAGCAGCCTCACAATGATATCATCATCATCATCATCATCATCATCATGTCACGCTGTCAGCATGATACCTACGAATCTCTCTCACCAAACCGTCCCTATCGTTCATCGCCTTGGCCGTTCCTCCACATAGCATCCGTTGATTATAAGTTCGACATTGATTCCCCAGCAATGTCCAGCATGTTTTGTCTGTCTTACTTGGGTGGCTTTTTGTGATAGGGGGCATTATTATTTTCTCCGACTGTGACAAAACAAAACTATTAAGAGTTAAGGTCGTTGTACTGAAAGGTATTCGTTAGATTTAGCAGCTGCAGATTTTCATTTGTTTTGATCACAAGACAATAAGTGACAACACAGTTAGAAATAAAGATGAAATTTCAACGTGAGACTTTCTTGAAGAAGGCAATGAACTTTAAGTTATTTTAGGTAATATATATATATACATACACACACACACATATGTATATATAGTTATTTTAGGTAATATAAGTTATTTTAGGTAATATATACATACATACACACACACACACACATATATATATATATTTTTGGAGGATATGTGCTTAATTGAAGTCATACCTAATTTTGAAAAGTCTATACTATATAAATCGATAGTAAATAATTCAGAAATAAATAAACGAACGAAAAAACAAACGAACGAACGAATAAAAAGACCCCAAAAGAAACAAAAAAAAACTGAGGTTCCAAATCTGCACACACACACACACACACACACACACACACACACACATATATAATATATATATATATATATATATATATATATATAGTGAAGCAGTAACATCACAAAGGTAACGGTCTTCGTACAGTAAGTTTATATTTAAAAACCTATAGATTGTTATAGATAGCCGAAGATTCAGAAAAAGATTAAATAAATACGTGGGATTACCCACGTATTTATTTTTCTGTGCCATCTACTGCCAATATTTTTATTCCAGTACTGTGTATTATACCGTGAAAGGTTTTGTTTATATATCAGCTTATAACGTCAGGACAGACTACAGGATTATTGGACTCCTGTATATAAAGTACCTGCTGTATATCTGATTAGCATATCACATAGGGGGAATCGCCGTGGCGCAGTGAGTATATGTATGTAAAATGAAAATGGAAGTGAATCCGACGGTATGTTGAAAAAAGAAATAAAGGAAAGAAAGTATAGAATGGATAAAATAGGATATTTTAATCAATTTTACTTACACGTGTTTCGGTCAGGAGTTTATCCATGTGTACATTCCATTCTATACTTTCTTTCCTTTCTTTCTTTATTTTAAATATATATATATATATATATATATATATATATATATATATATATATATATACATATATATATATATAGTGAAGCAGTAACGGTAAGGTAACGGTCTTAGTTCTGTAAGTTTATGTTTAGATATAGTTCTGTAAGTTTATGTTTAGATTATTTTAAAAACCTAAAGATTCTTATAGATTGCCGAAGATTGAGAAAAATAAAAAATCGACAACAATTTCTGCGAAATTAGTATTAATGGTTTAAATTCCTGGAATTATTATGTGACTATTATTCAGATGTTCTACGAGTACAGCTAGTGTTTCTTTAAGAAATATAATCAATATGGAAATTGCTTTTATTTATCTATTTATTTTAGTGGTTGTTCTTCACTAAACCAAAAACACATTTTTATAAACGATATATTTCTTCCATGCCCAGAAACTAATTTTGCGAATAAAATTTTTACCAAAAGGCGTATACTTAACATAGATATATTTATATGATGAAAATAGGAAAGAATCTGATGGTTTGTAGGTGTAGAAATATGAAAAAAATATATTCAGAGGATGTGTTGCTTTTTTATTTATATATAGTTCCGCCTTCGTTCAATCGTTTTGAGTTTTATATATATTGCATATATCAAACATCGTCAGGGAAATATCAAGGAGGGATGTCAAGAATCTCTTTCAAAAATGTTTATTCAAGTGAATGTTTAATGGTGTAGTCTAGAGAAATCATACAAAATGATAAATATTTAAAGCAAACACTATATATATAATATATATATATATATATATATATATATATATATATATATATTTTATGTATATATGTATGTATATATACTATGACTATATATTCTGCCCACCCCCCTGGGGTTGAGCACTTTGGGGAGATTTCGCTGAGGAACGCCAACTAAGGCGTTAAGGCAGCGCTCTCCTATATAAGGGATGGAGCACTATATGGCGGCCTTTACATACATAGGGATGTGTGTATTAAAAACAGTTAAAATCCCCTTCGCATTCTGTAGGGGACTATAGCCTAACGGTGCCTGACTAATGCTGAACCAATCGGATTTCAATCCCGGTTGTAGGTAGCTTACAAATGTCTAGCTACACTGAAGAGACTTGATAAGTCGAAACACGTGTCTGTGGATGTCTCTCTCTCTCTCTCTCTCTCTCTATATATATATATATATATATATATATATATATATATATACGAGGCTGAGTAAAAAAGTAATGCTATTTTGTTTAGGACATGTATAATTACCAAAACAGGAACATATATCATACATCAAAATGACGTTGGTTCTCTCACATCCCTACTCCTCCACACAGTCACCGTTTCTCTCAATACCAATATTCCACCTCCGAATAAGAGTATGAATCCCTGCCCCGTAAAATTCTGTTGACTGTTCTTTGAGCCACTAGTTCACTATACGTACGCAAAAAACATTCGACCGATTGAAATTCATTGTCTATTAACGGAAGTGTATAGTGAATCGTGCATGGATGTCATAAACGTCTGCAAGTGATGTAATAAGTTTGAAAAGATGACGTGGTTAAAAATTTTCTCAATAATATGGCGGCGAGCTGGTATAACATGGGAATACGAAACCTGCTACAGCGCGTCCAAAGTTATATTGACCGAAATGGCGGTTATATAGACAAGTATATACATTATCAAAATTTAAAATGATGTTAACAATTGAAAATAAGCAATAAACGTTTCTGTGATTTCTAAATATTTTGGGGACCTTATCATTGGGATTACCCACGTATTTATTTTTCTGCATCATCTACTGTCAATGATTTTATTCCAGTACTGTGTATTATACAGTGAAAGTTTTGGTTATATATCAGCTTATAACTTCAGTATAGACTACAGGATTATTGGACTCCTGTATATAAAGTATCTGCAGTATATTTGATTAGTATATCACAGGGGGAGTCGCCTTGGCGTAGTGGCTAACATGTTGGACTGTGAAATCGTAGTAAGCGAGTTCAAACTTTAATCGCGTTAATAAGTTCACTTTCGGTGTATTACACTTGGAAATGTTTTGAACGACCTCATCCCACCAGTTAAATAGTAAAACTGTTCTTCTACAATTATGGATTTGGTAACTAAGTTGGATACGCCATTACAGTAAAGAAAGCAAACCATATCGCATAGATGTGCCTCCGATATTGATAATTGTATACTATATCTTGTGTAGCATCTGCAGATATCGATCCGGAAACACTATTGATTTTGGTTAGACAGCAAATTCTTTAAACACTTCAATTTGTTTATTTTATTTGGAATCGATACTGATTCTACTTGAGGGTCATGGGATTGCTGGATTTTCTTTAAAATATTTACAGAAATTTAGACGTCGTTATCTCCCCGAAAACTTCAAGATGCATTGAAAAATCGGACACTTTATTTAAACACATCCTATAATTATTAGCCCCAAACTTAGGAAATAATTAAAAACAATCTGTACACGATAAAAACAATTTCCACAACACAATAAATACAGAGAAAAAAAACGAAAATGTCTGCCACCAGGCTGTACCAGACGAGATCTGGTACTTTAAGTTCGAATTAAGTTCGCCGGAGTGGTAAAATTATGTAAAGTAGGCGGAATAGCCTATTGTCAGTATTAGCCGAACAAAAGGGAGTATATACCCTGTTCACTAGCACTAGATGAGCGAGATTTTTTGTGTCTGAGGAGAAGTGCCACACCTATTATCATCTTCCAGCTTTACCACACAGATTCATATCGAGCTACTCATACGCTGAGTTGGCGAGAGCTGGTATATAACCCGGAACCTCGTGGTTCAGAGGCGCATGCTCCAAGTATTACCTTATGAATAGATGGCCTGTTAATTATGTACGTATCATAGTAGAATTCAAAAGTTAACTGATAATTCTTTAGAAGATTCAAGGAAAATAGCCAATAAAATGATAGACAGTTATAAACGTTTGACTGATCTTTTTAGCTCTTCTCCGATTGGTTGGTCTAATCATAAGAACGAGTGAGAAATTCAAAGTAGTCCCAGACACTGTGACGAACAAACGCGAGAATAGGTCTCTTCACATGTGTTGGTGTTGGTTACCATTGGGAACTTGGGTTTTGAAATAACGACGTCAAAAATAGACTAAGTCTTGTATTCATTTGTAATAACAAAAGATGTGCACCGAGATAAAAACAAAAAAACAAAAAACAAAAAAAACTCTCATGACGAGTCCAAAAAGTCCCATGTCAGAAGACAGAGAAATCAACCCAGAATAACATAAACTGTCTCCAATTTAGCTTTAGTAGACGAGATCTGCTAGTTTGGTATTTTCCAAGTATGTACTCAAAATGTAGTTAGCCATGTCGTCGAAACTTAGAATATACTGAATGTGTTCCCTTCAGACGTAGTAAGATCTACCAAAAAATCGGGATTCCTGGATATCACACTGAACTCCATCTGATGGCCTGGTTTCTCTTCTAGATATCTAGGGAGTCTTGAGTACCAGTTCATTGCAATTAATCTCTGATCAACTCTGAGCTGGAGTGGTAGTATCTGTTATGTGCCTATCTATGGATCAAATAGATCTGTTTACAAAGTATTCGTATTCGATAGGATCATGTACAAACAAAAAACGTAATTATACAAAAAATGTAAAAACGAACATACAATGAATGCGATTTCCTAACCATCAGAAAATAACCCTAGACGGGTTAAGATGCCATTAAAATCAATCAATCTCTGCGCAAATCTGAAAATATACTAGACGATAACTGCTATTTTAATTCCGAATGTATAATCAGAATGTAGTTGCTCATCATGTTTGAATTAAACTGGGCTTCATACTTTGTTTCGATTTCAGATATATCGATGCAGTGCCGGATTAAAGCGAATCGATGCCATAAACACAGGCCAACTTTTCTACCCCATCACCCTAATTCATCTTCTGATAACAAATATTTATTTACCCTACCCACTCAACCCGCCACGAACAGCGTGTCTGGTTACCTAATGAAAACTAAAGAACCCAGTCTTCCCTACGATTTACTCATAGCTAAGGAGAGAATGGTTAGATTCGTACAATTCCCAAGGATATTAGCCCTATATGAAACAAAGTCTCGGCGCAAATTTTAACTCGGTTCCTCGGGTCCATTTCCTTCAACGATAACTATTACAAGACCTTTGCCTCTGATCAACTGAACGTACAGTTAATGTTTTTAATTTAGAATTTATGCAATAGGGCTACATATGTACGTACAAACACCAATGTGCGTGCAGGATGTGGCTCATTATTAATTTTAAGCGGTGTTTACCAGGTCTGAATTCAAAGCCTTTATTTCTCCCAGACCAGTTGCCGTGCCAAGGTTAAAAAGCCTAGTTCACCCTACTATTTACCCACAAATGGAAGGAGAATAGTTAAATTCATACCTTTTCCAAGGGTATTACCATTATATGAAATGCAATCAGCCTCGTCCAGGATTTGAACTCGTATTGCCGGGCTCATTTTCTACGACAACCATTATATTACCGGCACTAAGTCTAACTTATGGTATAAATATAAAGTAATTCAATCAATGACCAATTCAGGAAATTGTTTCTTCACACACTCCACATTATGCCGTATATTAAATACAAGATGTATATAAGCATTTCAAGCAGAGTTCAGGCTGGGAGTCGGTAGAATAAATATCAGACGTTTAGAAACTTAAATGCGTAGAAAATAAATTGCCTAAACGGAAGTTTAGCTGCATAGCCTGCAGTAGGCAGAAAAATACATTAATCTCTACGTGAACTCAGATAAAACAGAGTTCATACGTTTTAATAAAATTCATGCCATATCCTCATTAAATGGCAAGCTTTTCAAATTTGTTGACCAGTTCCTATAGCTCTATAGAAATATCTCATCTAACAAAAGCGATGTCGATATATGTATAGGAAAGGCATGGATTGCTATCGACATGTTATCGACCACATGGAAATCTGCCCTCTCTGATAAAATAAAACAGGGATTATTCCAAACTTACATTTTTCATTTATGTGCGATCACTGGGTGTCATCTAGGGGACTTACTACATGCTCACACATACACACGCAAATGTTCAATATCTGCTCCCCAATCGAATGGCACTCTCGTTTTAGTTCGATTCCACCTGTTTTCTCCCATCAAGACGTCTGTCGCTTATGTACACAATATCTTATGAATACGCATAAGCTGTGATAATATTACAGATTCAATCGTGTGCATTTGCGGAGATTATGTTGCAAAAAGCCGCTTATACAACAAACACGTGAAACAGCGTGACCAAGTTTACGTCATGTAAATGCGACTTGGCACACAAATAAAATAGGCTTAATATGCATTTACCCAAAGTTTACGCAACTAGGTGACAAAATCTGAGACAAGGTCAGTTTTTTAAGCGGAGTAAGGCTGGTTTTAATTCGGATATCCTTAGCCTGAACCGATTGCCTTACAATGGCTAAATAAGTCAGTCTGGGCAACTATTTATCCATAACTGGAGGGAGAACACATGCTTTTTTCCATGGGGAATTGCTGAAAGTCAAACACAAACAGCTTTGTACAGAATTTGAACTAGGATCGCCGATTTCATTACCTACAAAAGTAACCGTTGCACCATTATCCCTTTAATGGGATAGAACATTTTCCTAATTTTTACGCTGCTTTTACATTAGTGGGCAAATGGAGGTCGAATTTTTGGGACGAGTGTTTTCTATGGCCATTTTTTTCGATGATTTTTGTTATATGACGTCAGTTTAGGTTGGTTCCGTTACGATTTTCATAATGGCGACTGAAAACCGCTATTTCTTCAAAGATAATTAACAACTTTAGGATTCACAGTAGTTTAATATGTCAAATTATATGTTTTCTGGGTCACAGAATATGAGAATATATTCATTTAACAAACACATTTATTTTTATTAGCTATACTAAATGAAAATTATTCAATTATGTCCAGCTTTTTATGCTATTTTTTACTGGAGGATCGTAAATTTCAAATATTCATTTTCATAGGTCATTTACATCTGTTAATGTATAAGAAAGCCAGATATGACACAGCTAGAGTCATACAATGAATGTGATTCAGTTCCCTAAAGTAGTAACCAAATCTAAAATGGCAGAAAGAAAATCAAGATGTGAAAGCATAAAATAACATCTTGGTTCTACATACATGACTACAAGGCATGATATATTTATTAAAAATTTGTGGTGACCCCTTTTACTTTCGTCCCCTAATCACATGCTTGTTTGGCTTAATGGGTAATTTAGCGCTGTGTATTGATGGGAGGTCTCACCATACTTATAGCTTACAGCAATTATATCATTTTTAAAAGAAAATCTAGATGAGAATGCTAGAAGTGCATTTTTAAGACGCATACAACATACAGCATGTTGTGTTTAAAGCAATATGAAAACTATGCTGGCTTAATAAACAGCATGCTATTACAGGCGGCTATAGAACAAAAAAGATATCTTTATATAACTAAAATGAATTCATCTCATGCCACAATCCTAAGTGCGTTCAATTCATATATGTACGAGGGTATTTCTAAAAGTAAGGTCTCCACCACGTATATGCTTGCTGGAAAACTGTTCGTGCGCCTATTGGTAACACTGTTAGGTCTGCACTTGCGCCTGTCCCTGCGTACGCTTGTCACGATCAGCCCTGGCTTTGAAGTTTCTGATAAGGTTCACAATTGACGCTACCACCAAATGTGAAATCGGGCAGTTATTCGGTTTTTGAACGCAAAAGGCATTAAACCGATTGGAGGGATTTTGTAATGTTGACGAGGTCCACGGTTTCCCCAACGACATGACAGTTAGCTGGTATGACATGGAAATGCAAAACCTGACACAGCACCTGCAAAAATGCATCGGCTGAAATGGTAATTATGTAGAAAAATAGATATATGTTCAAACTTTAAGATGATGTAGATATCATAGACAATGGAAATAAACGTTTCTATAATTTCAAAATATTTTGAAGACCTTACATTTGGGATTCCCCTCGTACTTACAATCATATGTCAATTTCTTTAAAACTACATACTGCAACTAAAAGTTTCACGTTTTCACAATTATCAGGGAAAATTACCAATGACACAAGAAATGGGTACATGGGAAATAGTAAGAATTAAACGTAATCGAAATGACATTATAAAAGAAGCCTTTTGTAACTTTTTCTCTTAATGATCGAGTTTGTGCGACTCCTGCGCTCAGTTGGCGGGAACCGGTATCAATGGGTTCCGGGTTCGATACCGGTGCCACCAACCCAACACATGAGTAGCATATCTTGGTTAATCTGATCTGTGCGGTAAACATCCGGAAGATGAAGATATGTGTGGCGCTTTTTCTCAGCAAACACTCTCCCTGGTCTAGCGCTAGCAAAAAGGGGAGAGATTCCCTTGCTGTTCGGCTGATACTGACAATAGGCCACTCCACAGAGATATTTTAGAATATTGCACTTTTAATGATGGTTGTAATATGATAATGATCTTTGAATTATTTAAATTTATATGGAAGGTTATTTGATTGGTTGATGTCATCTTTACTTGCGTTACTTAATGCCGAAGTTTTTTTTTTCTCAGGCAATGTGGCTCCAAGTAAATTTATATATCAAGCGGCTTATTCCATTCGAGGGAATTTTGTAACTGAATAGATGAATAAAAAAGTAAAAAGATAAAAGGTAGGGCGTGTGGTGTGTAAAAGATATTAGTTACCAGTAAAGGATAAAAGACGACAGGTAAAGGGTAAAAAGTAACAATTGGTTGATTGGTTAGATTTACAGCGTGTCAACGCTTGGTTTATTTTATACTGAAGATATTTTCGTTTAATTAACTCTTGTTGGGTATTCATTTTTTTAAACTAATTTTTAATCACATTCTTAAACTCAATTTTTAACTCGTTAACACATAGATGGGACCGGAATATGTACAACCACTCAGGATCAATGTAGACCTGGGAGTAATGGCAATAAAGAGGTACTCCATACTCACCGCATCTCCAGAATTGAAACCTGACCACTAGATGCATTTTACCATAATTCACAGGGCACTAAGACCCTCAGACACCTGATTCTAGCACATATATGATAAAGAAGGTTTTTGGTTTGACATAAAAGAAAGATGATTGGGGTAATCATATAGGTGCTAAGGTTTGATATGACTAGCTGATTGATCAGATAGAACCCTCTCCGATCATCTGTCTAGCACAAGTTGAATATTGCAAGGTATAGAATGCTCAGCCACCAGGAATCCGTTTTTAACATTTATGAGTCGCCACATACGGCAAATAGTGTTCCGTATTAAGGGGATTTTTACACCCATGCAGCGTATTCTACAGGCTCTGCCAACAGGGCTGAAAAGATACTCGGTCAAAGTAAACGGTTATAATATGCAATAACGTATTACGTAATATGGGATGTGAATCTGTAATAATGTAATGATTGATATGTATTTGGTAGAAATTAATATACAAGATGTAAGATGTAAGTGATCTAATGAACAAAATGGGTTATAGATATAATATGGTCGACACAAACCAAACGGATAATCATTCGTATGTCAAACATATAATATCTGTCATTCCTGACTGAGCATTACCATTACAATAATGTATCTTAGGGTTGCGAAAACAGCAAGTCCTTCACAATTCGGTCAAGAATGTTAACGTTGTCAGCATGTCGCAAACCAACGAAGCGGCCAGTGAGATCCCGCGAGAAATCAGGATACGAACAACAGATTCCCGAGTAATGTTAATAATCATTTCTAAACAATTATACCTTCAAGTAACAATTCTTAATACAAATAATTTTCACACTGTTATCAGAGGTTCACTTAAAATGGCTGCTTATGAATATTTGGATCCACAACCATCCTATGCTGCTGTTTATAATGTTCAATATAAGGATTGATGTGAAAGGGCCGAAAAAAATCCTGTTGTCAAAAATATTTTCCTGGAATCCCCACCCCCCAGTGTTACATTATCGGAGGTGGGTTATCACGAGATTTTTTTTAAATGACCGATCAACAGAAAATCGTAAACGTGATTAAGAAATATATAAATACATGGACCCCACACACAGATAAGTGGAAAACTAATAAAAAAGAACAGACAATGTGGCGATGATACTTTATTGATTGAAAGGGGATGAAGATAGCCCTTAGATGAAATCTAAGTAATTTTTGCAAACAAATGATCCGGAAGCGGAACGATAGCAATACGGTGTCATCGGCAGGAAGGAAAGGCGTGATTATATAAGCATGAGCGTTCTGAATAGATGAAGGCGTGGTAACGTAATATGCGTGAGTGTTGGACTGGATAGGTCCTTGCCAATATTGATCGGAGCAGAGTCTGGCAGAAAGTCGAATCGAAGATAACTCCCGTCAATCCTAACCTCTTCGACTCTCTTACTCTCCACAGTCGTCGCAATTCGAAATATAAAGATATAAGATATATCTTTATACAAGTGCCCATAATTCTTTCTTAATTCCAACTTCAGTGTGCAACATGATACGAAGAACTTAAGTAGCAGTATACTACACCAAGCAGAATTAACATTAGGTATATTTTACATGGAGATTTTTTATGGGCGATCCAGTGAGAATCGAACTCACTATTTAGGAATAATGGATCTGCGAGACTATCTAGTTAATAATTACACTACGATGAGACCTTACAGTTGCATATGATGCACATTGTACAAAATTCCTGATAACTTAAAACAATTATGACCAATTATTTGAACCACTTTATTTGAACCAATTTAAACTAAAACTCACGCTTTCATACCATTAGCTAAACATTTATTGCCCAATATTATTCTTAAATTTGTCATTGAATTATAACACTACTGTTATTTCATAGCGCATAATCATTGGAGATTGAATTCAATCTATGAAAGGATTTAAATGAGATTTTTTTGGCCGTAAATTGAAACGTTTATTAGCTTCGTTACTTATGAGAAAATAAGGTTGGAAGACATTTATTTCTCTATCTATTTGCGTTTTGAATACGAAACCAGCGAAAACTGGATTAAAAAGGTTGTGTTTTTGCAGAAACGTTGCATCGGAAAAGAATTCTCTTAAATAATCAGGGAATCTTTGCTTTTCATTTTTTTTACTTACATTACATTACATTAAACTGATATATGTTTCACTGTGACAATAAAGTGGTACCTTGCTTTACGAGTGTCCCAACTTACGAGTCTGTCACTCGGTCAATTGTTTTTGCTTTGTGATGAGAGCTTCAGATACACTTATGTTAGTAGCTTCACTAAAAACATTTTTGTTTCCAAATTTATTACAAATAATTATTTTTTTAAAATAAGCATTAAAACATATTACAGTACATAATTTATTACATTTTATTTTATTATTTTTCTATACAATATATTGCTATCTTTCTTATCTAAAAAATAAATAAAAAAACACAAAGAAATGGTGTATTTAGGGGACCTGGAACGGATTACATATCAGTCTATTTGAATGGGGTAAATTGATTTGAGATACGAGAAAATTGAGTGATTAGATCAACGAATTATATTCGTACGACAAGTTAACCCAGTAGAATTAGATATTGGTGTATGCCTTGATAAATATAATTTTGCTAAGCAAGATTGGTCGATCAATTAATGAGTCTGTGCAAAAAAGTTACATAAACTTGATTAAAATCAACTATTTTCTTTAAAAAAACTACTATACTATTGCACACCGCAGAAAGATTTTTGTCCCGAATATTTTCCTATAACTTGATTAATTTTCGCGTCACACCTGGTCATGTTTCACCCAAGAGAAGGGTAGAATATACTTTGATATTTCAGTCGCTTTCACTTCAGGATAAAAAGCTGGAAAACTACTGAAAATGTATCTCCCTACATTTCATATATCCCACTTACTATCATATACCACTTGCTATGGAGGAGTTTAAGGTGCCATAGTCACCGTCGTAGGACATGGAAACAGTGAGACGAGTTCAAACCCTGGACGTGGTTGTTTTTAATTCACTTAACATAAATATTCTTTGGAAAAGTATGAATCCAATTATTCAACCTCCACCTATGGGTAAATAGTAGGGCAGACTGAGCTCTTTAATCTTCTTACAGCAACCAGCCTAAGAGAAGGTATTAATTTAAACCTATTAAACTCCGCTTTAAAAAAGCATCATGCTCTTGTGTAAGGGTTGGATGAATACATATATGGCTAATTGTTTAATCTCTTGATATAAGATTAATAATACAATGTCAAGAATGGCATGACGATGTTGTCACCAATTTGTTTGACAGGTCGGTGTCTGAAATGGAATAGAACATGAGATTAAGAAATTGAAAATGAATGTAATGAGAACTGAATTGATTGGCAGATGTCATTAAAATTAATAATTAGTTATTATAAGGGTATGACGAAAAAGTAAAAGGGATTATATTATAGTTGGAGGGTAATAAAGAAACAAAAAGAGGGTTAAGCGGTCGACCGAGAATCTTAAGTGCAGGTCGAAAATTAAGTAAGTGAATCGATCCCACAAACACATCAAGTAAAGGATTTAAACTCAAGACAATGTAACGGCCACCCACAAAGGAGTTCCATTTGAAGTTGATGAGTATGGTCGGGTTATATCAAATCTGTGGATTGAAATAAGAAATTGACAATCAAACAACCAGAATATAGTCAGGTGATTTTTTTATTACTTAGGTAGATGTATATAGAGCATCGCGTCTCGGTCCCGGAAGTGTTTTAAATTGAGGCTACTATCCCATTTGGGCAGATGTCTCTTTCCGTCTCTGCCTCCCTTCCTACACCACGAGCGCGTGGGTCGAATGTATCGAATGTATATAAAATTCATAGAGATAAAACATATGTCTCTGTGTTGGTCCTGAATGTAGCAGAGCCAGATGGAATCCAGCGAGAGTCATTCCCGGCTAGCGGAGAGACGATACTATCCGATTAGAGTGAGATGAACAAGATGACTATACTACACAATTCAATTTAGTACCATGTCTATGCTACACAAAGACTAATCACAAAAGCTAAAATTAGTGGTGTATGTATGAGCAAGATGCAACACAAGGTCAAATGTTAATGTTTAACAGGTTTGAATTAAGAGTTCTCCTACCAGACTGCTTTCTCTGTCAATGCTAAAGAGTCTACTTTGTCCTATTATTTTCCCCGAGCTGGAAATAGAAGAGAGGTTTGGTTTGGTTTCTTTGTTTAATGAAATATCAATATTCGTAGGTTATTTACTTGATAAGCCGTTTTGTTGAAGAACTGTAGTGGTAATATTTAACCCATAGTTGGGGGGATGGGGGGTTTCATACTTTTCACAATGTTATTAGTTCAAAAGTGCACGTAATAATGTGACTGGAATTCGAACTCACTTAATACGATGTTGCAATCCATAACGTTAGCCATTATGCCACGGGGACTTCCCCGTAGAAGAGAGATATTCCTACTTTTCCCAATGACATTAGCACTAAATGAAATGCAAACAACTTTGTCTGTGATTTGAACTTGGAACACCTATTCCATTTTATCCAATAACTATTACGAAAAACTATTAAGAAACCCCTGACCCTATCGATATTACAAAAAAGTAATTTTAATATTAATTCAATGTATTCCTATTGTATTTTATAGAACGGCAATATCATTTTTTTAGTGTGCGGATGAATACTATATGGTAAATATACTACCTTAGATTGTACAAGATAGCTGGGTTATGTTTTGCGAGACATTCTACACAAACTGTAGTTTATTGTTTACGTCAATGATCAATTATGAAAATAATTAAGAGATCCCCAGTTTTGAATGTAAAATTAATAATACCATGTCAATGACATGGCGAAATATTTGCATTTGGGTTGACAGGTTGTTGACTGTTGAAAATTTTGCTTTAAGTAATTTAACGCAAATTTAATGAGAACTAGAATGTTTTACAGGTACTATTGAAAATAGCAATTCTGTAACAGAGCGATATTACAAAAAAAGAAATCCATCTGACGGATATAGCTGGTGCTGTAAAATACGCCGACAGCACCTTTGTATTGGTGTAAGACCCATCACCCAATAGGGCTAACAGTTGACCGTGGATGGCGACCCGTGATGTTTAAAAACGTAATCCTGATGGTCGAGAAGTCCATGATATGCAATACTCCACCCTAGCCCTTACTTGGACCATACGCACGGTCGAAGAGGTTCCCATCAACATATCGGTTGGTCACATCTATCTCTAGCACCTATATGATTTTCCCGACCTATTGTTGTTACAGCAAACACCAACTCTTTTTATCATATGAATGCTAGAATGTGGTGGCTAATGGTTTTAATGTCCTGGATATGGCGTTAAACTACATCGAATAGTATGGATCCAATTCTGAAGATCTGAGGAGAGTGGAGTACCCCTTCATTGCCATTAATTCCAGGTCCATTTTTACCTGGAGTGGTAGTGCCTTTTAGGGTCCCATCTATAATTTAAACAGATGAAATAAGTGAAAAAATGATTAAAAATGATTTTTTACGTTGAATACCCAATAAAAATAAATAAGATAAAAACATCTTCGACATAAAATAATTCAAATAATGCTGTAAAATTCAACCAACCAACCAACCAACTGATGTATATCAAAACGTGAGTTTGGTTGCATGAAACGCACCAGGAGAGAATAAAAGAACTTAAAGTGTTAACTCTTTGCCTACTTTAAATTGCTTACACCGGCTCAGTTACGATTGTGATCCTACCGTACAAAATCCGATGGTTCATTATGATTGAGCAAAACGACTCAGATTACAATAATAATAGGACTTTATTTTAATAGAATGAGTGCTGAGGTGAATTGATAGTGAACTTTGAAATATCCTATCAAATAAAAAATACCAAGTAAATTTGGTACAGACATGGGGGAAAATTTTGTAGGAAAAGAGTTAAAAGATAGGAAACAAAACTTCAGCTCTTTTCGTTTGTATTAGGCATTTACGACAGTCACGACACTGACCAGCAGAACATCCTCCCTTGTCAAGCTGGAAGACGACTAAATGTCCGAGACTACAGGAATGGGAAAATCGCCTCTTCATGTATCTTTCAAAGAAAACAATCTAAATGTCTCATAGGGGCCATGCATCACGTTAGGCACGAAACCTGTTTCTATATCTCACATACATCAGAAAAAATTATCATAAAAGTAATAATGAAGTTTTTAAATTAAAATCAAATTAATTGGAATGAGTTTTTCATTGGCGGAAGCACCTTTGAAACTTTTCTTTTGATATGGCCTGAAGCTGTGATATTTTTGTTTTGTTTCTTAAATCTGTTCTTGGTAAAAACTATACAACTTAGGAACCATTACAAACTATTTTGGCATCACGTTACATTCTGTTTAGGTTAGTTTCTTTGTTTAGTAGCACATAATACTTTGTGGGTTATTTAATGCCAAGCCATACTTGTAGAACAGTAGTGGTAAAACTTAACACATTGCTTTGGGAATGAGGCGGCTAGTACCTTTCCCAAGGGTATTACTCTGAAAGTGGACGTAATAGTAGGACTGGAGTTCAAACTCACTTAGTACAGTATTGCAGTCCAGTGCTTCAGCACACAATCCCCCATTTTATATTGGTGATTCCCTGTAGTGAATTTGACTTTGTACATAATCTGCCGCGGCGATTTGTAACTATCTACTTAGACAATGCGATGCCGTGAGAATAAGCAAAAGCAGCATCGTTAGCTCCAAATGGGAGACACAGAACCTGGCAATCGTTATTTGAATCTTATACGGAGATAACATTTTGTCTGAACGGATTCGAATAAGTTTAGCCAGCACGTGCGTCACGTAAGTGCACTCTTGATATTCATGTTAACTAATTAGAGAGTTCACAGTTGCATGCGCAACTGATTTGAAAAGGCACATCTAGGTACAACTTGCACTAAACACATCATTAGGTTTATAAATGCATCATGGCCTTTGGTAATTTCTGTAGAGTAGTAGTTGTAGTACAATAATAGTATTCATGTCTGACAGACAAAATTTGTATTCTTTAATATATATATATATATATATATATATATATATATATATATATATATATATTATATATAACATCCATTTTATATATATATATATATATGTATATATATATATATATATATATATATATATATATAATATAATATATATATATATGGTGTGTGGTGTGTGTGTGTGTGTGTGTGTGTGTGTGTGTGTGTGCGTGTTGAAAAAATGAATAAAGGAAAGAAAAGTATAGAATGGATAATATAGGATATTTTAATCAATATTACTTACACGTGTTTCGGTCAGGAGTTTATGCATGTGTACATTATTCAAACTATCATTATTTTTAAATAATCAAATGAAATGAAATAATAATAATAGAAAAAAATGTAGAAATGTTCCGCACACAAAGAAAATTCGACCTTCATCAGAGTAAATCCTTATTTGAAATGAGATTCGCTGGAAAAAGCAGAGAATTTTTGAAATGTTCGAAAAATAATTTTTTTTTAAATTCACGTTAAGACGCGACCGATAAAGACCGTTAATGACGTCATATCGCATGCGAACAGATTTTGATGCGGAGAGAAGTTTTGTGGAAAGTTCTTTTTCGAACATTTCAAAGATTCTCTGCTTTTTCCAACGAATTTCATTTCAAATAAGGATTTACTCTGATGAAGGTCGAATTTTCTTTGTGTGCGGAACATTTCTACATTTTTTCTATTATTATTATTTCATTTCATTTGATTATTTAAAAATAATAATAGTTTGAATAATGTACACATGGATAAACTCCTGACCAAAACAGGTGCAAGTAATATTGATTAAAATATCCTATATTATCCATTCTATACTTTTCTTTCCTTTATTCATTTTTTCAACATACCGTCGGATTCAATTCCAGTTTGATTTTTACACACACACACACACACACACACACACACACACACACACATATATATATATATATATATATATGTGTGTGTGTGTGTATGTGTGTGTGTGTGTGTGTGTGTGTGTTTTGTGTGTATAACAATACTAAGCATGTGCGTGCCTGAAACAAAATATATTTACATACACACTCGAGACCTTGGCTTTTTTTTTTCAAATCTATTGACAAATATGAGGCAAAAAGTGACCTTTTAAGCAAGTTATACAAGGGGGGAAACCTAAAAAAAACTCCCACACAAATAATCAGCAGTAACCACTGTAAAATTCTGGAAGCACAGAATGAAACCACTGATCGTAAAAGTATGCCAAGTAAAGAGTGTCCTTTGAATGGCAGCTGTCTCGTTGATTTTGTGGTATACCAATTCATAGCTAAAGCGAAGGGACTGGATGTTACAAATACAAAGTTTTGTATCTGTGATACGTGGGGAAGTTGGAAAAACTGCTTCTATAATGAGAAGTCAAGCTTTTCAAACGAAATCGCACCTCATTTTCTTATTTTGTTTTGAAAGTAAAAAAAAAAAATAATGATACTATGTGGATGTAAAATGGCGTGTAGAAAACGAAGTGGTAGCAATTCTGCCTGAATATCATGTTTACAAAATGAATTTCTATATTTGAGTTTATATTAAAATATTCATAAAAATAAAGAATCTGAGATTTAATGAATAAACCAACGGATTTGATCATTGAGGCGACATTTTAATAAGTGTTTCACTTTCCACCATTTGAGTTGTCTGTTTATCAGCATGTAACTTGCACTATATAATATATATATATATATATATATATATATATATATATATTATATATATATATATATAATTGATTTGAAATACAAAATTTACGTCGTAATATTAGATTTCTTAAATCTCCAGGACAAACCTGATCTTAAATGAAACATTTTTTAACATCGATACATCTATTGCAAAAATCATAACACACAAGAACAAAATCAAATTCGAAAACGGATAAAACAGAAATCTAAACAGAAATATTCCGTCCCAAATTCTCAAAAAAACTCCTGCTACCACGATCCTGATGACCTACTTCCCCTCACTACCAAATGACCTACTTGCCCTCACTCTGGGCCACCCCGACTATCAAATTTCCTCTGATACACATCTACATTTGACCCACACGCCAATATCAAAGTTCTCTTCTAAGTCAACCAACTGACCCCATAGAAAAAATTAGAAATCCCTTCACACTCTTAACTGAATAGATCTCCAACTACAACAAAACAGCAATTGTAATAAATCTTCTCAATTGGATAAAACACGCATGCTGCGAGTTTTTCACATCAGTATTACCTGGTGGAATCTTATTGTAGTCTAAGTGACAACAAGTCTGTTCAGGTTTTTCCAATACTCTTCTGAGTGTTCTAGCCGATCTTATAATTGCTGTAGTTTTAATGGTCTTGATTTTTCCTCTAATTTGTTGTTCTTCCAACTCCTTATAGACAAACACAAGCTCATCAAATATAATTGGGATCACCGAAACCCTCATGTTCCACAGCTTTTTAAGATCTCTGGCAAGATTCAAATATATGTTGCTTTTTTTCGCTTTATTCCATTTTGTTTTTCGTAAAAAAGAAATCCATTTGATGACAAGTTCTTTTTTTCCCCTGTTTATTAACATCATATCTGACATTTTGGTCGGGATTAGATCTGCAAGGATAATTTGCCATCCATTAATCCCCGGACGGATTCCCCTAGCATTCACATTAGGGAATAAATGTATGCTTTTATCTATTCTATTTATATCATTACTCCTCGGAGTAAGTGGTTATTTTACTTTTTTTTATAGCGAAATATGTTTCTGTTCACATCTCGTATCGAAGAAATATCTCGTTAGATATTCTAGGACAGATATTCTTCTCGGTCACTTTGAACGTGCCAATAAAGCTTTTACGAATGTGAGAAGTCTTTAAATCAGTCAGTCGCCTCATTAGTATCTTGATATGAATTAATAACATGAATCAAAACAGTTCGGTAAACAAAAAAATAAAACAGTAATCACACTGACACGCACACATGCACACACAAATAGACACGCAGACAAATAGACACACATACACACACAAGCACATACACGCAGCTTCACACGCACATACATACACACACACGCAAATACATAATCGAATACACATACACACACGCGGGCGCGCGTTCACACAAACAAACAAATAAACAAATTTCCTGAAATATGACGGTGAAATCTGTTAGAATAATTAAGTACTTTAAAACCTTCACATCAGACGCGAACTGTTTTCAATTCCTTGTCATTGTGTTGATGGTTTTTCATTTAGAATTATCATTTATCAAATAATCTTTGAAATTTTAACATTAATCCGCATTAAATGATTAGGAATTAGGAATATTTAAACAAGAATTCACTACTGAGAAGGAATTAAATAGCATCACTTTTAATGTCAGCTTTTAGTAAATTATTTCGAAGCATTGAAAACATGAAAAATGTTTAACGTGTAAACAACATGAAAAAAAAAAGACATGGTTATTTACCAGGATTAGCTTATTTTACAGAAGTATGGGGTGATGAGGAACACTAGTTTTCTAATTTATTTTGCTAAGCATTAGACCCAGGAAGTGTCCAAAATGGATTCCGTATATAGAGGATTATTAGCCAAATTTTGAAAATCTAATTTTTAGACATAGATTTATGTCCACCGATATATATATATATATATATATATATATATATATATATATTATCTTAGTCATCCCCGGACAGAGTGTTTCAATGTATCCCGTCTCCTTAGTGTGGCTCGACATAGCAATATACCTCCATATATATTATATATATATATATATATATATATATATATATATATATATATATGGAGGTACATATATAGAGATAGATAGATAGATAGATATACACAGAACATTACTATCCAGGTTTCACCGAAAAGGCTCTTCAGGAAAACTATGTCATAAATGATTGGGGCACTCTGATACATATATACATATATAAATACTGTGAACATTTGCATAGAGGTAGGACAAGCACTCATATAGATCGGTATGATGGTCTGAATATTTTAGACAATAGTATCCAAAGTAGTAGGTAAAGTCAGCAGAATGTCCTATTATCGGTATTGGTCGGGCAGTGATGGACTATGTGCACTTTTCACTAACACTAGACGATGGAGATTGTTTTTGAATCTGAGATGGGACGCCACTCCTATCATTAGCTCAGATGCAAGCTGTGCTACTGGGTCTGTATCAAACGAGGAACCTTCTGGTTTCTAGTTAGATGCTCTACCAACTGAGTTATACCGACTCTGAACCTGTATTTGATGTTTAGCAGGTTTTTATTGCAAGAAATATAAACTTATTTGAAGATAATTGACTTTTGGGATTTTACTGTAAACCTGCTTGTTGTCCCATTAAAAAATCTCACCAAAAGCCTTGTCATATTAATAATCGTCACCTCAGATTTTTTTTAAATGTCCTCAATTGTATAATAACTAGATTATCTAACAATTCTTTAGATACCGACACTTTCAATGAGAAGAAAGGTGAATAAAGGCAAACTCTTAAAAATAAGGAATATAAAGCCAGACTTATATATAAAATATATATGAAAAACTAACTCTGATGACATAAAAAGGGAAAACATTAACCGAGGAATGTTTTATGATTCGCGCCACCATTTAACATGGCAGTTAAAAATAGAATGAGAAGTGACTTTTTTCAAAATAACGAATTCTTTAAAATATCCAAGAAAAGTACTTGTAAACTGAGCTACAAATGTATGCTAAATATTGCCAAGCACATAAGTAAAATTAACAAGAGTAAATTAATCTTTAAAAAACAAGATATACTTTTCAATTTCAATAAATAATGAAGTGCCCTCAGTGCTTATTCATCTAAATATAAGCAAAGAATCCATCGAAAAATCCTAAAATAATTAATAACAAAAAGAAATAACGAATGTAATGAAATATTTTAAGGAGTAAAATCTATAATAAACGATGGGAAAAAGCTAACATCCAATTTGTTCTATTATTCGATAATACCCATTCTGTTTTAACTAATTATAGTGCAACAATCTAATTTCCTATAACATTAAATGCTATCTTTTATTTTATTAATTTTTGGAGGGCGGGACCTTTGCCTGATATGAAGTGTAATCTTTTTAATATGCGTTACTATTTAGTATCCTTAGCCCTTCTAATTTGAGATACTTTCTTATTACATTAAAACGTAAATATTTAATAGAATATTTAATGCTGAAATTGTCTGTCTACTTTTTAAGCTTTGCATTTTGGATGGAGGGGAGGGGGTAGTGAGAGAGCGAGAAAGAGAGAGAGAGAGGGGGGAGAAAGAGAGAGAGAGAGAGAAAGAGAAAGAGAGAGAGAGAGAATCACTTCCTATAACGTTTGTGCTATAAACAGCGATAGAAATTAAAAGAAAAAAATGCTGGCATACATAAAAATACATTTATCGAAACGACGTGCCGACTCTTGAAAATAGATTTTTATTAAATTTGTTACGGCGCTACTATTGCTAGATATCTACTGGGTGCCACACAAATACTGACACATAAAACAATTGAATCATTTAATATTTGGGGTCATACAATATAGTTAAAAAAAATATATTTTTAGCTATTTGTGCAGAATAATATCTTGTAGATTGCCCTCATTTTTAGGAATAGAAAGTTGTACATTCGATCACTTTGTATGATTTTCCCTATGTTTCTGGAGTCAATCCTCTTATCTCTGCATAGATAGTATTCTTCAAGTGGAGCAATGGCTTAAGTTTATTCAAATATACACACTCCTTTAAATAACCACAGAAAATGAACTCAGGCAGATAAAACAGGCGATTGGGGAGGCAAACTGAATTCTAAATTTACTGAAATAATTCTGCCAAGAAAAAATTATTTTTGTTGATATTATAGACCACTCAGTTGAATTGTGAGATTCTATTTGTTCTTTCCTATTTTAACATGACTTTTTCAATTTGCATTGGTTACTTATAATATCTGAAAAATGATATAAAAATTGAATTAGAAAAATAATCCTTTAAATATTTCAGTACGTTGTTGAGCATATTGTATATAAAACAAAAATGCCATATTTTTGTGTTTTAAGCTTTTAAGTATGTTAAACGACATTGTTGTTTTTTTTCTGGGATATCTATTATACGTCTGTTACTTGTGTAGACATCTTTCGCATCTTTCGTAATTTAAATCCGATTTTGTTTATATTTCATTCTCGCGCCACTTTGTTTCATCTGATGATTTTGAAAACGTGAGAGTATCAGCTGCAACGTGATGTTATCATTTCTATATTATGCATCATATAATGACCATGGTGATGACCATGACGGCGTCGACGATGAGGATGATGAGGATGAGGATGATGTGGACGCTGATGATAATCATTATCATCATCATCATTATCATCATCATCATAATCATAATCATCATCGTCGTCAAGGTGGGCTGTCAGCACGAATATCCTTTGTCTGCCTGTCTCTTGCTCCATACGCCTCAATCAGTCACCGGTCCAAACAAGTCCTTAGCACAGGATTTAGTGTCTATGCACAACTGATTATATATATATATATATTATATATATATATATATATATAATATATTATATATATATATATATATATATATATAGCCAAAATAGAGTGGTATATTGTTCAGTTAATAGTGCTCTATATTGTGAATAGAGCCTTTTTATCAAGAGGTTAAAGAAATCACATTGGCGAGAAACTATCAGTAATCAAGCACCTTTGACTCCATGTCCAAGCTACCTAAACTTTTATATATATATATATATATATATATATATATATATATATATATATATATTAATCTCTCTGATGAAATAATCAATCTTGGTTAGTCTCCTGGACGACATCCAGTATCCATACAGAGCTGATGAATCTAAGTTTTTGCTGATCTGCAATCAGTCGTGTTCTCATGTCTCCATTAAAGAACGTCGTTTATGAATTCGTCCTTATATTCCCATCAGTGCCCAGTATGGCTTGATTGTCTTACTTGGATAGTTTGCGAGTTAAGTGGCCATACATGTGATGTCTTGAAAAGTGTTGCGTCCAGAATTTGTTCAATGGTCACGCAGCGTCATGATGTAGTTCTCATCTACTTTTGAATCCAAGCGTTTCATTATAGTCTAAGTAGTGCAACCATACAGTAGTACTGACGCGGCTTATGTTTGGAATGGTTCTCGTTTATTTTTCATATTTTCTCAGAGAAATAATTACAAAACACTTATTGTATTTGCTATAAGACGAGCAAGGCATGACGACATGAGGAATTCATTACAAAATCATAAGTCACTTTCTCATAAGGACTCCTACACATGGACACACCAGTACTGACCGACCGGCATATACATACCTTCATCAGCTCTTTCTGAACATTAGATGATGTCTAGAGGACTTACCAGAAATATTATTTTATCAGGATGATTGTCTGTCTCTCTCTGTCTCTGTCTGTCCGTTTCTCTCGAAGCACTCTGTTTAGTATTGAGACGTTTCAAATTGTCCCTCAAATTGTCTTTATAGCGTAATAGTGGACGTCCGATAGAAAGTTTAGCATTTGGTAATTGTCCGTATAATATCTTCTTTGGAAGTCTGTTCTCATTAATTCTGACAACGTGACCAGCCCATCTAAACTGAACCTTTGCTAGTAAGGTTTCAATGCCAGCAATTTTACATTTTTTAATATTGTGCTATCTCTCACTCTATCATTCCATTTTATACCGCAAATGACACGAAGAGAACGCATGTGAAAGGCGTCAAGATGGTTTATGTGCTTGTCCAAGTTTCAGCAGCATACAATACAGTTGAAAGCACGACTGCTCTGTAGATGTAAATTTTTATTTTAAGAGATATATATTTGGTATTCCATAATCGATGTTTCAAATTGCCGAATGCATTACTTACTTTACCTATTCTGGAATGGATTTCTTTGTCCATTTTTCCATCAGACGTAACTGTTGATCCATGATATTTAAACGTGTCAACAATTTTTAATACTTTTCCATTTATGAAGACAGAGGAATTTACGAGACATGGATTGCATGCTGCGGGCTGGTATAGTAATTCAGTTTTCTTTTTACTGATAGTAAGTCCAAATGCTTTTGATGTCTCAGAGAATCTATCAAGAATAGTCTAGATGTATTCTAGGCTGTGTGCTAATAGAGCGGCATCGTCTCCAAAGAGAAGATCCCGTACTAGCTGCAGATTTTTTATCTACCGTTAAAACATTGTTGAATGTATAGGCCACCACTTGTTCTCAATTCAACATTTATTCCTTCGCTTAGATCTGGGAATGCTTTCTCGAGAATAGCAGAAAGAAACCCAATGCAAATAAAAGTGGTGCAAGAACACAGCCTTACTTAGTACCGTTTGAGACAGAAAATGTACTGGATTGCTCACTACCTGATTCCACAGATGCCCTCGTTCCTTCATGCAATATATATATATATATATATATATATATATATATATATATATATATATATATATATATCTGTGTGTGTGTGTGTGTGTGTGTGTGTGTGTGTAGAAATGTAGAAACAAACACGGGGTGTTATAATAGATGGAAATTTATAATCGATGTTCGAACATTTCGGTTTACAGTGGAAAACTTCTTCAGGACTGTGAAATTATAAACGCCAATCAACGAACGGTAACGAACGTTTTTCTATACATTTTCCAAATTCAACGCATATAAGAGAGAGAGAGAGAGAGAGAGAGAGAGAGAGAGAGAGAGAGAGAGAGAGAGAGAGAGAGAGAGAGAGAGAGGATATTAACAAAAATGGTATGATAAGTAGGAATATTTCTTTTTGTTATTTATTTTCTCATCGTTCTCAACGAGTTTCGACTTTAGGAGAACAGTTTTCGTAGGAAGTATTGTTTCTTTTTAAAGTTTTTTTTTTTACAAGAGCGAATATATAAAAAAAATAATAGAGGAAGAATTAAATGGGCATGTTGCATATTCATTCATTGGATTAAGAATATTTTTTGGTATCCAAGCTTTTTTTAATTCCCGATTTTATAATCTTAGCTGTCGTGAACATCTGACTGTAATATCAATACTTGGAAAATATTTGCTTGTTTAGTTTCAAATTCGCTATAATTTTTTAGTCAAATATTTAACTTGGGTATTTTTTTGTGTTTTATTTAGATGTCACCATGGCAACGCATATCTGTCCAGCTTATGCCCAAACAATGTTTTAAGGATGCTTTTGTATGATGATAAAGCCATTTGAAGTCAGCGGTTGAAGATGGTTTAATAATTTATCTTCGTGTATTTCTGCTATGTGTGCGAGTATGTGTATTTGTATGTGTGCTTATGTGTCTATGTCTGCGAGTATGTGTATTTGTATGCGTGCTTATGTGTTTATATGTTTGTGTGATTGCTATATTCCTATACTGAAAAATGGCGGAAATTGGTTGTGAGAGTCTCCGTGGCGCAGAAGCTAACGTGCTTGACTACAACATGGTAGTAAGTGAATTAGATCTCAAGTCACGTTATTACACTAACTTTCGAACTAATACACTTTGAAATTGAATGAACCACACCCTGTCCCAAGGTATGGGTTAAATATTACCAGTACTGTTCTCTTACAAGAGGGGATTTTGCATTAAATAATACACGAAGAATAAACAAAGAAACCATTTTGAACACGTGCTTGTCAATTCAAACTTAAAGAAACCATGGCAGAATTTATACATGTCAAAATCTCTATCGATCTGGGAGAATTATGTTTTTGTAACTAGTTACAAAAGCATAATTCTCCCAGATCGATATAGATTTTGACATGTATAAATTCTGCCATGGTTTTTTTAAGTTTGAATTGACAAGCACATGTTCAAAATAGATGCTAGTGAGACTATATATATATATATATATATATATATATATATACAAACATACACACGTACACACACACAAACACACACACATATATGTATATATATATAATATAATAAGATAAATATATAAAGGTTTTACATATCTATTTATTAGGTGACAAAGGAACATTCACGACCATATTGGTTTCATGCGATGCAATCATAGGTGAAGATGTTTCAATATATATTATATATATATATATATATATATATATATATAAGATGTTTCAATATATATATATATATATATATATATATATATATATATATATATATACATGCTGAGTCGCATA
>CM042139.1:104041281-104051281 GCA_023376005.1 Doryteuthis pealeii | reverse complement strand
TGTGTGGTCAAAATTTAATTTTTTGCATAATTCCCAGTGGATCACCTTCCCAACCCAATCATGTCTAGTTTTGTATTCTCGATGTGCTAGTTTGCTACATTCGCAGAGTATATGGTTAACAGTCTCATCTCTATTACCGCAAAGTCTACATTTACTATTCTGTTGGGTCTTATCAATTTTCGCTTTGATGTAGTTTGTCCTTATGGCATTATTTTGTGCAGCAATTATAAGTGATTCTGTTTGTCTTTTGAGGTTTCCCTTTCTTAACCATGTCCAAGTCTTTTCATGTGCAACCTCTTCTATTTGTCGTTTGAAGCATCCGTATAATTGTTTTTTTCCCATTTTTTTTTTAGTCTTTGTTGTTTTTCTGTTTGTCCATCTGCCGTTTCTACTACTATTGTTGGCCGCCATAAGTAGTTTGTTTTGCTCTTCCTTGTGTAATCTTCAGTTGTTTTGGATTGTGGTTTCTACGCATTCCTCTATGTTGGCAAGACCTCTTCCCCTTCCTTTCTTGGCACATACAATCTATCTCTATCATCTCTAGCGTGGAGAGCCTTGTGCATTGTCATTAATTTTCTCGTCCTTTGGTCTATCTGTCCGAGTTTCTTCTCGTCCTTTGGTCTATTATTATTATTATTATTATTATTATTATTATTTTATTTTATTATTATATATTATTATTATAATAATAATAATAAAAATAATAATGATGATAATAATTTTTGCAAAAAACGAAAAAGAATTGGACACCCTTGTACAAATATAAAAATATAGTCAGGATATAGGCATGGAATTCGACATCGAAAATATGTGGCATGTTAGTGATGAAAGGGGGTAAAAGTTTTAAAAAATAGACGAAATAAAACTACTAACTTTGGAAAAATATTTAAAAAAGCACTTGGAGAAAAGCAGAATTACAAGTATTTAGGAATACTGAAAGTGGACACCATCGAAAAAACAGAGATGAAAGAAAAGTTAAATTGAATACATTGGAAGATTAAGAGAGTTTCTAGAAACAAGCTCTGCAGCAGAATTTACCAACATGCTTAAGAAATGTAAACTTAAGAGGGAACTGAGTCTTTCTTAATTGCAGCACAAACTATTCCTTAAGAAGAAATTATATGTAAGCAAAATACATAAGAAACAACAGAACAATAAATGTAGGATGTGTGGAGACAGAGATGAAACGATTACCCATGTATTAAAGTGAATGTAGTAATCTAGCACGACAAGAATACAAGGCAAGGCACGACTAAGTTGGAAAGGCGATCCACAGGGAATTGGTGCAAGAAACTTTGACCATACAACAAAATGGTATATGCATAACCAGAATATGTTCTTGAGAATGAAACGCATTAAATTATCTCGGACTTCGATATAAGACGGATAGACTTATCCCAGCCAGACGACCAGACCTAGTGTTCATTGACAAGAAAAAAAAAGATTTACCAACTGGTAGATTTTGAAGTCCAGCAGATTACAGGGTGAAGATGAAAAATAAAAATATAGAAAACCAGGACATTACAAGAGAATGGAAAAAACTGGCTAAATTTGGGTGTGAAAGTGATACCAATTCTAATTGGTGCTCTTGGAACGATTAAAACAATTAGAAACAGAGGGAGGAATTTAAAATTGGAGGATGAATTGAGACTATCAGACAACAGCATTGCCAAGATCAGCAAGATACTCAGAAGAGTGCTGGAGACCTGAGGAGACTTGTTGTCACTCAAACTCCAGTAATAGACCATCAGCATACGCTGGGGGAAAATTCACAAGCAATAATAATAATAATATAATAATAATATATAATAGAGATGAGACTGTAAACCATAAACTCTGCGAATGTAGCAAACTAGCACAACGAGAATACAAAAACTAGACACGACTGGGTTTGGGAAGGTGATCCACTGGGAATTATGCAAAATAATTAATTTTGACCCTGCAAAAAATGGTATATGCATAAACCAGAATCTGTTCTTGAGAACGAACGCATAAAATTCTCTGGGACTTTGAAATAAAAACAGGTCACTTATCCCAGTAAGAAGACCAGAACTAGTGTTAATAGACAAAAAGAAAGAACTTGTCAACTAGTGGATTTTTTGCAGTGCCAGCAGATCACAGGGGTGAAGCTAAAGGAAAATGAAAAAATAGACAAATATCTGGACCTTGCCAGAGAACTAAAAAGTTATGGAATATGAAAGTGAAGTGATACCATTTGTAGTTGGTACACTTGGAACAGTCCCAAAGGATTGGAAGGGTCTGGAATGTTTGGAAATCAGAGGCGGGTTGAAACCATTCAGAACACTGCACTGCTGCAATCTGCCAGAATATCAGAAGAGTCTGGAGACCTGAGGAGATTTGCTGTCACTCAGACTCCAGTGAAAGACCACCAGCTATGCTGATGTGAAACTCAAAGGAGCAAATAATAATAATAATAATAATAATAATAATAATAATATAATAATAATAAAGGAATTAATACTGGGCTGTCCCCATTATAAGATACTCAGGACCATTCTTAAAAATGGACAAAAGAAGAACTCGGACAGATAGACCAAAGGAGAGAAAATTAATGACCATGCACAAGGCTCTCCACCGCTAGAGATGATATAGATTATATGTGTCAAGAAAGGAAGGGGAATAGGTCTTGCCAACATAGAGTAATGCGTAGAAACTACAATCCAACAACTTGAAGATTACACAAGAAAGAGCAAGACAAACTACTTATGGGCCCACAACAATAGTAGAAAGGACAGATGGACAAACAGAAAAACGACAAGACTAGAAAACAAAAATAAGACGAAAAACAATTATAATGGACGCTTCAAACGACACATAGAAGAGGTTGCACATGAAAAGACTTGGACATGGTTAAGACAGGGAAACTCAAAAGAGAATAGAATCACTTTATAATTGCTGCACAAAATAATGCCAATAAGGACAAACTACATCAAAGCGAAAATTGATAAGACCCAACAGAAATAGTAAATGTAGACTTTGCGGTAATAGAGATGAGACTGTTAACCATATACTCTGCGATGTAGCAAACTAGCACATCGAGAATACAAAACTAGAATGATTGGGTTGGGAAGGTGATTCCACTGGGAATTATGCAAAAAATTAAATTTTGAACCAACAACAAAATTGTATATGCATAAACCAGAATCTGTTCTTGAGAAGAAACGCACAAAATTCTCTGGGACTTTTGAGATAAAAACGGATCACCTTATCCCAGCAAGAAGACCAGACCTAGTGTTGATAAACAAAAAAGAAGACTTGTCAACTGGTGGATTTTGCAGTGCCAGCAGATCACAGGGTGAAGTTAAAGGAAATTAAAAAAAATGGACAAATATCTGGACCTTGCAGAGAACTGAAAAGTTATGGAATATGAAGTGAAAGTGATACCAATTGTAGTTGGTGCACTTGGAACAGTCCCAAAAGGATTGGATAAAGGGCTTGGAATGTTTGGAAATCAGAGGAAGGATTGAAACCATTCAGAAGACTGCACTGCTGCAATCTGCCAGAATACTCAGAAGAGTCTGGAGACCTGAGGAGACTTGCTGTCACTCAGACTCCAGTGAAATACCATCAGCTAACATGGTGTGAACTCAAAGGAGTGAATAATAAATTACAAATTGTATTTGGTGCCCATGGATCGGTTTCCACGAATTTGAAAAAACACTGGGAACAAGAGGAAGAACCAGAGACCACAAAGACGACAACATTTCACATAGACTTCGTTTGAAAGACCAATCGGTAGTTATTGGGAAACCTCAAAAGAAGTGATATCATATAATAGAAAAACACTGGCGGAAGATATCAAAACATCTCAACCACAACGTTAACAAGGGCCAGATAAAAAAAAAAGAAGATTCCTGGAGACCTGAGGAAACTCATACTCCAGTGAAAACCACGGCAGCTAACGCTAATGTAAAAGAAAAAACAATACTGATAATTAACATTTATTTTCCTCCGATTAATGGTTTCCATATATACCTCTTCTAATCTATTAGTTTCAACAGAGATTTTGAACGTGAGCTTGACCATAGATGCAGTCTTAGCGTCATAGCAACGATCTACTTTCGGAGAAGTGTAGTCATACTTTTTGATGAGGATGAATCGCTATGATAAGCCGGTCGCCTGAATCTAATTCTGACCTTTCATATGTCTATGGGACGAAGTGAATTGAGTTTTGAATTCAGGGTTATATTTGTTCTAGATTCTGTCTATCCCTCTCTCTTTCTCACTATCTTTCTTTTCTCTCTCTCTCCAGTCTCTCTCTCTCTCTCTATCTCTCTCTCTTCTCTCTCTCTAATTTTTCTATCTATCATCTTATTTAATAAAGATATCTACTGAGTCAGACGAACCTACTATTAGTTTCGCATAAAGCTCTTCGGGCTAAAACTGCCTGAGAAGAAAAGGAGCAAGAACGCACATAAATACTACTAACCACAGTATCTATTTAAATTAATCAAATCAATACTGACTCAAATAAAAACACAGAACGCTATAAGTTTATTGTTATCAAATCTGATTAATTCTAAATTGATATATAATTAAAAAAAAAAATCAGTTAATATAGAAATTAAATATTTTTTTAATTTAAACAATAACTTAATAGCGTTCTGTGTTTTTATTGGTCAGTATGATTTGAATTAATTTAAATGATTACTGTGGTTAGTAGTAATTTATGGTCTTGCTCCTTTTCTTCTTCATCAGATTTTAGCCCTGAAGAGCTTTATGGCGAAACTAAAGTAGGTTCGTCTGACTCAGTAGATTATCTTTATTAAATAGAGGATAGATAGAAGAATTAGAGAGAGGAGAGAGAGAGAGAGAGAGAGAGAGAGAAGAGAGAGAGAGAAAAGAAAGATAGTGGGAGAAGCGAGAGGGATAGACAGAATTAAGACAAATATAACGCCTGATTCAAAAACAATTCACTTCCGTTCCCAATTAAGACAATGAAAGGTTCAGAATTAGATTCAGGCGACCCGTGGCTTATCATAAGCGATTGCATCCTCATCTAAAAGTATGACTACACTTCTCCGAAAGTAGATCGTTGCTATGACGCTAACTGCATCTAGTGGTCAGCTCACGTTCAAAATCTCTGTTTGAAAACTAATAGATTGAGAGGTATATATGAACATATAATCGGAAGGCAATAAATGGTTTTTATCAGTATGTTTTTTTCTTTACATTAGGTTATGCTGGTGTTTTTCACTGAGTTGAGTTTCCCTCAGGTCTCCCAGGATCTTTCTTTTTTTTTTTTATCTGCCCTTGTTAACGTTGTGGTTGAGATGGTTTTGATTCTTCCGCCAGTGGTTTTTTCTATTATTATGGATATCACTTCTTTTGAGTGTTTCGCAATACTACGCTATTGGTTTTCCGAAGTCTATTGTGAATGTTTCGTTTTGTGGTCTCGGTTCTTCCTCTTGTTCCAGTGTTTTTTTCAAATTCGTGGAAACCGATCCATGGGCACCAAATACAATTTGTATTTATTATTCACTCCTTTTTGAGTTTTCACACCAGTGTTAGCTGATGGTATTTCACTGGAGTCTGAGTGACAGCAAGTCTCCTCAGGTCTCCAGGACTCTTCTGAGTATTTTCTGGGCAGATTGCAGCAGTGCAGTCTCTGAATGGTTTTTCAATCCTCCTCTGATTTTCCAAACATTCCAAGCCCTTTATCCATCCTTTTGGGACTGTTCCAAGTGCACCACTACAATTGGTATACTTTCACTTATCATATTCCCATAACTTTTTCAACAGTTCTCTGGCAAGGTCCAGATATTTGTCGACATTTTTTAATTTTTCTTTTAACTTCACCTGTGATCTGCTGGCACTGCAAAATCCACCAGTTGACAAGTTCTTTTTTTTTGTTTATCAGCACTAGGTCTGGTCTTCTTGCTGGGTAAGGTGATCCGTTTTTTATCTCAAAGTCCCAGAGAATTTTGTGCGTTTCGTTCTCAGAACAGATTCTGGTTTATGCATATACATTTTGTTGTGTTGTTCAAATTTAATTTTTCATATTCCCAGTGGATCACCTTCCCCAAACCCAATCATGTCCTGTTTTGTATTCTCGATGTGCTTAGTTTTGGCTACATTCGGCAGAGTATAAGGTTAAAAGTTCATCTCTATTCGCAAAGTTAATTTACCACATTCTGTTGGGTCTTATAATTTTCGCTTTGATGTAGTTTGTCCTTAATGGCATATTATATTATTGTGCAGCAATTATATAAGTGTTCTTTTCTCTTTTGAGGTTTCCACTAGATATCTCATACACGATCCCAAGTCTTTCATGTGCATCTTCTATGTGTCGATTTGAAGCGTCCATATAATGTTTTCGCTTATTTTTGTTTTCTAGTCCTTTTGTCGTTTTTCCTGTTTGTCCACATCATCGTACACTCATATACCTATTGTTGGCCGCCATAAGTTAGTTCTTGTCTTGCCTCTTTCTTGGATGTTAAATCCTTTCAGTTTGTTGGATGTAGTTTCTACGATTCTTCTATCGCTCTGGCAGAACCTATTCCTTCTTTCATTGACACAATATATCTATATCATCTCTAGGTGGAGAGCTGTGCATGGGGTCATTAATTTTCTCGATCTCTATCGCAGTATATTGTCGCAGTTCTTTCTATGACCATTTTAAGAATGGTCCTGAGTATGCTTATAATGGGGACAGGATATTATTTATATTTTTATAATTAATTATTATTTTATTATTATTTTATTATTATTATTTGCTCCCTTTTGGGTTTCCAATCAGCATTAGCTGGTGGTCTTTCACTGGAGTCTGAGTGACAGCAAATTCCTCAGGTCTCCAGGACTCTCGAGTATTCCCTGGCCAGATTGCACGTGCAGTAGTTTCTGAATGGTTTTCAACCCTCTCTCTGATCTTCCAAACATTCACGCACACACACATACATATTCAATCCTTATATAGGGACTGTTCAGCAAGTGTACCAACTCAAATGGTAATCACCTTCAACATATATAATATTCACATAACTTTTTAGTTCTCTGGCAAGGTCCAGATATTTGTTCTATTTTTTCAATTTTCCTTTAGCTTCACCTGTGATGCTGCTGGCACGCAAAATCCACTAAGTTGACAGTTCTTTTCTTTTTTTTGTCTATTAACACTAGTTCTGGTCTTCTTACTGGTAAGAGTGACCTGTTTTATTTCAAAGTCCCAGAGAATTTTTATGCGTTTCCGTTCTCAAGAACAGAATTTCTGGTTTATGCATTACCATTTTTTGCAGGGTCAATTAATTATTTTGATAATTCCAGTTGGATACCTTCCCAACCCAGTCGTGTCTAGTTTTTGTATTCTCGTTGTGCTTTAGTTTGCTAACAATTCGCAGAGTTTATGGTTTACAGTCTTCATCTCTATTATTATTCTTATATTATTATTATTATTATTATTGCTTGTGATTTTCCCAGCGTCTGCTGATGGTCTATTTACTGGTAGTTTTGAGTGACAACAAGTCTCTCAGGTCTCCAGCATCTTCTTGAGTATTCTTGCTGATCTTGGCAATGCGTTGTCTTGAAGTCTCAATTCATCCTCCATTTTAAATTCTCTCCTCTGTTTCTAATTGTTTTAGATCGTTCCCCAAGAGCACCAATTAGAATTGGTATCACTTTTCACACCCAAATTTAGCAGTTTTCTCATTCTCTTGTAATGTCTGGTATTTTCTATATTTTATTTTTCTCCTTCACCCTGTAGATCTTGCTGGGAGCTTCAAAATCTACCAGGTTGTAAATCTTTTTTTTTCTTGTCAATGAACACTAGGTCTGGTCGTCTGGCTGGATAAAGTCTATCCGCTTTTTATAAATCCGAAAGTTTTCCCCCCGCCCGAAAAAGGATTTAAATTTTTTTTTCATGCGTTTCATTCTCAAGAACTATATTCTGGTTTAATGCATATACCATTTTGTTGTATGGTAAGTTTTTCTTGCACAATTCCCTGTGGATGCCTTTCCACTTAGTCGTGCCTTGCTTGTATTCTTGTCGTTGCTAGATTACTGACATTCACTAATACATGGGTTAATCGTTTCATCTCTGTCTCCACACTCCCTGACATTTATGTTCTGTTGTTTCTTTATGTATTTTGCTTAGCATATAATTTCTTCTTTAAGGAAATAGTATTTGTGCTGGCAATTAAGAAGACCTCAGTTTCCCTCTTAAGGTTTTACATTTCTTAAGCATGTTGGTAAGACTTTTCTGCTGGGCAGAGCTTGTTTCTAGAACTCTCTTAATCTTCAAAATGTATTCAATTTTTACTTTTTCTTTCATCTCTGGTTTTTTTTCGATGGTGGTCCACTTTCAGTATTCCAATACTTGTAATTCTGGCTTTTCTCCAAGTGCTTTTTTTAAATATTTTCCAAAAGTTAGTTAGTTTTAATTTCGTCTATTTTTTAAACTTTTACCCCTTTTCATCACTAACAATGCCAATGATTTCCGATGTCGAATTCGCATGCCTATATCCTGGACTATAATTTTTATGTTTGTTACAAGGTGTCCAATTTCTTTTTCGTTTTTTTGCAACAATATTATCATATTATTATTTTTTATTATTATTGATAATAATACTATAATAATAATAATAATAAATAATAATAATAATAATAATAATAATAATAGACCCAAAGGACGAGAAGATACTCGACAGATAGACCAAATGGACGAGAAAATTAATTGACAATGCACAAGGCTCTCCACGCTAGAGATGATAGAGATAGATTGTAATGTGCCAAGAAAGGAAAGGGGGAGAGGTCTTGCCAAATAGAGGAATGCGTAGAACCAGCAATCCAACAGACTTGAAGATTAGCACAAGGAAGAGCAAAGACAACTACTTATGGGCGGCCAACAATAGTAGAAACGGCAGATGGAAAACAAAAAACAACAAAGACTAAAAAAAAAAATGGGAAAAAACAATTATACGGATGCTTCAAACGAAAATAGAAGAGGTTGCAACATGAAAGACTTGACATGGTAAGAAGGGAACCTCAAAAGACAAACAGCAAACTTATAATTGCTGCACAAAATAATGCCATAAGGACAAAACTACATCAAGCGAAATTGATAAGACCCAACAGAATAGTAAATGTAGACTTTGCGGTATAGAGATGAGACTGTTTACCATCATACTCTGCGTTTAATGTAGGCCACTAGCACATCGAGATACAAAACTAGACATGATTGGGTTGGGAAGGTGATCCACTGGGCATTATCCAAAAATTAATTTTGACCACACAAAAATGGTATATGCAATAAACCAGAATCTGTTCTTGAGAACAAAACGCACAAAAATCTCTGGGACTTTGGATAAAACGGATCACCTTATCCCAGCAAGAAGGCGACCTAGTATTGATAAACAAAAAAGCAAGAATTGTCACTGTGGATTTTTGCAGTGCGCAGCAGATACAGGGTGAAGTTAAAGGAAAATGAAAAAATAGACAAATATCTGGACCTTGCTAGAGACTGAAAAAGTTATGGAATATGAAAGTGAAAGTGGATACCAATTGTAGTTGCCGCATAAATTACCCATTAAAGTTTAACACATAAACAACGAATCCTAATAATAGTAACAACTACGATTCAACATTTAAAAATTCATAAAGTTTCGGCATTAAATGACACATAAGGTGTTATTATGCGTTTAAAGGCACTAACCAAGAGAAACCTCAATTTACCAAGACTTGGTGTATATCTAGTCAGTTGTTTTATCTTTAAAAAGAAAAACAAAACAAAACAAACAAGTTAACAAATATTCATACAAGTTTTTAAAAAAAAACTATTCCTTCTTGTTATGAATGAGAATTTTCCACAATCTTTGTAATGAACGTACAGAAATCTTATCATATTTAATTAAGACAAAGATATCAAAGGAAAAACCAAACACCAAAAAAAACAAAAAGAAAAAAAAACAAAAAAAAACAATAAAGTGTTTGAAGTGAATATTTTCTTTAAATTCTGCAAAATCTGTTCCATTTGTCAACGGCTATAAGA
>CM042139.1:104029556-104041181 GCA_023376005.1 Doryteuthis pealeii | reverse complement strand
AATTTGTTTCAATGGTCACGCAGCGGTCATGATGTAGTTCTCATCTTACTTTGAATCAAGGCAGTTTCATTATAGTCTAAAGTAGGCTAGTGCAACCAATACAGTCAGTACTGACGCGGCTTATGTTTTGGAATGGTTCTCGTTATTTTTCATATTTTCTCCAGGAAAAAAAAAAAAAAAAAATTTAATTCAAAACACTTATTGTATTTTGCTTAAGACGAGCCAAGCATGACGACGATTGAGAATTCATTACAAAATCATAAGGTTCACTTTCTCATAAGGACTCCTACACATGGACACCCAGCTACTGGACGGACCGCATATTACATACCTTCATCAGCTCTTCTGAACATTAGATGATGTTCTAGAGGACTTACCAGAAATATATTTATCAGGATGATTGTCTGTTCTCTCTCTGTCTCTGTCTGTCCGTTTCTCTCTGAAGCACTCTGTTAGTTATTGAGACGTTTCAAATTGTCCTCAAAATTGTCTTTATAGCGTAATAGTGGGACGTCCGATAGAAAGTTTCAGCATTTGGTAATTGTCCGTTATAATATCTTCTTTGGAAGTCTGTTCTCATTAATTCTGACAACGTGACCAGCCCATCTAAACTGAACCTTTGCTAGTAGGTTTCAATGCCAGCAATTTTACATTTTTTAATATTGTGCTATCTCTCACTCTATCATTTCCATTTTTTACCGCAAATGACACGAAGAGAACGCATGTGAAGGCGTCAAGATGGTTTATGTGCTTGTCCAAGTTTCGCAGCAGCATACAATACAGTTTGAAAGCACGACTGCTCTGTAGATGTAAATTTTATTTTTAAGAGATATTATATTTGGTATTCCATAATCGAGTCTTCAAATTGCCGAATGCATTACTTACTTTACCTATTCTGGAATGGATTTTCTTTGTCCATTTTTTCCATCAGACGTAACGTTGATCCATGATATTTAAACGTGTCAACAATTTTAATTACTTTTCCATTTAGAAGACAGAGGAATTTACGAGACATGGATTGCATGCTGCGGGCTGGTATAGTAATTCAGTTTTCTTTTACTGATAGTAAGTCCAAAATGCTTTTGAACTGTCTCAGAGAATCTATCAAGAATAGTCTAGATGTATTCTAGGCTGTGTGCTAAAAGCGGCATCGTCTCCAAAGAGAAGATCCCGTACTAGCTGCAGATTTTTTATCTACCGTTAAAACATTGTTGAATGTATAGGCCACCACTTGTTCTCAATTCACACATTTATTCCTTCGCTTAGATCTGGGAATGCTTTCTCGAGAATAGCAGAAAGAACCCAATGCAAAATAAAGTGGTGCAAGAACACAGCCTTACTTAGTACCGTTTGGAGACAGAAAATGTTACTGGATTGCTCACTACCTGATTCCACAGATGCCCTCGTTCCTTCATGCCAATTATATATATATATATATATATATAATATATTATATATATATATATATATATATATATCTGTGTGTGTGCGTGTGTGTGTTGTGTGTGTGTGTAGAATGTAGAAACAAACACGGGGTGTTATATAATAGATGGAAATTTATAATCGATGTTCGAACATTTCGGTTACAGTGGAAAACTTCTTCAGGACTGTGAAATTATAAACGCCAATCAACGAACGGTAACGAACGTTTTTCTATACATTTTTCCAAATCAACGCATATTGAAGAGATAGAGAGAGAGAGAGAGAGAGAGAGAGAGAGAGAGAGAGAGAGAGAGAGAGAGAGAGAGGATATTAACAAAAAATGGTATGAAAGTAGGAATATTTCTTTGTTATTATTTTCTCAATCGTTCTCAACGAGTTTGCGGACTTTAGGCAGAACAGTTTTCGTAGGAAGTATGGTTTTCTTTTTAAGTTTTTTTTTTTTTACAAGAGCGAATATATAAAAAAAATAATAGAGGAAGAATTAAATGGGCATGTTGCATATTCATTCCATTGGGATTAAGAATATTTTTGGTATTCCAAGCTTTTTTTTTAATTCCCGATTTTATAATCTTAGCTGTCTGTGAACATCTGACTGTAATATCAATACTTGGAAATACTTCTTGTTTAGTTTCAATTCGCTATAATTTTTTAGTCAAATATTTACTTGGGTATTTTTTTGTGTTTTATTTAGATGTCACCATCGGCAACGCATATCTGTCCAGGCTTATGCCCAAACAATGTTTTAAGGATGCTTTTGTATGATGATAAAGCCATTTTGAAGTCAGCGGTGAGATGGTTTAATAATTTATCTTCGTTGTATTTCTGCTATATTGTGTGCGAGTATGTGTATTTGTATGTGTGCTTATGTGTCTATGTTGCGAGTATGTTGTATTTGTATGCGTGGCTTATGTGTTATATGTTTGTGTGATTGCTATATTCCTATTTACTGAAAAATGGCGGAAATTGGTTGTGAGAGTCTCCGTGGCGCAGAAGCTAACGTGCTTGACTACAACATGGTAGTAAGTGGAATTAGATCTCAAGTCACCGTTATTACACTAACTTTCGAACTAATACACTTTGAAATTGAATGAACCACACCCTGTTCCATAGGTTATGGGTTTAAATATTACCCAGTACCTGTTCTCTTACAAGAGGGGATTTGCATTAAATAATACACGCGAAGAATAAACAAAGGAAACCATTTGAACACGTGCTTGTCAATTCAAACTTAAAGAAACCATGGCAGAATTTATACATTTGTCAAATCTCTATCGATCTGGAGAGAATTATGTTTTTGTAACTAGTTACAAAAGCATAATTCTCCCAGATCGATATAGATTTTGACATGTATAAATTCTGCCATTGGTTTTTTTAAGTTGAATTGACAAGCACATGTTTCAAAATAGATGCCTAGTGAGACTATATACTATATATATATATATTATATATATATACAACATACACACGTACACACACACAAACACACAACATATATGTATATATATATAATATAATAAGATAAATATATAAAGGTTTAATATCTATTTATTAGGTGACAAAGGAAACATTCACGACCATATTGGTTTCATGCGATGCAATCATAGGTGAAGATGTTTCAATATAAAAATATATATATATATATATATATATATATTATATAAGATGTTTCAATATATATATATATATATATATATATATATATATATATATATATATATACATGCTGAGTCGCATATATATATATTCATATATATATACATGTAATATATAAGAATTTTATAATATGCTTGAAGCATTATATGTGTATTTGGTTTACCGGTTTGATTTGAAGGCTAATGCACAATGTAAGTGTAAAGAAAAATCAGATAACCAAATGTTTCATTTACTTTTGGTTTATTTTCTTATTATTTTCGGAATGGAAAAAATTCCTTCGTCAGAAAATTTTTGAAAGGTTGGAGCTTTAGGGTGATGTTCATTGCTAGCTGTTGTAGTTCATAAATATGTGTTTTTCTATTTGTGTAATATTGTCTCATTCTTCCAAATTCTTCGAGTGTATGTATGTGTGTGTGTGTTTCTCTAATAATGTCTTAGCATCATTCCAAATTCTTCCTTCTGTGTGTGTTGTGTGTGTGTGTCTGTATTTCTGTGTGTGTGTGTGTGTTTGCTTGTGTGTGTTGTATACATGTGCGTTGGTTTTTCCTATATATGTTTGTGTGCTGTAATTTGTGTGCTGTATGCCGTCTCTTTGTAGTGTTTGGGGCACTATCTGAAAGTTACCTATGGAGGTGGGTAGGTCCCATTCATTCTTATTATTCCTTATTTAATTTATTTTGTTTTGCTTATGGAGTCATCTATCTTATTTGGTGGCTTATTGTTTATTTACCTGTGTGTCTGTTCCCTCGTTTTGGAATCTGTGCCTTATTGTATTCCAATCGGTGGAATGTCAGTCATAAGTCTTGTCATCATCTGGGATGAGTGTGGATGTGTGTTATATACGTGTCTACTCTACCCGTGTGTGGTGTGTGTGTGTGTGTGTTGTTGTGTGTGTGTGTGTGTGTCTTGGATTCTGTATTGAGCTCAGTCCCGTTGTCGGTCTATTGTTGTAGAGTGTGTTTACACACACACACAATATATATATATATATATATATATATATTGTGTGTGTGTGTGTATATATTACTGTGTGTATTTGTGTTTGTATGTTGTATTATCTCTCAAATTTCAAAATTAAAATTGAAATATGAAAGAAGTGGGGGGTATTGGTCATCGTTGTAGGAAGTGGACTCGGTGATCTGAATTTTAATCAGGGACGTTAGCATTGTACATAACGCTAATACCCTTGGGAAAAGTATGCATATAAACTATTCTCCCTCCAGCTATGGGGTAAATAGTAGGGACAGACTGGGCTCTTTAACTTTGGTTAGCCACGAGTCTGGAAGAAAACTCCGCTTAAGAAATTTACCTTGTTTCGCATCCCGCTAGCGCGGAAGGTTAGTATATATTATATATATTATATATAATATATATATATATAATATATATATATATATATATATATATAATTATATATATATATATATATCGGTATTTTCTATTGGAGAAAGGAAAATGAGTGCTCGCTATAGGTTTAAGATCTATATTTATGTATTATGAGATACTATACAATTATAATGTGCGTTTGTTACCATTGGTTTCAAAACGGGATAGTAGCCGCTCATCATCAGGACAGAAAGCATTGAATAATGACAGAAGAGTTTACATCATTTAGATAGAGAGATTAGAATTTCAAGAGTGCATTCAACTATGGCATAAAAAAGGGGCACCTCACTGGCAAACCCACATATGGCACGCAAAACACGCACACATATACACGTATTGCATATACATATATGTACACACATATATGCTCAGCGTCAAAATATTCATACGACACACGCACACACGTGATTGCCTCTTGAATGTACATGCACGAACAAACGCACGGACTCACACGCAGGCACTCACAACACACAAAACACACACACACACACATATATATAAAAAGTCGACGGGGCGGCTTTAAAGTCGGTTATCAGCCTGTGAGCGAGGGAGTCTATCCCCTTTTCAATAGCGCTAGACAAGGGAAGATTGTTTTTTAGCATCTGAGGTTGGAGCGCACACCTTACCATCAGCTCCTTACTTTACCGCCACAGATCCCTGTGCTACTCATTACGCTGAGTTGGCGGGACCGGATCGAACTCAGGAACCTTTGTGGTTTCCAGCTGAACGCCTACCAACTGAGCTAAGCCCCCCTAATATATATACCCAAAACACACCACATAATATTATGTGCGTGTCTGCATGTATGTAGGGGGGAATATTGGTAATTGAAATGTTGGCTAGACATCCAATGTGTCTACGTCGAGGTCGTGTTTCTATGTGTGATTTAAAGACCAGTTATCTTTTTTTTGTTTGTCTGTGTGTTTGTGTTGAGTGAGAATGTTTTCTATTTATTATGCATTTTGTTATTCATGTATATAGTATATTATTATATATATATATATATATATATATTATATATATATATATATATACTCGTCATGCTGGTTGGATCAAAGACGTTGGTGGATCATTACTCCTTTTTGGACATTACCGTTTTTTGATCAACCAACATGAAGAGGTAATATATATGTTATATATATTATATATATATATATGTATGTATATATGTATGTATGTGTATATATATATATGTATGTATATATGATGTATGTGTATATATATATATGTATGTTATATGTACGTATGTGTATATATATATATTATATTATGTATATATGTGTATGCTGTATATATATATTTATGTATATATGTATGTATGTGTATATATATATTATGTATGTATGTATGTATGTCTATATATATGTATGTATGTTGCATATACATTATATAATATGTGTGTGTGTGTGTGTTTGTGAATGTATTATATATATGTATATTAATTCAAGTTCCCACTTCAATCAATTTAATTCTTGTGGAAATGTTGTTCTTTTAGAAAAATGTTTTTGTATTTTCTCTACCTTTGCTCTCATTGTATCTTTTATATTTAGAATACAAAATATACAGGCAAATGTAACAAATATTATGGGACTTGACCAGTGCATTGCTTTGTGTTTATTTTTTTAATTTTTTTATATTGTTTATTGCGAAGCAGCTCAGAAATTTCGGTCAATATCAACTATCTGTTTCACCTAATTCTTCTTGATCGATAAACGCAATATAGATTAATATTCTGTGTGTTTTACTGACAATTCACTCTTGCATGGGCTATGGAATTTTACGTTCGTTTGTTTAGACGTGGTTTTTTGTTTTGTTTGGATTTTTTTTTTTTTTTTTTAGGTGTATTTCTCAAATTATTTTTTTCTTTTTTCCAGCAAAATTAATTGCATAGTTATTTTTTTTCCCGTTCAGTGGGGGTCCATTGGAATGTTTGCCTTCGGACAGAGTGTTGATTTAAAATTAAAATGAAAAAATAACCAAAAAGAAAACCAACGAGATAAACCAAAGCATTGTCATCCTATACTAGTCCCCGGAACAAATGTAGTCTTATAAATCGCGTGTTGCGCTGCGGGTCACTTAATAGGCTGATGAACCTGTTCATTCAGACTTCCTGTGCCACGCTGTTTTGTTTGACCCCACAGGAAAGTTGAAGAAGAGCTGCTTCGGAATTTCTCGTTTGGCTGTGTCTGAAAATGGCCAAATTCACCAATGCTGTCAAGGGGTCAAATCGCAATAACTACGAAACGCTTATTAACAAATACAACAATCCTTTATTAATATACAGTGATCCAAAATCATGTAAACAAAAGAAAGGAGTGTCAATCTCGAAGTCGAAGTTTTTGTGAGCTGACTGGCGATTATACAGCTAATTATTTCTGGGTTCAGACCCCTGAACATATATCTCTGATTGATTCAGGCCAATAGAATGCCCGGACCCCAATGGCCTTCGCCAGCTCAAACATCGGACAGGAGTATAAAGATCCCTGAAGTCGCGTCTGATTGGACTGCCAATCAAAATCATAGCCCTGGGTTGCACATATTAGAGGGGGGATAAACAAAACTCCACCCCACTTTTTCTTTAATTGGTGAGCCACTCGACAATATTTTTTATTATTGTGTAATTGGTCTTGTGTCAGACTTACTTGTGATTTTCTACAGTACTCTTCTTGAAAGCCAACACGTTTTTTTATCATCTAATCAAAATTTAACATTGACTTTTTTTCAACTTTTTTTTGTTTAGTTCAATTTGTCCTTCGCTGACGCAAACTTTGATTTGACTTTTTGAAGGAACTCGCTATAGGGATTGTGGGTCACAGGGGTGCAATTCTTAATATTATTATTATCATTTGAGTTTTTCTTTTTGTTTTTACACTTCCTTACAAAGGATTATAACTTTAACTTTTAATAAATCATCCTAATTATTCTAATGCATTTAATTTAATATCGCCAGTCAATTTTATAACACTATCATAGTCTTATAGCCGTTGTACAAATGAACAGATTTTTTGATGAATTTAAAAAAAAATATTCACTTCAACACTTTTATTGGTTTTTTTTTTGTTTTTTTTTCTGTTTTGTTTTTTTCTTTGGTTTGGTTTTTCCTTTGATATCTTTGTCTTAATTAAATATGATAAGATTTCTTTACGGTTCATTTACAAAAGATTGTGGAAAATTTCTCATTCATAACAAGAAAGGGAATAGTTTTTTTTAAAAAACTTGTATTGAATATTTTGTTAACTTGTTTTGTTTTGTTTGTTTTTCTTTTAAAGATAAACAACTTGACTAGATATACACCAAGTCTGTTTAAATTGAGGTTTCTCTTTGGTTTATGTGCTTAACGGCATATGAAACACCTTATGTGTCATTTAATGCCGAAACTTTATGAATTTTTAAATGTTTAATCGTAGTTGTTACTATTTATAGGATTCGTTGGTTTATGTGTTTAACTTTTAATGGTAATTTAATGCCGGCAACTACAATTGGTATCACTTTCACTTTCATATTCCATAACTTTTTCAGTTCTCTAGCAAGGTCCAGATATTTGTCTATTTTTTCATTTTCCTTTAACTTCACCCTGTGATCTGCTGGCACTGCAAAATCCACCAGTTGACAAGTTCTTTCTTTTTTTGTTTATCAATACTAGGTCTGGCCTTCTTGCTGGGATAAGGTGATCCGTTTTTATCTCAAAGTCCCAGAGAATTTTTGTGCGTTTTGTTCTCAAGAACAGATTCTGGTTTATGCATATACCATTTTGTTGTGTGGTCAAAATTTAAATTTTTTGCATAATTCCCAGTGGATCACCTTCCCAACCCAATCATGTCTAGTTTTGTATTCTCGATGTGCTAGTTTGCTACATTCGCAGAGTATATGGTTAACAGTCTCAATCTCTATTACCGCAAAGTCTACATTTACTATTCTGTTGGGTCTTATCAATTTTCGCTTTGATGTAGTTTGTCCTTATGGCATTATTTGTGCAGCAATTATAGTGATTCTGTTTGTCTTTTGAGGTTTCCCTTTCTTAACCATGTCCAAGTCTTTTCATGTGCAACCTCTTCTATTTGTCGTTTGAAGCATCCGTATAATTGTTTTTTCCCATTTTTTTTTTAGTCTTTGTTGTTTTTCTGTTTTGTCCATCTGCCGTTTCTACTATTGTTGGCCGCCATAAGTAGTTTGTCTTGCTCTTCCTTGTGTAATCTTCAAGTTGTTGGATTGTGGTTTCTACGCATTCCTCTATGTTGGCAAGACCTCTTCCCCCTTCCTTTCTTGGCACATACAATCTATCTCTATCATCTCTAGCGTGGAGAGCCTTGTGCATTGTCATTAATTTTCTCGTCCTTTGGTCTATCTGTCCGAGTTCTTCTCGTCCTTTGGTCTATTATTATTATTATTATTATTATTATTATTATTATTATTATTATTATTATTATTATTATTATTATCAATAATAATAAAAATAATAATGATGATAATAATTTTTGCAAAAAACGAAAAAGAATTGGACACCCTTGTACAAATCATAAAAATATAGTCAGGATATAGGCATGGAATTCGACATCGAAATATGTGGCATGTTAGTGATGAAAAGGGGTAAAAGTTTAAAAAATAGACGAAATAAAACTACTAACTTTGGAAAATATTTAAAAAAGCACTTGGAGAAAAGCAGAATTACAAGTATTTAGGAATACTGAAAGTGGACACCATCGAAAAAAACAGAGATGAAAGAAAAAGTTAAAATTGAATACATTGGAAGATTAAGAGAGTTTCTAGAAACCAAGCTCTGCAGCAGAAATCTTACCAACATGCTTAAGAAATGTAAACCTTAAGAGGGAAACTGAGTCTTTCTTAATTGCAGCACAAAACTATTCCTTAAGAAGAAATTATATGTAAGCAAAAATACATAAGAAACAACAGAACAATAAATGTAGGATGTGTGGAGACAGAGATGAAACGATTACCCATGTATTAAGTGAATGTAGTAATCTAGCACGACAAGAATACAAGGCAAGGCACGACTAAGTTGGAAAGGCGATCCACAGGGAATTGTGCAAGAAACTTTGACCATACAACAAAATGGTATATGCATAAACCAGAATATGTTCTTGAGAATGAAACGCATTAAATTATCTCGGACTTCGATATAAAGACGGATAGACTTATCCCAGCCAGACGACCAGACCTAGTGTTCATTGACAAGAAAAAAAAAGATTTTACCAACTGGTAGATTTTGAAGTCCCAGCAGATTACAGGGTGAAGATGAAAAAATAAAAATATAGAAAATACCAGGACATTACAAGAGAATGGAAAAACTGCTAAATTTGGGTGTGAAAGTGATACCAATTCTAATTGGTGCTCTTGGAACGATTAAAACAATTAGAAAACAGAGGAGAGGAATTTAAAATTGGAGGATGAATTGAGACTATCAAGACAACAGCATTGCCAAGATCAGCAAGAATACTCAGAAGAGTGCTGGAGACCTGAGGAGACTTGTTGTCACTCAAACTCCAGTAATAGACCATCAGCATACGCTGGGGGAAAATTCACAAGCAATAATAATAATAATAATAATAATAATAATAATAATAGAGATGAGACTGTAAACCATAAACTCTGCGAATGTAGCAAACTAGCACAACGAGAATACAAAACTAGACACGACTGGGTTGGGAAGGTGATCCACTGGGAATTATGCAAAATAATTAATTTTGACCCTGCAAAAAAATGGTATATGCATAAACCAGAATCTGTTCTTGAGAACGAAACGCATAAAATTCTCTGGGACTTTGAAATAAAAACAGGTCACCTTATCCCAGTAAGAAGACCAGAACTAGTGTTAATAGACAAAAAAGAAAGAACTTGTCAACTAGTGGATTTTGCAGTGCCAGCAGATCACAGGGTGAAGCTAAAGGAAAATGAAAAAATAGACAAATATCTGGACCTTGCCAGAGAACTAAAAAAGTTATGGAATATGAAAGTGAAGGTGATACCATTTGTAGTTGGTACACTTGGAACAGTCCCAAAAGGATTGGAAAAGGGTCTGGAATGTTTGGAAATCAGAGGAAGGGTTGAAACCATTCAGAACACTGCACTGCTGCAATCTGCCAGAATACTCAGAAGAGTCCTGGAGACCTGAGGAGATTTGCTGTCACTCAGACTCCAGTGAAAGACCACCAGCTAATGCTGATGTGAAAACTCAAAAGGAGCAAATAATAATAATAATAATAATAATAATAATAATAATAATAATAATAATAAAGGAATTAATACCTGGGCTGTCCCCATTATAAGATACTCAGGACCATTCTTAAAATGGACAAAAGAAGAACTCGGACAGATAGACCAAAGGACGAGAAAATTAATGACCATGCACAAGGCTCTCCACCCTAGAGATGATATAGATTATATGTGTCAAGAAAGGAAGGGGGAATAGGTCTTGCCAACATAGAGTAATGCGTAGAAACTACAATCCAACAACTTGAAGATTACACAAGAAAGAGCAAAGACAAACTACTTATGGCGGCCAACAATAGTAGAAAGGACAGATGGACAAACAGAAAAACGACAAAGACTAGAAAACAAAAATAAGACGAAAAACAATTATATGGACGCTTCAAACGACACATAGAAGAGGTTGCACATGAAAAGACTTGGACATGGTTAAGACAGGGAAACCTCAAAAGAGAAATAGAATCACTTATAATTGCTGCACAAAATAATGCCATAAGGACAAACTACATCAAAGCGAAAATTGATAAGACCCAACAGAATAGTAAATGTAGACTTTGCGGTAATAGAGATGAGACTGTTAACCATATACTCTGCGAATGTAGCAAACTAGCACATCGAGAATACAAAACTAGACATGATTGGGTTGGGAAGGTGATCCACTGGGAATTATGCAAAAAATTAAATTTTGACCACACAACAAAATTGTATATGCATAAACCAGAATCTGTTCTTGAGAACGAAACGCACAAAATTCTCTGGGACTTTGAGATAAAAACGGATCACCTTATCCCAGCAAGAAGACCAGACCTAGTGTTGATAAACAAAAAAGAAAGAACTTGTCAACTGGTGGATTTTGCAGTGCCAGCAGATCACAGGGTGAAGTTAAAGGAAAATTAAAAAATGGACAAATATCTGGAC
>CM042139.1:104019556-104024556 GCA_023376005.1 Doryteuthis pealeii | reverse complement strand
CCAAGAAAAATACATCAAACCAAAATGGCAATTATGTAGAAAACTAGATATATGTTCAAATTTAAAACGATGTTAACATAGAACTCTCTCTCTCTCTCTCTCTCTCTCTATATATATATATATATATATATATATATATATATATATATATATATATATATATAAGATAAATGCAAATTATAAAAGGTTGCAAGAGAATGGGATGAATGCTACAACAACAGACAAAATATATCCTAATTAGAAAAATATAAAATTATGAACATTATAAATCGGTTACTTAAAATTTCCGGTGGTGAGAATATTCATCAGAGAGAAAATGAGAAAAGAGGCCAATCAATCGTATTTATATAGTGATGTAAAGTAAGATGGAATTAACATGTGCCCCACAAACACGGAGAAAACATGCACACACACACACACACACACATATATATATATATATATATATATAAAGAAAATACATTTTTATTCTGTTTAAAATGACTCTTCACTGACCCTACCCACCCCCAACTTGTCGGCTAATTCCCGGCAAAAGAGAAAGAAAAGAAAAAAAAAGATAAATAAAGAAATTCTAAGTCATTAAGTCAGCAAGCAAGATTTGCCGAACACGTTTTACGTACTCTCAGATAAGTGTGTTTTAATATTTCTTTCTTTATAGGAACTGCTAAATTATGGAACTTAAATGCCTACCACTTTTGCATTTTTTATCTTTGAATAACAAAATTTATTCACAGCTTAATTCAGTGTCACTGTAGATATTACCTCATGTTTTTATCTTTCTACCCCATTGTTGAATTTGGTTACGGATTTTAATTTCCCATAATCTCAAATGTTACCTGTGGACTTATACTAAGTTAAAACTTAGTTGTTGTTTTTTGTTTTTTTTTCGGTGTGGTGGACCCGTAGATCTCGTAAGATCATCCACCTGCGCTCCCTAAAGTCTGCCAGTTATCTTTCCTCGGCTTGTCACTGATCCTTGACTTTGGGGAAGGACAGCATGCGGTGCGTGTCGCACAAGCGCGCAACATGTAAAACAAAAAACCTATGCAGATATTTCTACAAGTCCAGTGAGATGTGCAGACCTGACTGGCTGTAAGCACGCAGATGTGAGTCTACATGCGGCATGATTCATGACCTACTTAACGTCACCGCCTTCCTGATTGAACAGCAACGTGCCTCGGCGAGGGTTTGGATGAAGGAGCTGCCCCTTGGTTAACACTGTTCACCTAGCCATTTGGGAATTATCTAGAAAAGGTAACCTAAACAAATGCCGATTCACCTATCAAGCTTGCCAGAGACCAGAGCTTCGACGGATGTCCATATTAGCTGGGCGAAAACACTACAACACAAAACAAGGCTAAGAATAGCCACCTGGAATGTCTCGACACTTCCTGATCTTGAGAGATTGGGAAAACCCCAAACTACGTACTGGTATCGCGATAGGGGAGCATCTCGATATGAGGCCGACATCAATGCCCTTGCGGAAGTCAGTTTCAGCTATAAGAACCAATTGACAGAACGGGGTGGGCTTGATACACATCCTCGTGGAAAGACAGGCCGATGGTAGCTGTAAGAAGTTTGGGGTAAGGTAAGCCCTCCACCCTGAAGCGACAAATGACGGACGCCATGGAAACATTTCCTACATTGAAGTCTGACCTGTGTGGCAGGGCTGTATGTCGAGGGTTTCATATGTGTGACAGGGTACATAAAACAATCTGGATCCGTGGGCCATCTGCGTGCTCACAACTGCTCACAACTGAACTACTTGTAGAAATGGCCTTATTCTGTCAAGAAGCGGCAATCTCCATATATATATATATAATGTGTATTTAAGGAACTGATTCTCTTGTAGGCATATTTTATTGAAAAAGACAGAAAATGATTCAGCATTTAGCTTTTTATTCAGATTTTCTTTTTGGTGAGCGAGATGTCACAATTTGGTTTCTAGGCATTTTAAAAACTGTCCGAAGTCACTTGGTGTAATCATAGTACGGGTAAATCTTAGGTAAGTGGTGGGGACGAGGGTATTTTGAGAATTGTGTTACACACTTGAGTAACAGAAATATAGTATCCACAATTATATATATATATATATATATATGTGTGTGTGTGTGTGCGCGCGTGTGTGTGTGTGTGTGAAGAGATGTATATATATATATATATATATATATATATATATATATATATATATATATAGAGAGAGAGAGAGAGAGATAGGATCAATAATATATATATATATATATATATATATATATATATGTCTGTGTGTGTGTGTGTGTGTGTGTGTGTGTGTGTGTGTGTGTGTGTGTGTGAAAAACAGGTGTGTATATAAATATATATATTGTGAGAGCGGGCACCTGATGTGGTGTAATGGTTAGCAAACTAGATTAGCAAACCATTTTTAGTGTGTTTGATTCTCACTGGGTGCCCCATTCTTCTGGGCTTGTGTCTCATATAAGCTATTCTTAGTAGATAACTATATATATATATATATATATATATATATATATATATATATATATATATATATATATATATATTGAGAGAGAGAGCGACAGAAACTAAGAGAGATAGAGTGAGAGAAAGGGAGGGTGATTTGAATGTAAATATAAGATGCTTATGATTGTGACCAACAAACACGACTACCAGATTATATATGGCTTAATTTCGAACACGATGTCAGTGTCTCAAGAATTCCATAGGGTCTAACTATATTTCTCATATAGTCATTACTTTCCCACAGAGATGAGAATTAATTATAAATCGCATTTTAAAGCACTGCATAATCGCTTGCCCTCAAATGAAACACCTGAGGTTTAATCTCCACAGCAACCCAATAACTTGAAATGAACACAAGTTAACATTTAATATTTCCACCAGCATTAAGGGAGGAAAAACGCAAGTATGGAAGAAAGGAATGTAAGTATCTGCTTGAAACAGATATGACATCCGGGTATTTAGCTCTTATAGTAACTCTGTATTTTACAAATATCAAAAAAGTAACTTCCCTTTGAATCAGTTGGGAATACAGGATGTTCGAGATCAATTTGACATATGTTTATTTGGTTATTTATCTCTTTAGGTTGGATGTATTGACGCACACTAGGCATTATTTAAAAGCTTGGACCCTTCTTCATTCATATACGTGATGACACACAGAATGGATGACTAGAAGCCACCTGAATCCTGGAAGAGAATAACTTGTATCATGATGATCTGCACCGGCCAGAGATTATAGTTGCTACCCAGTGCACCCTGAACACTGTAAAAACAATCAGGCGTGAACTGGAGAATTGCAATGGAGACTACGAGACTGTGGCTAGAAGAAAGCAACATAACAGACGATCTGATTACGTTCGTACAGCAGAATTCCTCGAAAATCTGCATAAAAAGTGTTGGAGGACCTTCGGATGGTTACGTGAAGTTGCTAAACACTGTAGTCAAGCCCTGGATAACAAGGGGAGCCAATGATAGGCCATATGTATGGCAGCAGGATTCGGCACCCTGTCACATCTCTGGGAAAAGTCAAAAATAGTTGTCGGCGAATTTTTACGACTACACCAGTCCCAATGTTTGGCCTCCGAACTCAACAGATCTTAACCCCATGGATTATTATGTATTCGGTGCTGTTGAGAAAGACACCAATCGCCGTTCCAGTACTACAAAAGCCCAGTTAATCGACAGAATTAAGGTTAGTTTTTGAGACCCTTCCCAGGGAAACTGTAATATCACCTTGCCCCAGGTTCCGGAGCAGAAATGAAGTTATGATTGACGCTAATGGCGTGAAATTCGTTGATAGTAGTGTAATTTCCGTGCCTGTTGGATTTCTTTACAATCTATTAATTCTTGTAGATACCAAGCACTTTTTATTTTTCCTTATGAAACTTTCAAATTTATCCCGAATACCCAAAATCATTATTTTCTTTAAATATATAAAGAAATTAATGATTTTGGGTATTTCAACACAAAAATGAAGATCTGGTGATAGTTAATGCGTATATATGTTTACTTTGTTGTTCAGTGTTTTATTTTCATAGTTTTCCTTGGATATAAACACACCCATATATACATACATACATACATACACACATACAACTGCCCTTCATATATGTATAGATATAGATAGGTAGGTAGACAGATAGATAATGTTATTTGCATACCTGTTGCAGAAACTGTTATAATAATAACTTTCATGGCTAAACTATAATTGAACATTATTGTTTAGTTTAGCCAAGTCAACAGTAAATATTACTTCACCTGTCAGAAATTATGGTATTATTATTTATGTATCTATCTTTTATATAGCTAACATCTCTGTCTGTTCCCTTGTGAACATTGTTTGATAAAGATTGAATTATCTTGAATTGAAAAGAAATTAAGGTCAATTAACCTTCTAATCGCAAGTTAAGTCGAGGTTATTACCTGTTAATAACAATCGACGGTAATTTTCCACTTACCTCCATCCGATTTGGAATTTTCTAACGAACTCGGATTCAAGAATATCTTGCTACAGTACATACATAATCCATAGGGTTCTATGAATTATGTAATATTCGGAGGCACTTATGCATAATGGTTATCGTCGTAGGAACTGGACTCAGCTACCAGGGGTCAAATACTGAACGAGGCTGTTTGCATTTAACATAACTTTTGGAAAGGCATGAATCCAAATTCACTTCCTCTAGCAATGAGTAAACAGTAGGGCAGACTAGGCTCCTTAACCTTGGTAAGACAACCTGTCTAAGAGAATAAAAACGCTGAATTCAAATTACTTTTTGATCCGGAAAGGGATGGGCCCTACCTGACTATTCTTGACCAAGACATACCTCAGGAGTTGCGTACAACACCTGATTAAGGGACCAGTTATGAAACACAATTATGTATTTTTGAAATGTTTTATTCTTTGCGTCTTAATTCTATATTTCTCATCTGTTTTCTGTCTGAAACTGAAATTCACTTTATTATCTAGTTCAGTAAGTTTGCTCATCTATCTGTCAGAC
>CM042139.1:103997056-104017056 GCA_023376005.1 Doryteuthis pealeii | reverse complement strand
CTACTTTATATTTTTATCTAATTATTTTTTTAGAAACACTATATTGAAAACTTAGGACCCCTTCCTTTTAAACAGAACAAATATCGATGTATATTTTTTCTTTTATAAGATAATAGTAGGATGGCCCAAAATTCGTCTGCTCGCGACAGATCTTTTATTAAAAAAGAAATGTTACGCCCATAGGGAGGGGGTCAAAATTAAATGACCTAAAAAAATGAGAAAGTTTTAAAATAAAATAAATAATGCCTTATAAATATCATTATAATCCGATAATTCCCGTATATTTGGTAAATTATTTTCTTTAGGGGGGCTAAATTCATTTGGTCAAAAACGCATTTTACGTCAATTTTGGGCCTCCCTAGATTAGCTGTGCAAATTATCGCTGGCTCTAAAAAAGGGTGATCACAGGAAATTCTTCTAAAAATCATATAAAATAAACTGTCTGATTTTAATAAAACTTTCAGTATATGAAGTAAAAAAAGACGAAGTTTTATTGTAAATAAATGCTTACTAAATTGAACAGGGTAATAATTTTTTTCGTTAGTTTTTGTTTCGGGCATTGATCCCCCGTACAAAGATCTTCTTTTTTTTTTGGGGGGGGGCGGATATAAATGATTCTTACATTTTGGGAAAGATAATTTAATGACAGAACATATGTGAAAAAAACTAAATCGCTACTAATTCGGTTTTGGCAATAGGGCATATTTAACATTGAAATCATAAAACGTCCATATAACGGTTTGTGCATATATTTTTACATATACAGAGTATTATGAATAAATAATTAAATAAAAATATATATACATTTATATTCTAAATGTATATATCCTTTAATTTATTTATTCATAAATATATATATATAAATTATTAATAACTACTTTAGTTTTTATCTAATATTTTTTTTTTTAATAAATTGTTAGGTTATTTTCTAAAGAATTTTATACTAAGTATTGTCTACCCGTGTTTTTTTGTTTTTTTCAGGGATTTTTAAAAATTTATAAAATGTAAAATAGATACTTTTGTTTAGCGGATATCAAAATCGTATTTATTGATCAAAGAAAATAGTGTATAAAAAATATCTAGCTAAAAATAATGACATAACATATTTCGTTTTTTTATTTTTTTCAAAATTGAAAATAATGTTTGAATTACAAATTGTCATCATTTTTATTAGGGGGGGGGGGGGCGCTAAGCGATATAAAAAAATCTGTTTTTTGGGTATTGTTGTTGTTGTTATTTTTTGCTTCAGCGATAATAGGTTCAACTATGTGACGCTAGTATAATTATACTTTCTGAACTCAAACAAACAGTGTTTGAAGAAATTTATTATTTTATTTGTTTGAAAACTTATTACGTACGACACTGCATACGAAGAAATAGTGCACACGTCAAGATGCGATAATTTTGTCAACAAAGATTAAGAAATGGCGCTATTTTACGTAAATTTACTTTTAAATGCAAAAATTTAGGTTTTATGTAAGAGAAATTTGTTTTTTCTTTTTTATAACACATAAACTTGGAATTGTTCTTTATATTAAACGTAAAATAAAACATTGTAATAATAAAAAGAGAGAGAGAAAAGAGAGAGATAAAGAGAGAGGGGTAAAGTCAGATTATACATAACTCTGTATAGAGACAAGCGAAGAAGGTGTTGGCTGGGATGCCGCTGACAGCTTGGCTGTTGGCTATACAGGCTACTCCCCTTCCCTGCCAGTTTGAAGGGGAATGATATGCCCCATAGAGAGTAAAAAGGAGGAGGATTATAATATAAAGACAGAAAAGGGTCAAGATTTGACTTAGTTGCAAATTACGACTAATTAAACCAATTAAAGTGGATTTTATTTTCAAACATTAAGTAGTCCTAAAACTAAGGAATAATTAAAGACTCATTTCGTGTGATCAAGGTCACCAACAAAAAAGCCTTAAGACATTGAAAGCTGAAAATCTCAGCTTTAGTACAATAATAGATAGATAGATATCAAGATGTGTAGAGTTGTCCTGATAATTCTGACTTTGTAAGCACCGCAATTTGTTAGGAATCCTTTTCAACTATTTATGCAAATAAAGTATTGTGTATAATATCTGTGTGTGTGTGTGTGTGTGTGTGTGTGTGTGTGTGTGTGTGTGTGTGTGTGTGTGTGTGTGAAATTAAGATATACGATTTGTGTTTAGACCCTAACTGTCAGCTTTTATTGCGACTCGAGCTGTAATTCTTCGATTTAACCCGCAAAATATTCTTAGTTCAATTTCTAATGCATACAAAGAATGGCGTATGTGCGTCTGGTGAAAATTTAGGGATCAAATTACTAAACTGTAGGGGTGGCATGAACTGTGGGTCAAGTTGTATTAAGGAGACAAAACGTCTTTTATTCAAAACCAATTGAATAAACTCTATAGTTACATCCTTCATATTTCGGATCCTTTCTTTTACGGGTCCAGACAAAACACCCGGCCACAACTACTCCTCCATATGCATACAAAAATATAAAAAAATGTTCAAAAGATTAGATTTAAAAATTCCTTATGATTTTTTTCCAGTATTAAGACGCTTTTTTCTGAGGCTATGTCTATATTTATAAAGTTAAGTGTTTTGTTTAAATATTAGTACGTTTTGAATTTCATATTAATCTCTGGTAAATATTTTTATTTCCATTTTTTATCGTTTCAGTTTTCTTACTCCTTAGCCTCAAGAAGTAGACGATCTACTCCAAGATTTAAGCCCAATATCTTTATGGATATACATATTGTTTTTTTGTTTTGTTTTTTGCATCACGCATACACTAGCCACAACTAAAATAAAACAAAATAAAAATAAAATAACACCTTTCTATATCCCAATTTATAGTCGCCACTTCCTTTAGTTCCAAAACCCTCAAGTTTTAAATTTTCAAAACACTTCTATTGCTTTAAGGCAAAATTATTTGCCTCTACCTTTTAGATCAGTCTGTAGAGCGTCGGCCTAGGAACCACAAGATTTCTGGTTTGATACCGGCCCACACCAACTAAGTAGTATGAGTAGTACAGGGATATGTGATAAAGTGAGGAACTGGTGGTAGGTGTGGCGCTCTATCAAAGCAATATCCTTGGTCTGACGTTAGAGAAAGGGGGATAGACTCCCTTGCTTTCTGGCTGATACCGACATTAGGCCACCCCGATTACTTTACGTTTTTACCTTTTGGGCAGAAACATTGCAATGAAAGAATTTCTAAGTAATTTTTTAAAAATAAAAATTTAGAATTAGCCATTGAATTTGCTAATAACATTCGTACCAGGAGGATAAATGCATAGCTGCACAACTTTTAAAAAATACTGAAGAATATTATTTTAGAAAAAGGATAGGAAGTAATATAATTAGAGATACACAATAGCTAATTGTCGTATGAAATAGATATGGCGACCCGGGTTCACATCCTGGAAGATGCTGTTTGCATTTCATATAGTGCTAATACTCTTGGAAAAGATGTAATCCAACTATTCTCTCTCCAGCTATGGGCAAATAGAACGGTATACTGGGCTTTTTAACCTTTTTAACCCGTCTAGGAGAAGTAAAACTGAATTTAAATCTGTTTAACTCCGCTTAAAAATTGTCCTTGTGTCGGATCCTGCCCGTGCGGAGGGATCTAGACGGGGTGTCTCACCAAGGATAAAGCGCCCGGTCTTTCCCACTATTTACCCATAGCTAGAGGGAGAATAGATTCATACCTTTTCGCGCTATGTGAAATGTAAACAGTCTAGTCCAGGATTTGAACTCGACGAGTGCATTTCCTACGATTCTAGCCATTACACTACGCACTTTCATTAACGACTATTTACCTCAACCTCCCATCAGGCAAGGAAGTGACACAAGGTCTTTTTAAAATGGGGAGCCATACACTTATCTTCAGATATACCATTAAGCGGAATTACTCGGCACAACTATTAAGTTGTGGGAAACCTACACACAATCATAGAGGTGCTAGCGCTTGACACGGCCAGCCAATTGATTGGAGGAGGCCTCTCCAACCGCCCGTCTAGCCTACGTAAGAGTCAAAGTGGAGTGTTGCATGTCATAGACTGTTCAGCTACCAGGATTCCATCCTTAACCATCACGGGTCACCACCCAGGGCCAACAGGTGGTCCCATTGGGGGAGAATCTGCAGAGGGGCAGTTGGTGTATTCTAAAGCCCCAGCCGATGGGCTTTTTATTATTATTACTAGCAAATATATGCACCCTCCGGGTGCAAGTATTTAAGTTTTAATGTAATAAAATATTGTATTACGTTAGAAAGGCTAATGAAACTAAATGGGAAATGCAGATAAAAAAAGATTTGAAACAGAGGGAGTATAATCGAAAGATTGAACAACTGAAACTTACTCTTCTATCACTCTCGTCTTTCATTGTTATTTTTTCTAATTTAAGTATTTACTTAGAAGAGTAAGTAAAGAATAAAATTACAGTTATTTTTTCTTGTTAATGGATTCCATTTAAGATTCATTGAAGAGATTGTTGCTTATATTCATTAAAATAAAACCAAACAGTTAGAAATCAATAATACTAAGCACATATTTATTAAAATCACATTTTTAATATCAATATGCAAATTAGCCTTTCCGTTCAAACTGTAAACCGCTATTTTGTTGTATATATAAATATAATTGCATGTTGTTTGTGTGTAGATATGGTCAACAGTAATAATAATGTAAAACAATTTTATTAATAATTGAGGTTTAGATAAAAAAAATAATCATTGAGAATGCGATGTCAATAAATAAGGGAATTGTAACTTGAGTAGTAATATAGTTTCGGTTACAGACAGAAAAACAGACAATCTCCATTATAATAAGATTACTAGCAAGAATATTCACCCTCCCGGTGTGAGTATTCAAGTTTTAATGCAATGAAATATATTAAATTAGAAAGTCTAACGAACGTAAATAAAAATTATCCACATTATTCAGTTACACTTTTTGTTTCAGGTGTAATATTGGCAAATACTTTTATCTAGATTTTAATATTTCAACTTTATGCGCAACGACGCTAAGTCTACACGTAGACATCGCGATGTGACAGGAAATGAAATAATCTCGGACTGCATTGGTTTTAAAGTTGGTGACTTGTCTCTGGATATAAAGCCAAGAAAAGTACATCACCGAATTATCGATTATTGTTTTCTCTTCGTCATCACTATTTCCGAACCCTTTTTTATAGTAGAAAAGAACTCGCTCGTAATAGTGTGCTATCATCGTAGCCCGCTAACTATTGGACCAAAGTCATTTTTCCAATATATATATATATATATATATATATATATATATATATATATATATATATTATGGAAAAGATGACTTACTGGTGAATATGGTCACGGTGGTTGATGTGAAGTTCATAAAGGTAAGGCAGTGATATAACAAATAAAAAAGTGCTTAATATGTTGGTTATCACTTGGACCTATATTAATATATATATATATATATATATATATATATATATATGTGTGTGTGTGTGTGTGTGTGTGTGTGTGTGTGTGTGTGTGTGTGTGTGAAGAAAAGTGGAAGTAAATCTGACAATATGTAATTTTATAAAAAATGAGAAAAACACGTTCCATTCAAGAGTGATGTTTAATAAGCCGACGCTGCCTCATAGCCTTCATTTGTTTAAAGAAAAATAAATTGTTAATGAACAAAAGTCTGCGAGCCTCTGCTTTTGGTATGTATCTGCTTTTCTTGAAATTGAAATACGTGAAAAAATATATACTTTAAAACGCCGAGTAATGTCGGCGTCCCCATTTAAAATACGTGACGTAATTTTTTCCCGAACATTGTAGGAAATAATTTTTGTGAATGAAAAAATACCTTGTTTTGATTGGGTATTAAAAAGAAAAAAATATATAATTAATGTTAATAAAGTATTCTGTGGTGAGGGGATAAGTTATAAAATCCGGGCCTTTATATAATACGAAAAACAAATACCGGATTATATAACTTATCCCCTCACCGCTTTTATAATACGATAAGATAAATAAAACATTTCATAATACGATAAAATAATGACTCGGAGATAACAATATCATTGAGAGAGCATATATATCTACGCGAAGACTTAAAGTCAGATGCGTTTAATAACCATCGGTTTCTCACCTATGCGACTTTCAACTGTTGGCTTTATGTCTTCGCTACACTAAATCACACACACACACACACACACACACACACACACACACACACATATATATATATATATATATATATAGTTAAACCTAAAGAGTCAGATGTACCTACTAATAGTTTCGCTTAGTAGCTCCTCAGAGCAAGAGTCAGATTGATGAGCTACTAAGCAAAACTATTAGTAGTTACATCTGTTTCATTAGGTTTAACTTTATTATTTGCTCTACTTAGGCCTTGAGCACTTTTTATATTTTAGCTTTAGATAATCCTAGTGGTTTATATGTATATTTTTCATATATATATAAAAGATTTTTCTTTTGGCCAAGTGTTATAGTATTAATCTCGGTTGGTACGACCCTCTCGATCTTTTTTTCTTCATTTTTTTCTCTAGGTGAAGTTTGGTAGTATATTTTTACTATCAAAATGTTTGCCCTCTTTTTCCTTACCGCACGGGAGGACCAATAAGTTTTGTATATATATATATATATATAATATATATATATATATATATATATATATATATATTATATTGTTTTATCTTTAACTAATTAGACGATATTTTTTCTCGAGCTTTTTATAGTGAATATTAACACCGGGTATAATTGATAAACGAAGTGTTAAATTCCGCTTCCGGTTGATTTTGATCATATCCATTAATCCTCTTCGGGCAGATTATTTTTGTAGATATTGTTTTTCAGCGTAGGGACAAGGTTAATTAACTTATAAGCGTTTATTGTTGGTTGAAATGAGTTGGTTATTTCTTTTTATTAATTTTGGGCACTTGTTCCATCAATTGGAACACGGCATGATGAAACTAACACCAAAGCAAGAAAACAATGGATCATCAAAAAGAAAGGCCCCGTGTTATTTAACCAAATATGTTTAAACAATAACTTGCTGCCGAAACTTTATTACCCCGCATCCCATACGGAATATATATATATATATATATATATATATATATATATATATATATATATATATATATATATATGTGTGTGTGTGTGTGTGTGTGTGTGTGTGTGTGTTCTCATGAGGTTAATGTACCTTCATCGTCACAATGAGTCTCATAGTTGGGAACAAAGTCTTATTTAACCAACTGATGATCGTAATTATATATTTTACACACACACACACACACACACACGCATATATATATATATATATATATATATATATATATATATATATATGCATGCATATATATATATACATACATATATACCTGCATATATATATATACACACACACACACACACACACACACACACACACACACATATGTATATATATATATATATATATATATATATATATATATATATGACCCTCAAGGAATCCCACGGTATGTACGTGTCTACCTAAAACTCTGATAATATAAGTCATTCAGATTTGAAATCTTGCATATACTTTAATATCTGTCTAACTAAGAAACACGCCGAAATTAATTATTGATTTTTGCTAATTAAGCGAGATAAATTAATTAAACAAAAATCTAATGATTTGTGGAACTCTTCATAATTATTTATAAGTACAGAAATACTTGCTGTACTTAACCAACTCACCCTATAATTGAACGTGTCCAGGTGAATATAGTTCGCCGTATTCTGCCTTCAGTTTTAGAATATTGAATGGGCGAATGTCAAAATGTAATATATACACCTGGATCTAGAAGCTGAAAATTTGATCTTGATTCCAGTGGGCCATTTCTCCCGGCGCCACCAGTACCCTGGCCTAAAAAGGACAGGACTGGGTTTATTGCCCGCTGCCTTGGGCCGCCCTGAAACGGGAATTCCAATGGAATTTTATGCAAGTTCTAGACCCGATTTGCGGTACCTATACATTAAACGACCTTGTCACATTTGGCTTGATGGGTAGTCAAATACTAAGTCGAAGATCCTTTACATACTTCGGACGCCTATCCGTGGCGAACAATTTGGGTAAATACCAAGTATGTCATCGGTAGCCGTCGGCCAACTTTGTCAAGTACAATAATATTTCACTCGCCATATTTAAATATAACCCCTATTCCATTGGCAAGATTTTGATATAATCCTTTTTCGAAAATTACTGTTTCGTAATTTACTACTAATTGTAATACTCGTTTGCCACGAGTATCACACAAGGTTGAGTGTATGGGGTACAAATCGAGGATCAAATTAAAAATCAAACGATTCGTGGAATACTTCAGTTACTAAAAGTAATTCTTGGTATAATCTCTGACTCTCCACTTTACTGGAGCCATACTCCGCCATTTATCCCGCTGAACAATATACGTCTCAGCCGTGGTTAACGGGTTGAAAATACTTTATGAAGACTTATTTCTTAGAACCGAATATATTCATGTTTAACTCTATCTAATTGGACCTGGAGATAAACTTTCAAATGATAAAATTATAGTACCAAATAGTGACTCGACCCGTTCACCATGGGTGTGAGACTAGATTGTAAGTTTAGCACTCGCTACTCAGCAGTAATGCATCTTTGAGTTGAGTTTTACTTCAGAAAATGTAATTGAGAAACAAAATCTCAAATGGAACTAAATTTTTATGAGAAAAATTACAAATTAAGTTTCTTTTAACTGATGAAAGGATCTAATTTAATAAACATTAATTGATTTGCGAGACTTCACACAGTTCTTCATGTGTAAAAAAAGTCTTCAGACACATGATGTTTGAATATTCCAATTCTACATTCCAACAGGAATTTTTTTTAATTCAGTACTAATTGTAAGAAAAGAAGTTTAATTTTTAGTAATTAAAGGAAATCAGGAAAATCTTTCCGACCAATGGGTAACTTTTATTTGAAGTACTATTCTAAATGTAACCACCCCTTAAAAATATTGAATGACGAAAAAAATTTCTATTCATAAAATGTTCCTTATTTTTGTGAGATTTTTATTGGGCTAAAAAGAAAATGAATTAAACACATTTTATAACATTGCAACTCAACAGGAAAAATAAAATTGGTTCAAACCACTTACGAGTTAAGGGAAATCTTTTTAATATTTTAAATGTATTTACCTACTCGGTTCACCACGGGTAGGATGTGACATAAAGTCGCAAGTTTAACATGTCCACTGAGAATCGAACTCGCTATTCAGTAATAATGCATTTGCAAGACGAGCTTTATAACAATTATACTATGACACTCTTATTCTATACACAAACTGTTCACCACGCATAGGATGTGACGCACCCTCACAAATATGAAGAATTCACCAAGGATCAAATTCATTATTCAGTTGTAAATGATCGCCGAGACTAACATTGCTCACCATTACACTCCGGTGTGATGCTCTTTTCAAACCTGTCACAAGTAACGGACATACAGTGAAAATAAAAAAATTAAAAATGGGACACCATCATTATTTACCCAACATAATCCACATGGGTAGGATGTAACACTAAGTTGCAGGTATGAGTCATACAGCATGAATTGAACTCGTCATGCAGTAGTAATGAATTTACTTTGCTTGCTGACTGTTACACCAATGGGCTGCAATTCCTTATTTACCCGTATCGTTCACTACAGGAAGGATTTGACAAAAGTTCGCAAGTGCGGTGCATCCAGTAAGAATCGAATTCGCTACTCAGCAGTAATGGATCTTATCATAATATTAAACTAATACATTTTCTAACATTGCAACTCAACAGGAAAAATAAATTGGTTCAAACGAATTTAAGGTAACATTTTTAAAATATTTTAAATGTAGGTTTTTTATCAAACCAGTTCGCCACGGGTAAAATGTGACACAAATTCGCAAGTATAATGCGTCCATTGAGGATCGATCTCGCAATTCAGTAGTAATGGATCTGCAAGACTAGCTGACCGCCATGGGATGGATTCTTTATTTACTCGAATCGTTCTCCACAGGTAGGATGTGACAAAAGTTCTTAAGTGTGGGGTATCCAGGGAGACTCCAGCTCGCGACTCTTATCTTATGAGTCGACTTATACTTTTTTTCATTGAGAAATAAAATCTCAAATATAATTTAACATGATGAAAAGTACAAATTTAGTATTTCCATTTTTATTGAGGAAATGATATAATTTGATAATTAAAATTAATTTGCGGGACTTGCTAGAGTTCTTCATGAGTAAAAGAAAGTCTTAAGATGAACGATGTTTAAATATTCCAATTTCACATCCCAACAGAAATAGTTCGTTTTAATTCAGTACTAATTGTAAGAAAAAAAGATTAATTTTTTGCTAACTAAAAAAAATCATGATAATCTTTCATACCAATTGGTACCTTTTACTTGAATTATTATCCTAAATGCACTCCCCCATCCCCCCAAAAAGGAATGACTTTGGATTGTTACATTATTATGGGGTAAAAAATTAAAATAAATCAAACTAATACATTTTCTAACATTATAACTCAACAAGAATAATAGAATTGGTTCAATTCATTTACGAGTTTTGGGTAAAAATTGTTTAAATGTTTTAAATGTAGTTTTTACCTAACCTGTTTGCCATGGGTAGAATGTGAGACAGTCGCAAGTATAAGGCATCCACCGAGGGTCATCCTCCCTATTCAGTAGTAATGAATGAGACGCCCTTATTCTTTACACAAACTGCTGGCCACGCGTAGGATGTGACACACGATCACAACTATGTTGATGAGGATCAAATTCATTATTCTGTAATGATAGATCGGCGAGACTATCTTGCTCACCATTACACTTCGGTGTGATGCTATTTAAACCTGTTCATCATGTGCATCGAAAATTTTTAAAAACACTACACCATCATCATTTGCCCAACATGTTCGCTATGGGTAGGATGTGACACAAAGTTGCAGGTATGAGACACACAGCATTGATTGAACTCGTCATGTAGTAGTAATTGATATGCGAGAATCGAGCTTGCTGACTGTTACTCCGCAAAGGGATGCATTCCTTCTTTACCCGTATCGTTCACCAGAGGTTGAGTGTGACTAAAGATGGCAAGTGTGGGGCATCCAGCGATAATCGAACACGCTAATCAGTAAAAATGGATCTTATACCTCGATGGGACTCCTCTACTATTTTGAAGGTAAAAAACAAAACATTTCCTGAAATAAAAAAAAACATTGTAATATTCGAATTCTTTGCGATTTTTTAAAAGTTTCAACATGAACTACTCAAATCTTAATATTTCCATATAAGAATATGTCTTCCCAAGCATTTATTCATAATCAACCAGCCTTGACCAGTATTTGAACTTCTATCTTCATGTCTATTTCCTATAACCGTTGCACAACGCGCACCTTGAATAATTCAAGGTTAGAAAAGTATATTTGTAGACCATAACTGATTCTTTTAAACAAAATCCGTTGATAGTTAGATTCTCTGACTAATAATCTTAAACACTATAGAGGAATATAACAAAGCAGAAGAGTGAGGTTATAAGTCGTCGGTTGCTTCAAACGTGTGGCTTTTTGTCAATTAAGTTTAGTAAATACCTAAGTTCTTATAGATACAGTAGGGAAAATAAGTATCCACCCACCGCTGATTTTCTGATTTTGCCACTTTACAAAAATAGGAATGGTATATAATTTTCGTGGTAGTTTTAAGTTTCCGAGAGACAACCTACAAAACATAAGGATTTGGAGAGGATCTGCAAAGACGAGTGGTCAACCCCCCCCCCTAGAATCTGTAAAAACTTGGTAACCAACAATAGGAAACACCTGGCTGCTGTGGCTTACCAACAAGGGTGTCTTCACCATGTTCTGAGTTATATTTTGTTACGGGGTGAAATACTTTTGTTTTTTCAATAAAATACAAGTAAATGTTCAAAAATTTATATCATGTGATTTTCTAAATTTTTTGATATATTCTATCTCACACATTCAAGGCAGGCCTATCTTGAAAATTATACACCATTCCTATTTTCGTAAGGTGGCAAACTCAGAAAATCAACAGTTGATGAAATACGTATTTTCCCCACTGTATGAGAACGAACAAACCAGATATGTATCGATGCGTGCGTAAATACTCTTGAATTCGGAAAATTCAGGTTATGGTAAGTACTGCATCTTTTATCGACATATTCCCCGTGTGGTTGATTTTGGATAGATTATTCATGAACAAGTTAACGTATTCTACATTTTTATTGATTGAGCGAGATGTGCGTCGTAATGTCACCATTGTCCATCAACATCAAGAACTCCTTGTATACTGGACAGCTTTGCTGCCTTGACAGCTGCGAAGCGTGTTTTTACTATAAAGATCATTACTATTATAAAGATGCCTGGTCACGCAGAAGAACTTGCAAGGTGACACCCGACTGTCAGTCTTCAGATTTAGGTGTCTTCAATTCGGATTAAAACAGCAAACATTAAAGGCAGGCGTCAAATAAATATGAACAGTGAGCGTATACAGCTATTTTCTCAGCATCTTAGCCTCTGTTTCTGTCTTCATCCCTGACTGTCTATCTGACTGTATGTATTTATGTCTGTCTGTCCCATTCTGTCTTTCTGTCTGTCTCTCTGTCTTTATGTCTCTCTCCTTCTCTGTCTGTCTGTCTCTTTCTCACTGTCTCTGTCTGTCTGTCTGCCTCTTTCTCTCTCTCTCTCTCTCTCTCTCTCTCTCTCTCTCTCTCTCTCTCTCTCTCTCTATATATATATATATATATATATATATATATATATATATATTATTTCCGTCTGATGTTTGTTTTGAGACATGAAAAACGGAAGGAGTAACTCCGCATCAAAATTTGATATTTTTGCCTTTAAAACCGCTTTGCTTCAAAAGCATCTAACTCTTGTGTAAGTAGTAGGTGTTCGTGTATGATATAAATTCATTAATTCACACATATTCATATAAAGTCGTCATTACTATATATATTTTCAAATATATATGCACAATTACATCAACTAGTTTGCTGACCGTCACACCACAATGGGATGCATTCCTAATTTACCCGAATCGTTTCCCACGGGTAGGCTGTCGCAAGTGTAGGGTATCCATCGAGAATTGAACTCGCTAATCAGTAGTAATGGATTTGCGAAATTAGCTTATTACCCTTACAACACAATTGGACGCTTCTAATATTTTGAATGTAAAAGAAAAAAAATCAAAATATTTTCTAAAATAAACAAACATTGTAATAAATGAATTATTAGCGATTTTTTTTTCTAATTTGATAAGAATTTGATGAATTTTTTTCCTCACTTCCTCCTTTCTTCCACTTTTCTATCTCACTCACTGTTCTTAAAACCATTTTATTCTGATCATTGATCGGGTACTCCTGCTAGTTTATCATATTTTGTAGATAATATGGGAACTATATTTCTGAGCAGATAGTGTTCAATATCATTGTTAGAGCGTTTATATTTAAGTTAAGGTAACGTGGACATGGACTCAAAACCTGGTTACTGGGTTTCTTGCCTATGTGATCTTCAGACCAAGAGGAGAATTTTTTAGTGGTTTGTTTGGCCGTTTACCGATGATGTATGGGAATGGACAGAGGTTTCTGTTATCTCCTCTCTAATCTACTGGTGGTGGGCATAGATATATTTTTCAGTTTTAGTATTTAGTATGGAGTTTACCGGAGTAAGCATTTATTTAATTCAATTAGGCAGCCCGTTTTGTTAAATGCTCTTCACTTAGTGGTGTAGGGTGGATGATTTTTTTCTTATGCTTTTTTTAAGATTTATTTTTCAGGAAAGGCATATAAAATCAATGGCATGGCCAGTGAAAAATCTAATTGAAACTTTTTTGGTGTAAATTTAAGAAAAATGTTCGATGAGCAGACCCAATCCACCAAACAAGATCTATTAATTCCAATTCAGGATTGGTACCAATTTGATAATGAAGATTGCTTTAAATAAGTGAAATTAATGCCTGAAAGACTTGCTACTGGCATAAAAGATTGAGGAGGGCCAACTAAATATGTATGCTAATTTTTTGACGATGTATTTCATAATTCTTTACTCAATAGTAGGATCGCTTCGAAAATATCTACACTGTTAATCTAAATAATTAACAAAAATAAATACAAATAAACACCCTCCGGGTAGTGTAAAAGTTAATTTTATAAAGATATTTCCTGGGGCGGGTGGGATTTGAAAATACATTGTCAGAGGGTTTGTATCATAAGTAAAATCAACAAATCAATTAAATGAATGAAAAACAACAATATCAAAATAGGTCAAACACTTTGAAATAGAAACTTAAGAGGGCTGAGAACATTAAATGTTTTAAGTAATTAGAATAATCAAATTTTTTAAAGGAGTAAAAAATGAAACATTTTTAAACGGAAACTTAGTTCTGTTCGCCTCTAAGATATTTCTTACTGAATGTTCGTGAAATCATTATACATAATACTTTTGATTAAGAAGCAGCAAATTAATATTAATAGGATTATATCAATAAGATTATTAATGTCAATTAATAATTTTATTGCAAAATATTAAATTTATTTAGCGATCACCTCTTTATTTTTTTAAAACTCTGTGTCAGTGAGTCTGAAAAAAGGGGTAAGTATGATTGTTGAAATTATTGTTAATGAAAAGCAGACATGTGCAAACCTAAACTGGATACAGTTAAATACACAAACATCGTCAAATTTAATATACACGAAGAATATGTGACTATTTCTTGTTTGTAAATAATTTTCTCGGAAAACTCCATAACTTTAAATATATAGTAAAATAAAACAAACTATATATAATTCAGTAATACCAAGCATGTATTCATCAAAACTTGTTTTAACAATGTGGACCGTTTAATGATGCAAACTTTATTTCTGAGTATATATAATACATGTTTATTCTTTATTCTTTTAATTAGTGATTGTGACTATGAATTAATTACTCATTGCTAAACATACACTATTTCTGAGGGGATTGTGATGTAAGCAATGACGTAGTTTCGGTTACAAACACCGAATCTCAGTTATAATATATATATATACATATATATATTAAATAGTATTTTATTTATTTATCTATATCGATAACTACATATATATATATATATATATATATATATATATATATATATATATATATATATATCGGCTTTGTGTGTATTTGTCTCTTTGGCCGGAGTATGACGTAAATTCTTTTATACACACACACATTCAAGTATTATATATATATATATATATATATATATATATATATATATATATATATATGTAAACAAGGTTTGTTTAGAAGGGCTTTTTGCCGATAATTTTTTGGAGAATAAGTGCTTAATTGGAGTCGTACCTAATTTTGAAAATTAATTAATTAATAATGAATTAGGCGGGAATACCTATTAAATGTATGGCTAAACAAATCGAGAAAAATCAATCTCTGTATGTACATTTCGGCCTATTAGGCCTCATCAGCAGAGCTATAGATCGGAAGACCGCCCTGTGCGTGATTTGAAACCGGACTGCCAAGCTGACAGGCCGATCCCATAACCCCAACACTAAACGAACTTCTTAGATTTTATGATTTGTTTAGAGTAGGTTAACATTCCTCTTCTAGTGACTTTTTTATTACACGACGATATGATAAGTTGTAAACAAGGTTTGTTTAGAATGGCTTTTTGCCGATAATTTTTTGGAGAATAAGTGCTTAATTGGAGTCGTACCTAATTTTGAAAATTAATTAATTAATAATGAATTAGGCGGGAATACCTATTAAAGTGTTGGGGTTATGGGATCGGCCTGTCAGCTTGGCAGTCCGGTTTCAAATCACGCACAGGGCGGTCTTCCGATCTATAGCTCTGCTGATGAGGCCTAATAGGCCGAAATGTACATACAGAGATTGATTTTTCTCGATTTGTTTAGCCATTCATTTAATAGGTATTCCCGCCTAATTCATTATTAATTAATTAATTTTCAAAATTAGGTACGACTCCAATTAAGCACTTATATATTATATATATAATATATATATATATATATATATATATATATATATAATACTTGAATCATACGCACTATCCCTACATTTAAAAATTTGACATTTAGAGCCACCAACTGAGGGTACTCGTAATCCGCTCTTAGATGCTAATTAGATATCAATTATTTTTACTAGAATTCACTAACAATTAAGTTTTACCTGTAGATTCCCATCATTTATCCAAAAAGTCTGATGGTATGTTTTATACAGCTGGGGCACCATGGGTTAGTGGTAATTAAGCGAAAGCCCCGAAACATATCAGACCCCAAGGTTATCATCTCATGAAGACTTTACTGAAACCTTCCATTTTATCTATCTCACATTACACCAACACTCATCATACCTTTTCTCCAATTTTTCAAACACCAAGAGGAACAGTTTCTTAAATGTAATCACACCTTATCCCCAATTGTTTAAGTCCCTTAGGTAGACACAGATGAAATAAGATAAAATCAGCCAAAAATAACCCCATCATTTCTTTCTTTAAAAGTGCACAAGGAGGACACTAACAGTTGTCAGTATTCATTCATAGCGCAAACGAAAATACCTCCAAAAACGTCTTGAAGCAAAACTATACTAATATTCACACCAACACACAAAATATACAAATTCAATTACCTACGACACTTAACAATTTAAGAATAATCTAACACCAATCATATACGAGAGTTCTATCATAAGTTCTTTAGAAAACACTGAACTTTATTTAATTTGAATATCACAAGACTACTTATCAATTCACCATAGGAAATTATGATTTTTAAATATCACTTTTTTAATTTAGATCTATGTTAATTTTCTATACATTAGATTAAAATTAGCTACGAAACCAAATATTTCCAAACAGGAAATAGACAAAAACCAGTTGCTATATGTTTTGGTAATTTACCACGCACGCATGAACTCTTCAAATTATACATAGCAGCACTTAAATTCTGCACTTAAGCGAGAGTTGGTATTTCAGCAGACAGTCGATAAGACAGCCTCGCGTGTACCGATTCATTGGTATATATTTGTACTACTGTTCTTTGTTAATATATTTGTTTAACTCATTTCCTGTCTTGTGTCTTTATTCTGGTCCCTAACCAGGCCACATCACTATATAAAACACTATAGAGACACTTTGGACCACTGTTGTTGGAACAAAGAATCCGAACCAAAAGGTGATTCATCTAAACATAGAAATTTTGCGTATTTCAATCTTTCATTTCATTCTTTCATGCTTCTAGTACTTTTATTATTTTTATTTAACCCTATTATATATATATATATATATATATATATATATATATACCATGTAAATATACACTCTAACCTTCCTCCAGCACTGGGTAAATAGTATGGCAGATTAGGCTCTGAGTAGAAAACTGAGTAGAAAAATAAAGAGACCCGGGATGCAACCCCGTAACCTTTGTTATGGCAAGTGGAGTGAAAACTCGAAATTCTAACTAAAATATTGACGTTGTGTTGCATCTGTTTTAAGAGATGTGTCGGAGATCTTTTATAGAGTTGAAATTCATTATTCATACTTTCATTGCAACGCTTACACATTTATAGACGTAACACAATTTTAGAGTATAGCCTGAGGCAAAGCCTGAGGTCTGTAAATATATTTAGCAGTTTAATGAGAACAAATGGCTTTACTGGTGATTTTTATTTGAAGACGGTTTAAAAATCAATACACACGCTTCGCAACTGTTTATAGCATCTTGTGCCTCTTATTTTTAACAGAGCCGTGATTCATCTTCGATGCATATTTTAAGAAATTTTGTTGGTCTCAACAGAATAAAAGACTTGACACTATATTAGATTTCTGCTACTTTTTCTTTCGTCAATATTCTTGTTGTTTATCACAAAGATGTAAATCGATACATCTATACAACACTGAATAACGCTTGTATACAGGGATGTAAAGTTAACCCAATGAAAACGCATATAGCGATATTTTTATTAGAGCATACACTTAAAAGCACATAGTGAATAAAGACGTTTACATTCCAATTTGCAATTGGGTTATAATCCCGCGTGATCTACCTTCACACTTGATCTCGAATTATTTAAATGTCCAAAGTGGACACAGTTCAAATGTAATAAAATATACTCCCAAATAACCCCATCATTCTTTTCTTTAAAAAGCACAAGGTGGACACTAACAGTATTGACTCCAAGCGGTATTCTTTAGATACAGCTAACACAACACCCCGAAAAAAAACGTCTTGAAGTAACACAATACCAATATCTACATCAATCTCCGTTCAAGACACAAAATATACATCTTCAACTCTTAACAATTTAAGAATATAATGAAAATCCTTTTTTTGAAAAGATTTTTTGTGAAAAGATTTTTTATATAACGTAAGCATTATAAAACGTTAATTAGAAACGTTTTTGAAAATATCTTTTATATAACGTAAGCATTATAAAACGTTAATTAGAAATCTTTGAAAGAAATATATTCAGAATTACTATTACAACGGGAACCCAAAAGGTTCTTTAAAATATCACTCAAACTTTCATATATATATATATATATATATATATATAATATATATATATATATAAAACCGACACCTCCCCATGAGGAAATTAATTATCAGCTTATATCTTCATTCGCTTTAATGTCATTTTCTAATCTTCTATAATCCTTACATAACAGAGATAACTATGAAAAGCTAATTAGAATCGTTCACGTCTTCAAAGGTACAATTATTCCTTCATACAGAAAAAAAAGGGAAAAAAGACTCTAAACTCATAGTGAGCCAGATTTCTGGGATTCTAGACCGAATGTAGCACCGCCTTCATTTCACCAAATGATTTGTGGGGTCTGTGTAGTCGGGTACATGCGTGATGGTGACAGGTAACTTAGTTATTTCGGTACTTGCCCATGTTTTTGCGCATGGGATCAACTTCCTAATATGCTACGTGTCGTATACTAAAACCGAGCGGTTGACATTAAATAAAGCCGGAAAGAGGTTATTAATAATGTTAGATTCCTTCTACAGGAGATGCTTTTATCATAACAATTTGCATTAACACCGTAACAAATAAATACGACACGGGTTTAAATTCAGGATGGTTGTATTTCACATAGCGTAAAAGTTATGAATACAGCTAGTCTCTCTCCAGCCATGAGTAAATAGTAGGATAGACCTTTATATGGCTACTCTGAATTCAAACCTGTTAAGGTTTACTTAGAAATTAACCTTGTGTCACCTCCTACTCATGTGGAAGGGTTGGTAAATACACACTTCTGACACAACGCTATGAAGTGACATGGTCTTCTTGCTTAGCGAGGTAATCGTTACATCACGCAAGACAAAATTCTTTGAGAGAAAATCGAATAGTACGCCTGGAGATTTTTTTTCTCTTTTATTTGTAAGAAGAATCTTGGACTAATAAGCGATTTTCTTATTCCTGTCAGAAAATGTCATGATGAACAGTATTTACTTGTGTGAGTCCCAATTTCAGCCTTTGATCCATACAATAAAATTGGTGGACTATTTTGTGAACAGTGGCCAACTGAATATCTAGATATTTTTCTATTTTTTTAGAAACCATACACCTAATTATAAAGAATGTCCCGGTGGCGTGCTGTTTTGCGAGATCATAGTGAGTTCAAACGTACGTCGCGCTATTACATTTACTTTTGAACTAATACTCTTGGGAAAGGTATGAACCTCATCATCCCCCTGTTTAAGAGTTAAATGGTACCACTATTGTTCTTCTACAAAGCTGATTTTTGCATTGAATAACCCATGAAGGTTGATGTGCCACTAAACAAAGAAAAAAAATCAAATTAAAATTAATTATAAAGGCACATGCTGTAATGGTTATCGTCGTAGGAAATGAACTGCTTGACACTTATAAAATCCAAGAGACTGTTTGCATTTCACAGAGCGTTAATACCTGTGTGAAAAGTATGTATTCATCTCTGCTCCCTCCAGCAATTGGGTAATTAGTAAGGCATA
>CM042139.1:103859556-103992056 GCA_023376005.1 Doryteuthis pealeii | reverse complement strand
ATATATATATATATATATGTTTATATATATATATGTTATATATATATATATATATGTTATATATATATATATATATATATATATATATATATATGTTATATATATTATATATATATATATATTTATATATATATATATATATATATATATATATATATGTTTATATATGTTTATATATATTATATATAATATATATATGTTTATATAAATATATATATGTTTATATAAATATATATATATATATATATATGTTATATATAAATATATATGTTTATATATATATATAGGTTTATATATATATATAGGTTATATATATATATATATATATATATTTATATATATATATATATATATATATATATATATATATATATATATATATATATATATATATATATATATATATATATATATATATATATATATATATATATATATGTTTATATATATATATATTTATATATATATGTTTTTATATATATATATATATATATATATATATATGTTTATATATATATATATAATATATATATATATATATATATATATATATATATATATATATATATATATATATATATATATATATATATATATATATATATATATGTTTATATATATATATATATATATATATATATATATATATATGTTTATATATATATATATATATATATATATATGTTTATATATATATATATATATATATATATGTTTATATATATATATATATATGTTATATATATATATATATATATATATATATATTATATATATGTTTATATATATATGTTTATATATATATATATGTTATATATATATATATATGTTTATATATATATATATATATATATATATATATATATATATATATATATATGTTTATATATATGGCTCGACCTAACAAACGCATATGGCTCTATTCCCCACAAGCTTGTCGAGACCGCTCTAATTAAACACCACATCCCAGAAGGCATTAAGAACCTCATTATGAGTTATTATAGCAATTTCAAACTGAGAGTTTCTTCAGGATCTACAACTTCCAACTGGCAACAATTAGAAAAGGGGATTATTACTGGCTGTACCATCTCAGTGTCACTCTTCACTCTAGCCATCAATATGCTGGTTAAATCAGCTGAAACAGAGTGCAGGGGTCCGGTGTCAAGTTCAGGAACTCAGCAACCCCCCATAAGAGCCTTTATTGATGACCTCACTGTAACGGCACCATCTGTCCATGGCTGCAGGTGGCTTCTCCGTGGACTACAACGGCTAATCTCATGGGCGAGGATGAATTTTAAGCCAACCAAGTCCAGATCCCTAGTCCTGGAAAAAGGAAAAGTGGTCGATAAGCATCGATTCACCGTAGGAGGTGCAACAATCCCAACCCTCAGTGAAAAACCAGTCAAAAGCTTGGGAAAGATCTTTAATAGCTCCCTGAAGGACACCTCATCTGTCCAACAAATGAAAGACGATCTTAGGGATTGGCTGGATGCAATTGAAAAGACAGGACTTCCAGGTAAGTATAAAGCTTGGATGTATCAACACGGGTTCTTCCACGGCTTCTATGGCCCCTCCTAGTCTATGATATGCCAATTACCACGGTGGAGTTACTGGAAAGAACAATCAGTCAGTTCCTGAGAAGGTGGTTGGGGTTACCCCGGTCTTTAAGTAGCATAGCCCTATACAGCAATTCAACAACATTGCAACTCCCTCTCAGCAGTGTTACGGAAGAGTTTAAAATCACACGCGCAAGGGAGGTGATGCTATACCGCGATTCGACGGATATTAGGGTTTCATCAGCTAATATTAAAGTAAAAACTGGGAGGAAATGGAGTGCACATGGGGCAGTTGAGAGAGCAGAGGCACGGCTGCAACACAGTGTCATTGTTGGAAACGTGGCAGTGGGAAGGGCTGGGCTGGGCAGCTACCACAGACAGCTGTACAACAAGGCCTCAAAGAAAGAGAAAAGGAAAATGGTGCAGGACGAGATACGAAAGGAGGAGGAGGAAATTCGCCTTACCAAAATGATTGCTATGAGTCATCAAGGCGCCTGGACTCGTTGGGAAAACGTTGACCAACGAAAAATATCATGGTCAGAACTCTGGAGATCAGATTCGTCTAGGATTCGGTTTCTGGTTCAATCAACATATGATGTTCTGCCAAGTCCAGTTAATCTATACCTGTGGAAGTTAGCAGATTCTCCAGTTTGTCAACTGTGCCATGGAAATGGCACTCTGGAGCATATTCTTAGCAGCTGCCCCAGGGCGTTGGGAGAAGGGCGATACCGCTGGCGGCACGACCAAGTACTCAGGGCCGTGGCAAAATCAATAAGTGAGGCACTCCTAAAAAGCAAGAATCAGCGCAACCCACAACATGAGATCATATTTATAAAAGCTGGGGAGAGGATTCATCAGAAGCCACACAGAGCAGGGGGGCTACTCGCAACTGCAAGGGACTGGGATCTCCAAGTCGATCTAGGGAGGCAGTTGAAATTCCCGGAAAAGATCCTCACCACTTCTCTCCGGCCAGACATGGTCTTGACATCGGAGGCAACTAAGCAGGTGGTGATATTAGAACTTACAGTCCCATGGGAGGATAGGTTAGAGGAGGCAAATTGTAGGAAGACGGCCAAATACCAAGAGCTTGCGGTCGAATGCAGATCAAATGGCTGGAAGGCCCGAAATGAACCTTTCGAGGTTGGATGCCGTGGCTTTGCTGGCAGGTCACTTTTGAAGGTGTTTAAGACCCTTGGCATTAAGGGCCAGCAAAGTAGAAGAGCCATGAAAGAAATATCAGGAGTTGCTGAGAAAGCATCGAGATGGCTCTGGATCCGCAGGAGCGATGCTTGGATAAGCGCCACTAGGTCGCAAACCGGGAATTGATCTGTCCGGTTGGGGTCTCCTGGGCGAGGGTGTATGGTGAGTAAAGACCCGAAACACCTGTTGACCTTGGGTTCATCACTGATGACTGCGGCCTAGTATTTCACCCAAAATTTTCAAAAAAGAAAAAAAAAGAAAGTATCACCACGCAAAAAAAAAAAAAAACTTAAGCACGTCCATTTCTGATTTTCGTCTCTGATGATAAAGTTTCTTTGAAATCGATAAGACAAAAAAAACAACATCTTTTTGTTTTCATTTTTTATACGCATTGTATTGCCTTCAAATTTTAATATATTATATATATATATAAATATATATATATATATGTAAATATATATGCATATATATAAATATATATATATATATATATATATATATATAAAATATATATATAAATATATAAATATATATATATATATATATATATATATATATATGTGAATGTATAATTCCTAAAAGAATGAAGAAGCTAGACCGCACCTCGTGTCTATTTTTCTTCCAGCTTTCACAACCTTAAAAAACTGAACGGAGTGAGGCTTGGTTTCTTTGTTTAATTGAACATCAACCCTCGTGGTTTATTTAATGCCAAAGCCATACTTGTACAAGAATAGTAGTGGTACGATTTAGCCTCTAGCTTGGGGATGTTAAGATTCATACCTTTCCCAATGATATTATTGCGAAAGTGAACGTAATAGCGCGTCTGGGTTTCCTTCGCTGTCGCAGTCCAATACATAAGCCAGGGGACTCACCCAAACGGAATAAAGTCCTAACGCTAAAATGAGTTGGGTTTTAGTGTTTTTATTGCCAATCTGACAATTAGCCATCACCGACATCGTAGGCAACGATGACTACGCTACAATAATCATCATCATCTCGCGCTGACAGCAAAGATACTCATGGTTCTCTTTCGCCATCAGTGCCTATAAGACATCGCCTCTGGTCAGCCTTCCGCACAGCGTCCATAATCCGTGCAGAGCTGATTGGTGTTGATTTTTGCTGGTCGGCCTACACTGGTGTGTTCATGTGTATGAGTCCACCAGAGAACGTCACTTGTGAGTTCGTCCTTGCTTGTCTAGCAGTCCAGAATGTCTAGTACCTCTTACTAGGATATTTATGTGATAGAAGGAAAGTGGCCGTACAACTGTTTTTTGTGGGCTGTCGCTTCTAAGATATGATCAAGATAACGTTCAGCCACCTTGTGTAGCTTCCATGTAGCGTTTTTCTAAGTGTTCCGTTAGAGTCCAAACGGTGCAGCTGTAATGTCCGCCCTGTCATCTGGGGCGTTTGAATACACCAACTGCACTTCTGCAGAGGGGTAAGACATCACCAATGGAGACACCTGTTGGTCGTGGGTGGCGACCCGTGATGCTTAAGGATGGAACCCTGGTGGCTACGCAATCCATGACATCCAACTCTCCACTTAGGCCCTTACTTAGGCTAGACGGGCGGTCGGAGAGGCCTCCTCCGATCAATCGACTGGTCACGTCAAGCCCTAGCACCTATATGATTGCCTCAACCCTATTGCCCTTATGGAAAGCCCCAACCTTTTTTATCTTATGGATGCTAGAAGGCGGTGGCTGAGGGTCTTCATGTTCGGGAAATGACGTTAAACTCTATCTGATGGCGAGGTCTCAGTTTTGGAGGTGTGAGGAATATGGAGCACCCCTTTATCACCATTGCTCCCTGGTCCACTCTGACCTGGAGTGGTAGTACCTCTTAAGGTCCCATCTACGGGTTAAATAGAAAAATGTGTTTATAAAAAAATTGAGTATCCATTTAGAATAAATTTATTTCAAAACTTTATCGGCATTAAATGACCCACTGAGGTTGATATGCCGTAAAACAAAACAAAAAGAAAACAGTTGTACTTTAGTACTTACACAGCTACGGCTTGGAAGAGTTTTTGCTTTATTTTATCAGTGAGAGCTGATTTAATAAATAGTTTGTTTATGGCCAGTTTTTACATGCATAGTAAATGTGTGGGGTGAGGGCTAAAGTCTTACACAAAGTTAGCCAATCTTTAACGCCATTGAACTTTTACATTCATGTTCTGTAAAGTTTTCACTACATAAATATTTTGTATCAATCTTTCAAAAAGATTTTTTCTATAACATTAACTTTCACGCATATTTTGTGTTCATCCCCTTTAATGTACATACTTTCCTTAGACATTCAATGTTACCATACGATATTGTAGTTTCTTCCTTTATTTCATTTTCTTTGTGCATATATTGAGACGGAATAGGCATGCTACGCTTGCTGGCTACAGCTGCTTGCTGGTCAATCGAACTCACTCGCAGGCTTCATTTATGTTTTGCTCCTTCTTCTCTCACCCTCTCTTGCTTTCTTTAATAGCTATAATCAGTTAATGTATGAGCAATTTTCACACCCTCTGTAAATTTTATGCAATGACAACTCTTAAGGCCATTTATTCGATCCAGATAAGAATTCCTAAAAGTACGTTTCATTAAAGCAAAAACAAAAACAAAAACAAAAATTTACTCAAACAGGCACCAATTTTGATTGTCTGTTTGCGATTTCTTAAGCGAAATTGCAAAATTGATAAAAACGTAATTTCAGAATACTGATATATATATATATATATATATATATATATATATATATATATATATATATAATGAAAACAGAAAAATAAAATGAGTCGTCAAAAGACCAAGAAGAAAAAGAAAAAAAAACTCGTGCGAGTCAAAATACATACTATATATATATATGTGTGTGTGTGTGTGTGTGTGTGTGTGCGAGTGTAACAGTAAGATCTGGTGACGTAGGCAAAGTGTTTTTGCGACTATTAACAACATTGTTGTGCTTGTTGTACATGTGCCTGTGGCTGCCCGTCAATTACCGGTCCTGTATGGCGAGTCGTGCATGTATGTAAAAAATATCCGCAAGTGCTGTAGGGAGTTTTCAACGAGTACGAGGTTTAACGCTTCCTCGACGACATGGCGATGAGCTGCTAAGACATATGAATATAAAAACTGATACATTACCAAAAAAATTGCATTGACTGAAATGGCCATTATCTAAAAAAAAAATAGATATGTGTTCAAACTTTAAAAGGATGTAAACATCATTGATTATAAACGTTTCTGTGATTTTGGAATATTCTAGAGACTTTACCTTTGGTATTACCCTAGAATATATATATATATATATATATATATATATATATATATATATATATATATATATATATTAGTCGCTGGTGTAACCTATTATTGGTATCAGCCGGACAACGACGGAGTCTATTCTCTTTACACTAGCGCTAGACCAGGGAGATTGTTTTTGCATCTAAGATTGAGAACCACGCCTTCCATCAACTCCCCCCCCCACACCTTATCACGTAGATCCAAGCTCTGCTACTCAGATGGCCGGTATCGAACCCATAACCTTGTGGTTCCTAGACGGAAGCTCCACCGACTGAAACTTACTACCCGGGTTTCACCACAAACGATATTCAGGGAAATTCTACAATGTTTTTATGTATATATTTATTCGTCTCTCCGATTCTGTTTCCTGTGGGTGGTTCGTTAATAACCAGAGAAAATGTGGTCGCCATAACTCTTGTTATTCTTGTGTTATGTGATGACAGACAAAAAAGACTTCTAGATCCATAGGTGTGTAGGTTTGTTAATGCAGATTTTTGTAATCTTCAAATGCAAACGCGCACATGCCATATTCACAGATGTTTGGATTTGATTTATTGTTATAAAACTTGTGCATGTGTTCTAAATATCTAAAATTCTTTATCTTATAATGATTAATGCTTATTATGTATGAAAAATAATTCACGCGATTTTGCTAAAATATTTTTTCTTTTTTTTACATTCGTCCTCTTTTTAAAAGAGACGGACCATATTTTTTTTAGGAAAAACGGCAATTAGCATATTTGATTTATGTCGTTGCTGTCTCGGGGCTGAAAGTTGAATGTGCTTCTATAATTTTTCAAGACAGTTAATAATATCCAATGCATAAGTATTTTAAGATTACATGAATATTTCTTCACTTTTATCTTTTTTGAGTTTGAACGTTTCTTTTTTCTTTTAACACTTATAGATTGCTGGGGGTGCTCGTTGTATAATGGGTATCGTCGTACCAAACGAATACCAAAGTTAAAGAGCCTAGTCAGCCCGACTATTTGCTCATAAGAAGAAAGAAGAATAATTCAATTCCCACCTTTCCAAATGGTATTATTGCTATGTGAAATGCAAGTAGCTTCGTCCAGAATGTGTGATACAGTATAACTTGAGCAATATTCTTTTGGTATTAATTGTTAAAACACATATTAATTTTTTGCTACTTAACTTTTACAATTCTTAATTCTCAGTTACGCATTCAAAATAAACCCTTCCATATATATATATAGTATCCGATTGCCGCTTTAACTTTTCCGTCACAGTGGCGTCAGTAAATAATCCAAAAGTGCTCAATATATTAAAAACACAGAGCTGTAATAATACTAATAATATTATTGTTAGCTGGAAAATAAAGGGTCTACCACGGTTTCAAGCAAAAAATGATCTCCTCAGGACCACACTCTACATTAACCAAGTTGATGTAATTTCTCAGTTAATATATATATATATATATATATATATATATATATATATATATATACTCATAAGAAGGATTTAATACTAGGTAGTTTTTAAGGGGTGAATAGCTGGTTAAAATTAGGAGCTTTCCATCTCTTACACGATTTCCTGACCAATGATATAGAAACCAGTCTTCCCTACTATTTGCTCATAGCTAAATGGAAGAGAGTTGGATTCAGTTTTTTACAGGTCGCAGACCACTCTGACAGGTAGTGGTAGTACCTGTCAGGGTTAGGCACTCTGCTTAAAATATATTTGAATTACACAGGAATACTTGATGCTAAATAGCCGTGTGCAAAATATTTGTATTAAGAATAGTGATTAGAAGCTAGCAATGTTTACTAAAGATTATTATTATTCCCATAGTATTAGCGAAGATTGGTTTCTTTGTTAAATGGCATATCAACATTCGTGGGTTATTTAATGCCAAAACCATTCTTGTAGATAAACAGTGGTGATATTATCTAACCCACAGCTGGTGAATGAGAGGATTCATAACTTTCTCAGGGGTATTTGTCTGAAAGTGAATTTAAGTCACTACGCCTCACGAACTCTCCCATTTCCCTTTATCAGCGTTCTTCATTATATCACTATGCCATGTGGACTCACCTTTCGTCTATAGAATAGGTGTGATATTTAATCAGGGCGTGTCTTATTGTAATGTTGTGGGGTCGTCTCTTTCACGCCACTTAATCGTATAAGTAACGTGGCGGTGGCGTTTCACGTGTCTCACAGTGCCTCAAAATGCACGGCACTATTATCGTCTATGTAACGTGGCGGTGGCGATGGCGTTCACACGCGTAAACTTTTGGTTGTTTACTATATCCAGCAGTTCTTGGTCGCTAGTAGCAGGTCAAGGAAGTATCACCTTACGCACGCCGCGGGCTCTTAGTCACGGTCAATTGACTATCTCCACGGGTATATTTGGGCAAGTGATTTCATTCATAAAAGATTCCCGTAATATTCCTCGTCGTAGTAAAAAAAGATTATAATGCCGTGTTTATTTTCATGGAGTTTATTGGAATAAATTCAAGCTTCTTAACTTCGAGAGAGAGGGTCAGCTTAATTAATGTAATGTTTTTTTTATTTGGTTTCGACTTAGAGTTTTCAGTTCTTCGTGTAAACTTCTGGGTGACAAACTCTTCTTCAGTCGGTAAATAACAGGCCCGCCCTTTTCGTCCTCAGCGACAACAGTTTGCTTCCCAAACTCCAACTCCGTACGGCCGCCTCGACTAACCCTGATCAACTGTCTGACTTGACTCCTAGTCGGGGTCTTTATATACTATCACAAAAGAATCATCTAGAATCATTTTTTTCTGGAACTATCTAATTCTTTCTAGAAAGAAAAGAACATTCGATTGTTTCGAATCATTCTGGTCAAAGAGAGGTCACAGTCGCTTGGATCAAAGGACCATTAGCCGTCAAGAATACTGGGTTTTCTTTAAAACCCGTCTTCGTGTCGCCGAAATTTCCTTTAAGTTTTTTATTTCTTTTTCGGCCGATTCTTCAAAGACCACCCAGTAATATCAGTACTACATTTTTTTAAAGTTTCTCTGAGTCTGACACAAGACCACAAATATGGTGTTCCCGGGTAGGGCCTGACCATTATGCAACATTATGAAGAACTTTTTGTAGTTACATATAAATATCCATGAAGTTTTCCACAATATGATTGATTTTTAATTATTGAATTATATCATTTAATCAATAAAAATCAAAACCTGATTATATACTTTTCCTTATTATAAAGACATTAACTGCTATGCGCGATATTAATGCTTAATTACTTCTCTTTTCTGGGTTATAGGTCGACACGTACGTACCAAATCAGACGAGACTCATTTGTATATACACAGGAAAATATAGGTCTATGTGAATAGCTGCACATTATTCTATTAAGCAATAAAAGTAGAAGCCACAGAAGATTTATTGATGACCAAACTTTCTTAAATATTCTTAATGCAGATAAGTAAATTTTCGTTTCATCTTAACATAATTATTTAGATATTTTTTCTATGCGTTGATTACATTAGCGTCAGTATATATATACTCTCATGATCAGAGCCTAAACAAATCACACAATATTCGATAAAGATTAAATGAACAGGAATGTGTAAGAGAGAGAGAGAGTGTGTGTGTATGTATGTCTGTGTATGTGTGTGTGAGAGAGAGAGAGAATGGATATATAGAGAGATATGTAGTTAATGAACAGGAATGTGTGTGAGTGAACACACACACACACACACTCATATATATATATATATATATATATATATATATATATATATATATAAATGACAACTCTCGGCTCAAGCACAATAGGAGCCAATATATCATGGATCTTTGCCAATCCACGAAGCAAAAAAATTCCTTCTGGATTAGTTAAAATGATATATTGGCTCCTATTTTAGTTGAGCACTTTTTTTTTAAATCGAAGAGAATGAAAGAACTAGCCATCGACTATTCGCAAAAAAATATCCCCGTACCTTATAAGAACCAATATAAGATTATGCTGTTGGAAAAAATAGGTAATTATAAGAATGCGATGGAAGTTGATAATGTACAAAAATGGAAAAGGAGAAAGTGACAGCACAAAAAAAACATATGGTTTCAGAAAAAGTAAACACCCACAGCAACAACCAGAGTTGGCTGAATTAGAGAATTACCTGTTTGGACTAATAAGAAAAATTAAATACAGAAAAGATTGCAATGAATTTCAGGAAAAGATGGCGTCGAATATCAAGAAAATAAAGGATTCAAACAAGGTCTACGTAAAAGGTGATAAATCTAACAAATATTATGGTGTGAGCACGGAACAGTACAACAAAATGATCACGGAAACTATAACGAAACACCACAATAAAATAGAGGTGGACTGGGAAAAGATAATCAACAATGAGTCGGCAAAAATAACAGCAGAATTAAAAATAAATAATAGGGTGATGAAACTATATAAACAAAATGCCTACATAAACATAAAGGGTCATAAGACGAATTTTCACAACAAACTACAGACTTATAAACCCAACTAAAAATAATGTTGGAAGAATTAGTAAGAGGATACTGGAAGCTATATGTGAAAATCTACGAGAAATTACGCAGGTTAACCAATGGAAATCAACGAAGGACACGATAAAGTGGTTCGACCAGATAAAAGAAAAAAATAAATATGTATACATAAAATTTGACATTTGTGATTTCTATCTAACAGTTAGTAAAAAGTTAATAGTATGATGCCCCGAAGCTAGCAAAAGAATTTATAGAAATAAGAGAGGAGTACATAAAAATTATAATGCACAGTCAGAGATCAATAATATACCATAACGAAAAAGTATGGGTAAATAAAACCCAGAACGAAAATTTCTCAGTCGGAATCGGGGCATATGATGGAGCGGAAGCAAGTGAAATGGTCGGGATATTCCTGTTATATAAATTATCATCGATTTTGACAGGAAAACCATAGGGCTGTTTTGGGATGACGGAATTATGATTATAAAGAAAAATCAAACGAGGGAAATGGACCAAGCAAGGAAGCAATTGATAAGAATATTCAAAGAGCAAGGTCTGAAAATAGAGGTAGAAACGAATTTGAGTGTAACAAATTTTTTGGACGTAACATTCGACCTAAATAGTGGTGTGCACAGCCCTTATAGAAAGCCAAAAAGTGAACCTATACTTATAGATACGAAATCAAACCATCCGCCAGGAGTGCTTAAAATTTGAAAAAGTCGATTGAGAACAGACTGAGTGTGAACTCCTTAAATGCCTCGATATTCAATAGAGCAAAAAAAGAATATGAATTAGCATTAAAAGAACAAGGACACAAAGAACTAAAATACGAAACCGGTGAAAACAAAGGAGAGAGCAGAAATAGAAAGAGAAATATCATATGGTTTAACACCCGCTTCAACTTGGCAGTGAAAAATAAAATAACTGAAACATTTATAAAATTGGTCGATAAACACTTTTCTGGGTCTCCCTGGTTGAAAAAGCTATTTAATAAAAATAATCTAAAAGTGAGCTACAGTTGCACGAGCAATATAAGTAAAATAATCAGCAATCATAATAAGAAATTGTTAGAAAAAGAGCAAAACAAAAATAAAAAGGAACCAACGTGTAATTACAGGTCCCAAATCTGCCCCGTGCAAGGAAAATGTTTACTAACAGACGTGGTGTATGAGGCAGTGGTTAAATCGCCAACTACAAAGAAAATTGAGATATACGTAGGGGCGACGCAGCAACCTATAAAGCATAGGATATCGCAGCATAGGCTATCATTTAGGGATAGAAAATATAGAGAAGCAACTACACTTGCAAAATATGTATGGGATTTATAGGAAAAGTATGGTAGAGATCCAGGGGTGGAATGGAGAATCATAAAGAGGGCACCTTCACATAAAGGAAATGAAAACCCTTGTATGCTGTGCTTGCAAGAGAAACTGAAAATAGTGGAATGCAGAGACCCAGAGATGATCTTGAACTCGCGATCAGAGTTGATAAATAAATCTAGGCACTTAAACAAACATAAACTGTGCCTGGTGGGTTCAGGCATTACGTAGGGTGGCAAACCCATGTACTTAAGAATGGGTACAACACGGATATAAATAAAGGTAGATGGCTGGAATAAGCAATAAAATTTCCTGAAGAATTGCTACGGCAAAAAACTGCAGTCGGAATATTCTATAACCTCCGCTTTTAAAAACGTATATATATATATATGATAAATGTCAGCTTTCTTGGTTCATTCTGTCTATTTTTTCTGGTTATTTATAAAACATAAGAAAAAGAAACGTAACATAAGACTGTTGGAAGTACTAAAAAGTTGACGAATGGAATGCCTGAAGAATCATTGAATAATGAAATATATCTCTTGATACAGTAGATAAGTTACTACCCCGCACAGGGCCGGAAGTTCTTGGAAATGAAAATCATAATTGAATTGAATATAAAATTATATATATATATATATATATATATATATATATATATATATATATATATTTAGAGAAAGAGAGGGGGAGGGAGGAAGGAAGGAAGGAAGGAAGATAGATTTATAGATAGATATCATAACAAGTATAGATAGTTATTATATACTAGCAAATATATGCACCCTCCGGGTGCAAGCATTAATGTCATAAAATATTATATTAAATTACAAAGTCTCAAGAAACTAAATAAGAATGCAGATAAAATGATTTGAAACAGAGAGGGGTATAATCGAAAAATATAACAGCTGTATCTTCCTCTTCCATCACCCCCGCCTTTCCTTGCCAAACCTTTCTAATTTAACTATTTAGTTAAATTAGTAATGAATAAAATTACAGTTATTTCTTTTTGTTAATTGATTTCTTTTAAGATTTATCTTCGAGATTCTCGCTCATATTCATTAAGATAAAACATAATCATTAGAAATCAATAATACCAATCACATATTTATTAAAATCAAATTTTAAATATCAATATGCAAATTAGCCTTCCTGTTCACACTGTAAACCGCTATTTGTTGTACATATAAATACAATTGCATGTTTTTAGTACATAGATATGGCCAGCAGTATTAATAATGAAAAACAATTTTATTAATTATTGAGGCTTACATAAAAATGATTCATGGAGAATGTGATGTATAATAACTAAATGGATAGTGACTTGAGTAGTGATATAGTTTCGGTTACAGATAAACAAACACATAATCTCCATTATAATAAGATGTGTGTGTGTGTGTTTGTGTGTGTAAATAGGATATATATGTATATATATATATATATATATATATATATATATATATATACATGCACACACACGCGCATATATATATATACATATAGGGAGAGAGAGAGAAAGAGAGAGAAAGAAAAAAAGAGAGAGAGAAAGAGACACAGAGAAAAGCAGAGATTGGAATTAAAAATATATGTAAATAAAATTTATAAGATTCTAGCTTCCCTTTAGAGTAAGAGGATTTAAAATCGTTGAATGTATAGAACTTATCTATGAATAGGTTTCTGCTAAGTTTCCTATGCGTAGTATTATTATTGGAGAGTAAATAAAAATTACAATATTACAAGATTATAGCCAGTTTATCAGATTTTGATGCGGAAGACTGTTTTTATAAATACGTCCGTAAGCGCGTTATACAAGAACACAAATAAAGAACTTCTCTCTTTTAGATTTTTAGATAACACTGATGCCTTTCTCTGTTCAAGCGAGATAAAAATCTTCCAGGTATCTTAATGGCAAAGTATGCCTGTTTTATATTTACAATTTCAATTATTGTTTATTCTTGTGTATTACCTTGTAAAATATTCACACATTTCTCTTCATATTTTTAAATTGCGAGCATTATTTTGTTTGAATGTATGCATCTATACTATCTGAAGTGTGTTTAAATATTTTCCTTATACATGAATAAATACAGTTTGGAATGCTTATAAATACAACAAATATACGAGGGTCACTCAATAAATAAAGGTATGTTCTTGAAAAATGCAAAATACATTTTTTTCTGATTTTTTTCATAAACGTAAATTTAACATTGTTTGGAATTGTTTTATAGCCCAAATTATTTTTATCTCAAAAAATATTGAGACTATTCAAAATGACAGGGATTCAACCAGATTGCTACAAGTTCTGCCATCAAATGTTTGGTGACTAAGAAATGCTAATTATGTGAAATTTACAGAAGAATGTTTTAGTCAACAGAATGTTTATAAATAGGTTAAACCCGGGTTTGTTATTATCAGCCTGAGTAAAAAAAAACAACAGTAAAGTAAAAACTCCAAGTCAGTAAAGAAGATAATGCTGAGAGTACTTTTTTGTATAATCCTTTTCTTCTATTCTGACCATCTTATAATTCGTATCTTTTTCTAAGCTGTTTTATTGCTTACTCTCCAGTAAAGTACAAATTCCAGACTCACTGGTCAGTAAACAAGGCCGTACTGACAATACACTTCTTCTATATATATATATATATATATATATAAAGGAAGTTTGGTATATACGTATCGACGTATACGTCCAAAACGGGAGGTCACTCAGATTTTAAATCTTGCATACACAATAACATCCTTCTAACTAAGAAACACGCCCGACCCCACCCTACCCCACTCCACTCCTGTCGACGTGAGTTGAGTTTTGAACTTCCAAGACAGCCCCTCCCTAGTCACTTACTCTATGAAATAAATACAATGTTCTATTTCTCTTTCACCCCTAACTCTCGTCGGCACAAGTCCAGCTTTGAACTGGCGACGGCCGGCCGGCCGACCCAGTTCCTCAGAGTAATAATAAAAACAAGTTCTAAAATATATTTTTTTAAATACAGTTAACAGACCTTCCATACTCACAGGTTCTTAACCTGATATTTTGCACCAAAAAATTAAGGGGTGAAGTAAATGTGGAAGGTCAAAGTTAAAGAACTTGGAAAAATCAGAAAGTTTTGAAATAAAATAACTGATGCGTTATAAAATCCATTCATTGATAATTCAACACTAAAAATTTGATTGAAATCAGATAATTCCCTTATTTTGTAATTAAATGGCCTTTCGAACATTTTACGTAAAATAAACTATTTCTAAAATAAAGGAATATCATAATACCCGAATTCTTAACTTTACTTGTCGTTAAATATTTAATGAACGAATAATTTTCATTCGAATAAATACACATTTGTCCTTCAAATAAAGACATGTTCGTTGGTTGGTTGGATTTTACAGCATGTCAACCCTTGGGATAATTTATGCCGAAGTCCTGTTTGTTTTACTCATTATTATTGGGTATTCAAATTATTTCTAATTCCCTTTTTAAACATTTTTAAAGATCCTTTTTTATCTATTTAACCCATATATAGATCTACCAAGTACTACCACACCGGGTCAAAGTGGGCCTGTGTGTAATGGCAATGAAGGGGTACTCCACACTTCAAAGAGCTCCAGAATTGGAACCCCACCACTATATGCAGTTTAACGTCATAACCATGACACTAAGACTTTCAACCACCGCCTTTTAGCACATATATGATAAAAAGGAGACGGTGGTTTTACCATAAGAGCAATACGGTAGGAACAATCATATAGGTGCTAGGGCTTGACAGGACCAGCCGATTTGCTGGGGAGACCTCTCTGACTGCCCGTCTAGACCAAGTAACGGTCAAAGTGGAGTGCTGCATGCCATAGACTGTTCCGCCACTAGGATTGCGTCCAAAAACATCACCGGTCGCCACCTACTAACAAAAGGGTGAACCAATAGGAAGGAGGTTTTACTCAGCAGAGGTGCTGATTGGTGTATTCTACAGCCTCAGCCGATAGAGCAAAATAAATAAGGACACATGTTTAATACTTAGCTCTTTTTAATTGCTACTTTTTAGGGATAAAAATAAAATAAATTAAATATTTTTGATCACTTTAATGCAACAAGCTGTTACATAATCGCCGTATCAAGACCTTTTAGTAAAAACTAATAAAAATGATCGTTTGGTTTGCTTTTTTGATTTGATAACATATCAAGTTTTGTCAGTTATTTAATACCAAATTTGTAGAAGAACACTCATAAGGTATTAGTCGGAAATGAAGTTAGTAGCCCGACTTGAGTTCGAACTCGCTTACTAAGATGTCGCAAATTTTAAAAAAATATAGTGCTCAGTCTTATTCAAGTAAAATCGACATCTGAGAAAAGATGATTATAAAGATAAGCGATTCATCTGCGCGAGCGAACGCACGCACATACATGCACACACATACATGCACACACACACACACACACACACACATATATATATATATATATATATATATAATAGGGGTAAACTATAGACACGTGTTTCGAGGTATCACCTCTCATCAGTATAGTTATACGGTTTTAGCAGCTGCCTCTGGCTGGGTTCGAAACCCGAACGAACTTACGCTCGCCAAGCTTTCTTACCCACACATCCACAGTCAGTCGCCAAGTATAGCAGGCTATTTAATTGCTATATTTCTAAGGGGAAATGACCTTCACCTAGAGTTCTCAAACTATGTAAACAAAGTGAGACCTAATGAGTCAGATATACCTACTGAAAGTTTCGCTTAGTGCTCTTCAGGGCTAAGATCTGACTAAAGAGATTTGGAACAAGCGCATTATCATACAATACCTTCCAACGTGATTCAAATAAATTAGTATAAACTAAACCAACCAATAATAAAAAACAAAAACAAAGACAGAGCACCATTTAAATCTATTATTTTATTATATTATTTTTTTAAAGTAAATTTGAATCTTACTAATTTAGTTCTAATTTATACCCCAAATTACACCAGTGTCCCCTATTACAAATAAGTACACCGTCGATATCGTCATCCCCCCAACAAATGGAAACTTAGCACGCCGACAGCAGTCTGCATCTCTGCCTGTAGTAATACGGTTTATCGTTGCGACTTAAACTAGGGAGACGGGGTTTGTTTGGCAATATATATATATATATATATTAAAGTTATGAAATTTCGAAGATGTTACTTGAAGCCTAATGTGGAACACAGTTATCAGACAGAAATATAAGAAACGGTAGCTAATCAACCATATTTATAATGTGTGTTCATTCTTGGAATATTTTAAATTTTATACCATACCATAATATCGGTGGGTACATATTTTCGCTTTTCTTAAAGACTTTCTTTTTGGGTTTCACTATTAGGAACAGGATAAGGCTGTTCTCACGGTTGAGTACTGTTGTGTTGAAGTATTCTTGTAAAATTTAATACCATTGAAACAAAATGGATCAGTTGGTACAAATTACGAAGTCGTTATGTGAGTCGATGCAGCAACAACAAAAGTTGCACGAGGAACACAATCAAATGGTTCATAAGCAGTTGGAACAAATACAAAACCAACTATTAAAACAACAGGAGAACTTCAACAAACTACTAACAAATCAAGTAGTTTAAGAAAGAGGATCAAGGATCTTCTCGGCGGAAGGAATTGCAAACTCTCTCTCAGAATTTCACTATGACCCCGAAAACGGTATGACGTTTCCAGCATACTATAGGAGATATGAGTCTATCTTTTCAAAAAGGTGTCAACTGTGATCCGACGAAGAAAAAGTGATATTGTTACTTCAGAAATTGAGTTCTCAAGAAAACACGAAATATACAAATTTGATACTACCTAATAAACCAGATGAAATTTCGTTTGACGAAACTATTAAAACATTGTCGAAAATCTTCGACGAACGTGATAGCCTTTTCCATACGCAATATAAGTGTTTAAATATCGTCAAACTGGAAAATGAGGATTTCGTTTCTTACGCCGGTACAGTCAACTGTCAATGTGAACTGTTTAAAATAAACGGAATTTTAAAGGACATGTTCAAATGTTTAATCTTCGTGCAAGGGTTAACTGAACCAAAAGACAAAGACATACGTTCCAGAATATTAACAATCATGGAACAGGACCCAGAAATCACTTCACAAAAAGTAACTGAGGAGTGTCAAAGATTAATTAATGTCAAACGCGATAACTCGCGTATCGAAGAAAAAAATATTTCGCAGGTACAAAGGAGAAAACAAAGAGTCTCAAAAAGTAAAGAAAAGAATTTTCAATGCAAAGTTTGTGGGGAAAAAATCATACAAAAGTGATTGTTATTTTAAAAATAAACCTCGTTTTAATTGTTGAATTATAGGTCACACATTTTCTGTATGTAAAAAAAGGAAAGAACAAAAGCCCAACAATAAGATAAATATTGTTTTATCCAAAAAAGAAATCAAAAGCAACGGAAAAAGAAAATACGTTGACATTAAAATTAATGGACAAACGGTAGGATGTTTGTAGACACGGGTAGTGACATTTCACTTATTGACGAATCAACTTGGAAAAAAATCGGTCGACCAAGACTACTGAACACTGGTAAAGTTGCTAGAGGCGTTTCGGGAAATAGATTAAAATTTATCGGCGAATTTCAATATAACGTATATTTTGGTGGAAAAACGCATAATGCATAAGTATACGTTGTACCAGGTAAGAATTCGTGTCTGTTCGGTATTGACTGGATAATTTTATTTGATTTATGGGAGCTGCCTATAAACTCTTTTTGTAATAAATTAGACGCTACAGAAAAGAATAAATCCAGACAAACAGAGGAATTTTTAACAGAACTAAAAAATGAATTTCCTCAAGTATTTTCGGAAGGTTTAGGTTGTTGCACGAAAACCGAAGTAAGATTCGAAGTTAAAGAAAATGTAAAACCAGTTTTCAAACCTAAAACAAATGTACCCTTTTCATCTTTGGAGGTAATAAACAAAGAACTCGAAAGACTAGAGAAAGTCGGAATGATCGAAAAGGTGGATTATTCAGATTGGGCGTCACCGACAGTATACGTAAAAAAGAAAAACAAAAAAATAAGAGTCTGCGCTGATTTTTCGACAGGCCTAGATGACTGTATAAGAGATAATTGCTATCCTCAGCCGACTGCAGAATACATTTTTTCAAAGCTTAACGGAGGAATGTTATTTTCTAAAATCGACTTCTCAGAAGCATACCTACACGTGAAAGTCGATGAGGAATGTTCCAAATACTCAACCATCCATACGCACAGGGGTCATTTGGATTAAAAGTGGCACCGAGCTTTTTTCAACAGATCATGGATGCCATACTAGCTGTTCTAGAATACGCTATGGCGTATTTGGACGACATAATAATAAAAAGAGAAAATATGGAACAACATAGGAAACATGATCGGGAAGTATTTAAAAGAATTAATGAATACGGGTTTAAGCTAGAACCTGAAACGTGTGAATTTTTGATGGATAGATTGAAATATCTGGGACAGATAATTGATCAAAAGGGTCGAAAACCTGACCCAGAAAGGGCTAAATCCATAAAAAATATGCCCTCACCTGACAATGTAACGACGCTACTGGCATTTCTAGGTCTAGAAAGTTATTATAGTATATATATACCGAGAATGTATGAGCTAATAGCCCCATTAAATGAATTACTAAAAAAGGGTAAAAAATGGTGTTGGTCTAAAGAGTGCGAAAAAGCATTTCAAGGAATAAAAGAATGTCTACTATCAGACCTCACACTAGCACACTTCGACCAAAATAAAGAACTGATCGTAACAGCGGATGCAAGCCAGTATGGACACGGAGCAGTTCTACTAAATAGACTTGAAGACGGGTCGACAAAACCAATAGCTCCTACACCCAGAACATTACTACCAGCAGAAAAAATTACAATCAAACTGAAAAGGAAAGCCTTTAATTATTTATGCTATCAAGAAATTTCATAGATTTATACATGGTAGAGTATTCACACTACAAACAGACCACAAACCTCTACTAACGATTTTTGGCTAAAAAAAGGTATACCAACACATACAGCGAACCAGTTACAACGATGGGCTATTATACTTCTAAACTACAATTTCAAAATGGAGTATATCTCATCAAAAAAAATGGGTCACGCAGATGGCCTCTCGAGACTAATTCCAAAGAACACCGAACCTTTGGAAGAAACAGTGATAGCATCATTGAAGGAGGAAAAAGAGCTTTCAGGGTTACTGATTAATACTATTCGAGAATTACTGGTCACCCTGGAAGACATTAAAAAAACCGCTGAAACAGACGATTTTATTCAGCAAAGAAAAAAGCAAGTCAGATTGAATAAAAGAAACGGAAAGGGAACACAATTATTTCCATTTCAATCTGCAATCAAACGCTTATGTACGCTGATGGGGCGGTAATGCCACACTCTTTACAAAAAAAGATGTTAAAAGAGTTTCACACAGGCCATCCGGGTATGTCTTGTATGAAATCCTTGATGAGGAGTTATATGTATTGGCCACGCATGGACCAGGATATTGAGAAAATGATTAAAGAATGCAGGGGTTGCCAACTAGCAGCTAAGGCCCCTCCGATTAAAACTCAACCCTGGCCAAAGACCGACATCCCATGGGAACAGGTGCATATAGATTATGCAGGACCACTGAACGGATACTATTACTTGATCATCATTGATAGTTTTTCTAAATGGCCGGAAATATACAAATTCAGACACCCTACAGCTACGAACACCCTCAAAGTATTGGACGAAGTGTTCAGTCGCTTTGGAACTTCAAGACTATTGGTCAGCGACCATGCTACCATGTTCACAGGTAAAGAATTTAGAGACTACTGCTCTTCATAGGCCATAGAACACATCACGACACCTGCCTACAATCCAAGGTCCAACGGGCAGGCAGAAAGGTTCAAAAAAGAAGAAATATTAAAAGTTAAATTCCAACGGAAGAATTTAGCTCAGGGAGGAGTGATATAATGGAATGACCTATCTCCCCCGTACCTTAACAGTGGCGATGGTTCTAACCACTATTGGAGAACACACAGATTACTCACTTGCTATTGGAGAACACACAGATTACTCACTTGCAGAACTCACTTGCAGTACTCCTCCTAATACTCACGTTACCTTACTATATAGCAATATATATATATATATATATATATATATATATGTGTGTGTGTGTGTGTGTGTGTGTGTGTGTGTGTGTGTGTGTGTGTGTGTGTGTGTGTTAAAAGTATTTAGACTGAAGCTATATTTATGAAGACAATAATGAATAATATAATAAATCAAATGTTTTCGTCAAAATTGCGCATCCCTCACATTACGCACGCATATTCCTGTTTTCAATTCAACAAACTCCTCTGTCGATGTAGAAATAAGTAGTGCTGTATTTTTTCTTTTTACTTACTCTTCGTACATCCTGAAACCTTTCTCATATCAGATTTTCAGTTTAGGAAACCAGAAAAAAACTGCACGAGGCTATGTGTATAGTAAATAGGGACACTGCTGTACTTGCATAATACCCTTAGCGTCAAAGTCATCGTTTATCTATTTAATTTGCTTCTGATTTTAAGCTCTGCTTAATCTAATAGATCTTTAATAACTTCGATTTAAATTACCATTGGTCACACAGAAAGGACTGGTTCACACTAGATCACCTGTAAAGTAGCGATTGACCCGTTCAATACTTAATGAGAGACAACTTAAACAAACAGCCAGCTTTCAGCTTAATATATCTTGTGACCTGATCCCTTGCGAATTTACTGAAAGTCTGTGTACAATGCGCCTTTAATATCGGCTTCAGATCAGTTCCTTCATTTCATTAACAAACCTTTTATTTTTAGCCTCTGATGTGATCTCTTATCGCTCTCATTCATAGAATTACTCGCCCGTTACAGGATGCATCCAAACTTTAATGACACTTTTCAGCTTCATTTCACTTTGCCCGGTAGATGACACTAACTTTTGCATCAAAAGATCATATCTCTAAATAAGGACTAACAGCTTATATGGTGTCATTGTCGAATCTTCAAATTAACTAATAATTTACGTCTCTAGTAGTTTTCTTGGCAGATTCAGAAAGAAATCCCGCCCAATTCACATTTGTTCTAGAGACCAATGCTTCCCTCAAATGATGACCAGTAATCGTGTATTGTCTCGTAGATATCCTGTCCAATGTAATTAGATTTTACATAGCTACATTTAATAATCACTTCCATCAGACAGTGAAAGACAAACATAAATGCATACTGACAGCAGCATAGTGACCTCTCCCACGAATAAAAGAAGCAGCTATAACGAAAGAGTAATGTCGGTGTTGGGATTTCTCATGTTCTTACTCTGTTGCAATATATTTGATTACTTTGTGCTCAGTTAAACGAGAAACTTGCATTAGCGATACAAAACACTTCTTTAACTTTACGGTAAGCTGAGTGTTTGTTAAATCGATTCGATGCTCATGCTGTAGCTAATAAAGCAGATACGAAAAACATGGTCTAGATTGAAATATTTAGTATTTGTTGCTTGCTGTAATTAGTTTAATTCTTTGCTCTTTTTTGTATATTGTTCTAGTCTCTGAATTATTGCGATCCTCAAAGCTGACGAGTCCTTTTCCTCCTTCTTTATTAACATAATGGAATAATTCTATGTCCTCTCTATGGTGTAAGACCTCGTACATCGTCATCATTTCCCTTGTTCTATAGTTCATATGTATGAGTTCATCCCTTATTTATTTTAGGTAGGGCCCAAAGTAACAAAGTGATAATGTCCAGGTACTCATTCTTTTGACTGGATCTCTGTGTCTTTTTCTCATAAACCTTGAGAGACGTCAAAATATTGAATTCATTTCAAACTCCTATACCTTTTCTTAGTGAGTACTGGATCTTTAGATTTTATTATTAAGACCTCGATGAATTTTCTTAAACTCTAAAAAACAAAACAAGCGAAAGCGTTCTTTACTGGAATATTTTCTACAGAGCTTAAACGAGTTAGAGTGGTTTGTGTCTGATGTAAAATGTAAAGGACATTAACAGGTTTATCTCAAGACACACTATTTGTAGTAGCATCATATACTTTTATCGAAGAAAGCTAATATGATACACTGACATTCATTTTTAAAGAAGCCCAGGAGCATTGATTGGGCCGTCGACCGTGGCTTGTCATAATAAAAGACAGGGGAAAATTTGAAGGAGAAACGGTCTCTTTCACACTTCACATAGTGAGGTAATCTAGCGGGCACGAAAACGAGAAATGGTATGTTCAAAAGTGATTTTCGCTGTCGAATGAGAGTTCATCTTTGGTGGACTGGTGTTCCGGGCTTTTGGTGTTAGACTAGTTTGGAAGAAACACTCAATTGATTAAACGTACGCATTTTGGGGAAGAATTTTACATTCATCAGATCCACATTTCCATTGCTTTATTCGTAAACAAGAAAAACATTTTAAACATAATCCGGTTTCTTCTTTGTCTAACCGTTTTAACCTAACGAAAACATTGGCGAACAAGTAAACATTAATATATATATATATATATATATATATATATATATATATATATATATATATATAAAAGATAAATCTAATGAGTCATACGAATCTACTAAAAGTTTCACTTAATGCTCTTCAGGGCTCAGAACTGAGCCCTGAAGAGCATTAAGCGAAACTTTTAGTAGGTTCGTCTGACTCATTAGATTTATCTTTATTATTTGCTCTACTTAGGTATTGAGCACTTTTTACTTATTAGCGTTAGTCTCCTGGCTGTTTTATATGAAATATATATCTTATATATACTAGCAAATATATGCACCCTCCGGGTGCAAGTATTTAAGTTTTAGTGTAATGAAATATCGTATTAAATTAGAAAGTCTAATAAGAAGGCAGATAAAAAGATATGTAACAGAATGGGGGTATAATAGAAAAATAGAAATGAAACTTACTCTTCCATCACTTCCGTCTTTCATTGCTGAATTTTACCTATTTAACTATTTAGTTAAATTAGGAAATAAAGAATAAAATGACAGTTATTTTTTCTTGTTAATGGATTTTATTTAAGATTCATTGGAGGGATTTTTGCTTATATTCATGAAAATGAAACCAAACAATTAGAAATCAATAATACTAAGCACATATTTAATAAAATCACATTTTTAATATCAATATGCAAATTAGCCTTCCCATTCACACTGTAAACCGCTATTTTTTGTATATATAAATACAATTACATGTTATTTGTATGTAGATATGGACAACACTAATAAAAAGGTGAAGCAATTTTATTAATAATTGAGGTTTAATTATAAATAAAATCATGAAGAATGTGATATAAATAACGAAGGGAATTGTGACTTGAGTAGTAATATAGTTTCGGTTACAGACAGAAAAACACACAATCTCCATTATAATAAGATATGCATATAAATTGTTTTTTCTTTTGTCCTAAATATTGTACCAATAGATTATTTTTTGCTGGTACGATTATCTTGGTCTTTTCTTTTTTCCAAAATTTTTTTTCTCTCCGGTTGATGTTTGGTAGTATATTTTTACAATCAAACTATTTGCTGGGTTTTTTCTCACCGCGAGGATTTACCGATAATTTTGGTATATATATATATATATATATATATATATATATATATATATAAGAAAGTTTGGTATGTACGTGTTGACTTATAACTCCGTATAGAAACGTCACTCGGATTTGAAATCTTGCGTTCACCATAATAGGCTTATAACTAAGAAAGACACAAAATTTGGCTTTTGATTTTTACTAATTAAGTAATATAATTCAATAATTAAAGAGAAAATTAAAAGATATCGTAGACAGACCCCTCCTAGCTCACCCCACTCAACTCCTGTCGACCCCATCCATTTACTCTATGAAATAAATACAAATGTTTTTTGTTTTTTTTTAAACACTACTGCTAACAGACCTTACACCCCTACCTCCCGTCGGCACAAGTCGAGCTTTGAACTGGCGACAGTCGACCCAGTTCCTCACAGTAATAAAAAAAAAGTTATAAAATTCAAAAAAAAATGACTACCGTTAATAGACCTTCCTCCCCCACTTGCATTAAGAACAGACTCACCCGCGCCTTACTGTATTTAAAATGACGAATTTTTTTATTCATAAAATAATTCTATTCTAAGTATGTTGTCGTACGAAGGCAAATGATTTTTTTCACTAATATATAACGTGTCAACAATTCAATTTATTTAAGGTCAAGTTATCTAAATTTTTGTTTAAGTCAAGAATTAGTAACATAATGAGCATCAGTAAAAAAGCAGTATAATATTACATATGCAATTAATTTTTTCATACATATTATACATTAAATTCTGCCAATACATTGAAGCAAACGTGCGCTTTGTGTGAAGTAAATTACGTACAAAACAAACATGTTATTAAGATTTCAAAATATTGATAATAGTTTCTTCATAGAAATCAATAACAAAAAACATTAATAGTGTAATTAGTTTCACTTTTATATGACCCCACCGATATTTAGCACCACAAAAATAAGGGGGGGGTCAAAGTTAAGGGAATTGAACAAAATCAGAAAGTTTTGAAAAAATCAGAAAGTTTTGAAATAAAAAAGCTCTTTCTAATTGCTACTTTTTAGGGGTAAAAAAAGAAAATAAATTGAATTAATGTTTTATCACTTTGATGCAACAAGCAATTAAGTCTTTGAATTTAAGTCTTTGTCATATGTAAAAAACAGTTTTTAGAAAAATAGAATTATGTTTCAAAACACTTAAATGTTAAGGATTACATTATTTTTATTCTATAAATCATTTTCCTCTTATTCTCTCTCATACCCACTCACTCCCTGGTATTCTTAAGTCCGGTCATGGACCGGGTACTTTTGCTAGGGTATATATATATATATATATATATATATATATATACATACGTATTGATGTGTGGCTGTGAGTGGGGTGGGGGTTAGTTTACAAGAAAATACGTACACTTTTGCCTAAAAACCTTTAGAGAGAAATAGATCAAATCACGTGCTTTTGTTGTTATTTTTTTTGCGTACCGACAATCTTTTATTTGTTTTTGACTCATGTTCAGTTCTCACTGTTTCTATTTCTTAATTACACCTTCTGGCATTTAGTGGAACTACTCGCGCTAAAATTTTATTTATTTACTTTACTTTCCTTGTTTTATTTATCTCTTATGACTGATTAAAAACAATAAAAATTGCAAATAGTTTTATATTATTTAGTGTATTTCAATTCGTCTTCTGCAAATATCTGTACGCATTCACCTATTTACACTAAATTCTAAATGAAGATCTACACATGTATTAAGCGACATCAAATCTTGTCGTCAACTTTAATATGACTTAGGTGGCGTTCTTTGCGTAATGGTTATCGTCTTAGGAAATGGAATCAAATTTTCTAAAATTGGTTAGCTGTATAAACAATTCCATAATACGAGGTGGGATCATAAGATATGTATAGGAATAAAAAGAATATAGATATGAAATAGACGTAGGCATAAAAGAAATATACCTCTAATTATACACATTTGATTTTGTTTAATTGTATTTCATACAGAACTAATACCCTTGGGAAGTCAACTATTCTTTGCCATTCCCCCCAACCATGGATAAATTATATGACAAATTGGACTTTTCAACCTTGCTAAGGAAACCGGTTTAGGAGATGGGAAACAGGAAAGTCAAACCAGCTGTAAACCTGAAAGTCCTACCCGTGAAACGCTATATGGGTAGTGCTTCGACTGTTACGTAATGAGGCTGACATGGAGCCATGATAATAACCTGATATAAATTAGCACGGAAAGTTTTTAGCAAGAATGTTGAGTTAGATGATAATGGAAAAGTTTAAATGAGGATTCAGTATAGACATAAGACATGGTTTCATTGGACGAGCGAATGAGACGTGGTGAAATGGGAGAGAGGAGGGAGAGGCCCGAGTGTGAATTGAGTCTGGGAGAAGGTGCTGAGAGAGCAAGACATGAATTTCTTGCTCTCGGCAGTTGGGATTTTGGGGGAAATAAAAGAAATGAGGAGTGAGAAATGAGAAATGAGAAAAAATAAATAGCCTTGTGTTATTACTAAAAACTCTAAATGGCACAAAGCAAAATATCCCTCAGCGCCTCAAAGTTTGTTTCCAGACTCCAGACATCATAGAACATGTCAGTTATTTTTTTAAATTCTTATATCAATTAATGTGATAAATGTCTCAATAAACTTGACAAAATTTGTTACATCTAACATACACTTCATGTAAAGGGATAGGATTGCGCAAGAATACCGGTTATAATTATGTCCAGTTCTTAGATGGTTGACCTCTTAAGAAAAGCTTAATGATGATTACTAAAATTACGACATCTAGTTTTGTATAATGCTAGCAAGTTAGACTAGCAGACCATTTCCAATGAGTTCCATTCTCACTGAGTTCCCCATACTTCTGATCCTGGGCTAAAATAAGTTTTATTTCATGTGAGTGATACTTTGTTTTGAGAAACCACATTATTCCTTATTTGGGGTTTCGATAATAGATATATTATTTAGGGATAAGTATACAACAAGTAGGATATGACCGAAACTCATTTATAAATACAGTAAAGCTGGTTTGAATTCAGACATTTCCTTCTCCTGGACGAGTTACTGAAGTAAGACTAATGGACCCCAGCCTGTCCTACTATTTACTCATAGCAGAGGGACCACAGCTGTATTTATACTTTTACCAAATATATTCCTCTTCTTTTAGCAGTCCGTTGCAGGCGATAATGACGTCACTCCCTGTTGTTCATTAGTTGTGGACCTTCTGGTGGCTAATTCATCCAATGTTGGACTTGCAGTTGCGCTCCCATACATTGCAAGGGAAATTTCCGTCTGCATACAGTGGTGCATGACGACAAAGACGTCGCCGCTCTGCAGCCCTATTGATCTCGATATTGAGCCGCTCAGCTCCTGTGCGGCACCTGTCTCGCTAACCCTGTCTGTTGGAAGCCAGATCTTCCACACTTGAAGGTGTAATGGCGCATTTCTTCAGAATCATTTTCATATGGTCTTTGAACTGCATTAGGGGGTTTCCTGCCCTTCCAATGCCTTCTGCGAGTTCACCATAAAGTTCTTTACGGGGGTCTGTCTTCAGGCATGCGGATGGTGTTTGTTAAATCGCAGTTAGCGTTGCAATTGGATGATCTCAATTGGGTCAATGTGCACACTGTTTCGAATTTCTGAGTGGGGGATTTTGTGCCACCACTTTACGCTCAGTATGCGTTGGAGTTATTTGGTGTGGAATGCCTACAGTTTCTTCATGTGCCTACGATACAACACCTACGAATCGCTTTAGTATAAAAGTATGCAGAGGCATACAGTTTTATATACAGAGATCTTAGTATTGATGGTGATATCTCTGTTCATGAATACTCTGTTACAGATGCTGAAGCTAGAACAATCCGCCGTTGTATTTCACTCGTGAGATCGTTTGATCTACAACGCATCATCAATGCTGTAGTTGTAGCCTACTCTCTCTCTCTCTCTCTCTCTCTCTCTCTCTCTCTCTCTCTCTCTCTCTCTCTCTTTTTTTTCTTTTTTTTTTTCTTTTTTCTTTTCTTTTTTTTCCTTCTTTTTTATCGGAGAAAGAAAAAAGAAAAGAAAAAGAAAAAAGGCAGTGAAAACGGCCGCGAAAACAATCAGGACTTGCCATCTATGATCAGAAAACAGAAGTTCTGAACATGTCAACCTCCGATTCCTGAACTCCTCATTAACCACCAACCACTGAGAAATGTAGAGGAGTTCCGTTAATTGATGATGAATTTCAATCAGTTTTAAACTGACTGAAATTCATTTTGCGTCCAAAACCTAAATAACTGCCCGAACTTCAAACTTGGTGGTAGCGACAATCGGGAGCTCCATCTGAAAACGACTATCACGCCAAGACTAAGTGTGGCAGCGAAGCGAGCGCGGGCACAATAAATACAACAGTGTTGCCAATAGCCACTCGAACAGTTCTTCCTACATTCACAGTGCTTTGTAGACCTAAATTTTAGCATTGACACACACACACACACACACACACACACACACACACACATATATATATATATATATATATATATATATATATATATATATATATATATACATACATATATATATATCCTTTACAAAAGACTGGGAAAACCGAATAGAGAAAATATTTTTTCCTTTTATTTTCTTTCTTTATACGGCCAATAAAAGTTCTCTCTTCTCATATGCCCACATAAAAAAACTTATTTATGATAATAACAACAATCAAATTTTTTTTTAAATTTTTTTATGTGAGCATATGAGAAGAGAGAATTTTCATTATTCGTATAAAGAAAGAAAAGAACAGGAAAAAATATTACCTCTACTCGTTTTTTTTTTTTTTTTTTTTTTCAGTTTTTATAAATGCTATCTGATGAGACTAGACTCATCTCGAGTCTCTGGTCGAAGTAAATGTATTATAGCCAAATGAGTTGTTTTTTTTAGTTTTCCTTGCATTGAAAGTTATATATATATATATATATATATATATATATATATATATATATATATATATATGTGTGTGTGTGTGTGTGTGTGTGTGTGTGTGTGTGTGCGCGTATGTGTGTGCGTGGTTATCTTTGTTGACAACTAAAATTTTGCCTGTAATTGAGCTTTATTTTTTACGGTTTTCCCGAGACCAGAAAGATTAATTCCCACGCAAACATTAGCTTGTCACATTTTTAAAATTGCTTTAAGTTCTATTGCTTTCTTTCTTTCTTTTTTTAGCAGCTAATATTCTTTTCTTCAAATATAGTACTTGATTGGATTTTCAGCAAAAGAATAAGAATGTAACTCTCAATAATAGAAGAATCTCGTATACATATGGACACAAAAAAACACGCAATAATAATAATAATAATAATAATAATAATAATAAAACTACAAATATAGAGTGTGTGGTAACAGAGATGAGACCATAAACCACGTATTAAGCGAATGTAGTAAACTAGCACTAACAAGAAAAGAAAACTTTTAACTGGTAGATTTTGCAGTTCGAGCAGATCACAGGGTGAAGTTGAAAGAAAACGAAAAGATAGACAAATACCTAGAGCTTGCTAGAGAATTGAAAAAAGACTGTGGAATATGAGGATGAAAGTGATACCAATTGTAGTAGGGGCTCTTGTAACGGTCTCCAAAAGCCTAGAAAAGAGACTAGATGAACTGAACATCATAGGAAGAATTGACACCATCACGACAACAGCATTGTTATCAGCTAGAATACTCAGGAGAGTCCAGGTGACCCAAAGAGACTTGTTGTCACTCAAACTCCAGTGAGAGACCATGAGCTAACGCTGACGTGAGAAACTCGTAATAATAATCCAGACAACAGCATTGTTAAGTTCTGCTAGAATACTCAGAAGGGTCCTGGAGACCTGAGGAGACTTGATTTCACTCAAATTCAAGTGAAAGACCATCAGCTTATGCTGGTATGAACAAAACACAAGGAGTGAGTAAGGTAGACTGAAAAGATACCGAGACAGAGTTAAACAATACAAGCAGAATTGTAGCGAGATCGAACAGTAAAACTCACAAACCTGTGATGAGCCAACAACGGTCCGTCGGTCGAAGAGACAGCGAGTGGCACGTTGTACGTGTGGGCGGAAGCAGAAATGTGACGAGTCCGACTAGTGGTAAAATCGTGAGTGTCCTTGAGGCCGTGATTTATAGTGGCAAGTCTCGTAGCTGGTGAGACGAGAGTTGTGACGTGTCTCGGCCAGACCGAGTATAAAAGGAGACGGTTGGACAGTGGCGAGGAGGAAAACACGACGGACTCAGTTTGTCAAAATTCGTCTTAAGTGTTACCGTGTCTTTGGTAGAATCAGAATTACGTTTCGTTTGCTAGAGTCTTACCAAAATAATGAAAAGAAATTCTACCAATAAGTCAGTGAACAAATCATTAAGACAAACGAATATCCAAAGGCAAAGGAAACAGAAAACTTCTGGAAAAAATATGGGAAAAGAAAGAACACAATAGGAAGGCAGAATGGATAAGTGAAATGAAAAAGGAACTCCAAGAAGAACCCGAAGCAAAAATACATCTGGAATCGCTAAAAGAAATACAAAAGAAATTTCCAAACTGGAAAACACCGGGTCATGATGGAATACATGGATACTGGTTTAAAAAATCGCATCAATCCATGACAGAATGGCCCGACAGTTGAACAAATGTCATAACGGAATGGATGACAAAATGCAGAACTACCTTGATTCATAAAGACCCCAAAACAGGAACCATCCCCAGCAACTATAGGCCAATACCGTGCCTACCTATAATGTGGAAAATCTTAACCGCACAAATAAAAGAAGAAATATACAACTCGCTTCGTTGACGTGGATTATTTCCAGAACAACAGAACGGATTCAGTAAGGGAACAAAAGCAACAAATGGCATGCTTTTTATAGATCAGTACATTCTTAAGAGGCTAAAGAGAGGCAAAAAAATTTTGCGATGGCATGGATTGATTACAGAAAGGCCCCACAAACATTGGTCCTTGAATGCCTAAAGATGTACAAAATATCGAACAAAGTAATAAAATTTATCAATAATGCCATGAAAAATTTGAAAGTTGAATTAACAGCAGGAGGACAGACCTTAGCAGAGGTGAAAATACAGAGGCATTTTCCAGGGTGATTCCTTATCCCCATTACTATTTGTTATAGCAATTATGCCCCTTAACCACAGACTCAGAAAATGTACAGGCGGTTACAAATTTACCAAATCAGAGGAAAAAATAAACCATCTTATGTACATGGATGGCATCAAAATTTTTGAAAAAAATGAAAAAGTGTTAGAAACACTAGTACAAACAATTAGAATATACAATCAGGACATAGGGATGGAATTTGGCATAGACAAGTGTGCAATGATAGTTATAAAAAGAGGGGAAAAAGAAATCACGGAATGAATAGAATTGACGTACAAAGAAGAATTAAGGACACTGGGAGAAAGGGAAAATTACAAATACTTGGGAGTACTGGAGGCAGACACCATCAAACAAGGTGAGATGAAAGAAAGGGTAAAGAAAGAGTACTTTAGAAGAACTAGAAAGCTCTTAGAAACTAAGCCCAACAGCAGAAATCTCATCAAGGGTATAAACACCTGGGCTGTCCCTCTAGTAAGATACACTGGACCATTCTTAAAATGGACAAGAGAGGAGCTCCGACAGATGGACCAAAGAACAAGGAAGCTTATGACCATGCACAAGGCATTACACCACAGAGACGACACAGATATACTATATGTTTCAAGAAAAGAAGGAGGAAGAGATCTCGCCAGCATTGAAGACTGTGTAGATTCAACAATTCGAGCACTTGAGGAATATACAAAAAAGAGCAAAGAGAGACTAATAGCAGCAGCCAGAAACAACAATTGCAATATATGGACGAGAACAAATATAACAAAAACAAGGAAGCAGAAATGGGAAGAAAAACAACTATATGGACACTTCAAGCGAAACACAGGAGAGATCGCACAGCCTAAGTAGGTAAACCTCAAAAGAGAAACTGAATCTCTGATAATTGCAGCACAAGATAATGCCATAAGGACAAATTATATAAAAGCAAAAATAGATAAGACACAACAGAACAGAAAATGTAGAATGCGTGGGGAAAGAGATGAAACTGTCAATCACATAATAAGCAAATGCAGTAAATTTGCACAAAGAGAGTACAAGACTAGACACGAATGGGTGGGAAAGGTGATTCACTGAGAACTGTGCAAGAAATTCAATTTTCACAATTCAACTAAATGGTATATGTACAAATCTGAATCTGTCCTGGGGAATGAGACACACAAAATTCTCTGGGACTTTGAGGTACAGACGGATCACCTAAAACCGGCCAGGAGACCAGATCTACTTTTGATAGACAAGAAGAGGGAGATTTGTCATCTCGTGGACTTTGCCGTTCCGGCCGATCACAGAGTAAAAATGAAAGAGAGCGAAAAGATCGACAAATACTTGGACCTTGCCAGAGAACTGAGAAAACTGTGGAACATGGGGGTGAAGGTCGTGCCAATTGTAATTGGGCCTCTTGGAACAATCCCCAAGGTGTTAGAAAAGAGTCTGGATGAATTGAAAATCAGAGGAAGAATCGAGACCATCCAGATTACAGCATTATTGAGATCGGCTGGAATACTCAGAAGATTCCTGGAGACCTGAGGAGACTTGCTGTCACTCAACCCCCAGTAAACCACCGGATTCTGCAGGTATGAAAAGCTCGAATGGAGTGAAATAATAATAATAATAATTTGTGTTAACCTGATGTTTAAAACTATGAAATTGTACTTATTTTTTACATTTCAATGATAAAAATTCTGTCGGTCGTTTAAATAATATTTCAGTAAGTAAAAATTCGACTCTTCCTCCACTTGTTGAATGTTTCTGTGTAGCCTTTCCCCCTCCGTCATCCATTCCTAGTCCCATTCTTAATGAGCCAAAAGCTGAGATAAAATCCAAATGCTGAGATTTAAAAAATAACAGTAAGAAACGATTTTAAATTTAAATCTGGAATCTCACCACTTGGAAATAGGAGAGGAAAGAAAGAGAAGAAAAAAAAAACTCGTTTTGACTTTTACTAAGTTAAAACTTAGAAAATTTAAAGGCGAACTATAAGTTTTTCGTGGCCAGCTGCTGTATGTTTCCTTCACATGAATAATACCAGGTCATATCTGTGACAGAAGCAAAGATAATGATCAAATCCTGGGTCCGGTATTACTACAAAATACTACCCATGAGAAATATTCAATAATAATGATGATATCAGACGTGGGACTCAGATTTCAGATCTGTGTGTCATGATCATTTGGTGCTTCCTTAATAGTTAACATGGGGGACCATTTCAGCATCCTGCGAATGTTGGCTCCTCAAAATTTACCTTTCAATCACACAGAGGAAGACAAAAACTATTAATCTGAGAAACATCAGAGAAAGAACGGTATGTGCTCAATTAATATCCAACATGGGGCATACTATCTATATCCTGCGAATATTGGCTGTCCAACGTTCTCTTTCAGCAACGCAAGTGAAGATGAAAACTATTGATCTGACAGATATCACAGAAAAGAACGACAGGTTGGCTTTTCAAATGTTTCATTCAGCTACCATTCCTATGAGAGATATCGGAGGAAAAAATGAACCGGAGAAGACAACATAAATGTATTCCAATGTTATTTTAAAAACAACCGAAAACAGAGAAGGTGCAGAAGAAAGATGATAGAATTTTGGAAAGAAAATTATAATTTCACTTCAACAAGCCTAAGACTTGCTGACCAAGAAGGGTGATCTTAAACAAAGTGTGGTTTTCTGATCTCAAAATTATGGAAATATATGGGCAGGTAAATCGAGAGGATTATGTTCAAGATGTATACCCAATACTAGAGGAAATACAACATTCTGTCAACCAAAAAAGTCATGGAGCAAAACATTATAACTTTAACACTAACACAGCGTGAAAGATACGAAGTTGATCTAATAAAAATATCATGACTGAACAGAAGAATACATTGTCATCTCTAAGAAATCGAAAGGGTTAATAAAATATTACAGAACATCCCAACAAATAACATTACCGAATTGAACGACCTAATGTGGGAGCAAAACGAGTCAGTGATGAAATTGTTATCCCAAAACGCAAACCAAACAGAGACACAAAAGCAGAGTGGGAAATGAGACTAAAAGACAACAATCGAAAGCATTAATGGGAAAAAACATGAAGACATAAATACATGAAAAAATCAAACAATACAAGAAAAACAGGACCCTCCGGAATTATGAAAAATAATTCAATCAACAAATCAGCGGACAAAAGAAGAGATGAATAGAGAAAGTGAGAGAGAAAAATAAAGAAAATAAATTGAGAGGGTTGGAGTAAGAGGAATGCATAAAGGAAAAAGAGGCAAAAGAAGAAACCCCCAAAAGAACAAGAATTGAGGTGTCGACCCCCCCCCCTAAAAACCCCAATCCCAAATGAAGAAAGAAAAAAATTGCAGGGACAGAGTTTGAAATCGCTTACTACGATGTCGCAGTCCAGTACGTTAGCCACTACACCAGGAGGTGTATGGAATGTTGCACTGGCATTACTTTTGTTTAGAAATCGCTTTTGGAAGTTAGATTCACAATGAGGTAACCTCGTGTTAGATTTTCTTTCAAGTTTATTTCCAACAAGTCACGTGGAGGCACTTAGTCAATAAAGAAGCACACCCATAAAAAAATTGTTCATGAAAATACTTCATCTCAGAATTCAAATAAAGGATCACTCTTCCTCCCCTTCCTTCCCCTCTTTCACACACACAGTCTCTCTCTCTCTCTCTCTCTCTCTCTCTCTCTCTCTCTCTCTCTCTCTCTCTCTCTCTCTCTCTCTCTCTCTCTAATAAATAAGCTGTGTCTGACGAATAACCGAATGCAACGGAACAGAAATCGTCTGGAGCAAGGTATGAGCATAAAAAGACCATAAAAGAATGCAGTATGGATAAATAAGATGAAAAAACTGTAAGGACTCGAAGTAGGACCCGAGGCAAATATACATCTAAACTTGTTAAGAGCAACAATAAAGAAAATACCAAACTAAAAAAAACATGATGTCAGAATGGTATACATGGATACTGGTTTAAAACTATAGTTCAGCAAATGCCTAGAAAGTCACATCTACGATAGCCGAGTCAATGTATAGAAAAAGCAAACATACCCGAATGGATAACAAAAGGAAAAACAACCTTGATACAGAAAGACCCACAAAAAGCAATCATCCCTAGTAAGTATAGGCCAATAACATGTCTATCTATGATGTGGAAAATCTTAAACGCACAGACAAACGATGAAATTTATTACTCCCTTCATTGCCGCGCACTATTGCTGGAAGAACAGAAATGATGCTGCAAAGAACAAGGAAAACAAATTACCTAATCTTTATAGATCAGCACATTTTAAAAGAGGTAAAAGTAAGGCAAAAAATCTAGCCATGTCATGCATTGATTTCAGAAAGGCCAATGACATGGTCTCACAAAATCAGATTCTTGTATGTTTGAATATGTACAAAATATCTGACAAAGTTATAAAATACATCACCAAAGCCATGAGAAATTGGAAAATACATTTAACAGCAGGAGAAAAGTCCTTAGCAGAGGTGGAAATCCAATGAGGTATCTTCCAGGTAAATTCACTATCACTTGTTATAACAATCATGCCATTCAACTATATACGTAGTTAAATGCAGCAGGGTAATCGCTGGCAGAAGTAAAAATCAAAAGACGTATTTTCCTTATTATGACCACTATTATTCATTATAGAAATGAGGCCACTCAACTCTATAATTAGGATATGTACAAGGGAATACAAATGTACAAAATCAGAGTAGAAAATAAATCCCCCAATGTATATGGATGATACCAAGATTTTGCCAAAAATAAAAAAGAACTGGAAGCCCTGTTACAAACCATAAGCCAGGATAGGAATGGAATTCGGCATCGGCAAATGTGCCATGTTCGGGATGTAAGGGGGGGGGAATAAGAATACATAATCAGGCAAGTTGGAGAAGAAAGAATTACAAATACTTGGGAGATTTCTCTCTCTCTCTCTCTCTCTCTCTCTCTCTCTCTCTCTCTCTCTCTCTCTCTCTCTCTCTCTACATATATATATGTGTGTGTGTGTACTTATGTATGTATATATATAAAGAGAGAGAGAGAAAGGGGAGAAAGAGGGGGTAGTGAGAGAGAGATAGGGAGAGGGTTTACCTGAAGATCTTTTTGGTGAAACCTGTATAGTCAAATTCTGTTACTGATTCCGTTCATTTAACCGGCTCTTGGTACTTAGTGGGAGACATCACCGTAGTGTAGTAGTTCACGTGCTGGAATGTGACATCGCAGTAATACAGCTCCATACTTTCTCTTTCGGATTAATATTCTTGGAAAATTATGGACCCCGTCATTCTCGGCCTTTTGGGATAAATATTGGCATTAATGTTCTTCTACAAGGATGGTTTGGAAATAAATATAATGTGACAAGTGACATGCGATTAAACAAAGAAAGTAAACCAAATATACGTAATGAGCACTTTTCAATACTTGGTGTTATAGCGACCCATTCGGTTTCTGTTTTCCCCACTGAATATATATATATATATATATATATATATATATATTATATATATGAGAAGTAAATACACAAGCGATGTGTTTTGATATGGCTTTTTTTAGCCGACAATTTTTGGGAGAATATGTGCTTAATTGAAGACGTACCTAATTTTGAAAGTTAATTAATTAATAATTAATTAATTAGGCGGGCATACCTATTTAAATTCTATTTTTTCAATATATATATATATATATATATATATATATATATATATTATGTTCTATTTTTTCATATATATATATATATATATATTGAAAAAATAGTACATAAAAGAAAAGGAAGACAACCGAGCGGGTCACGATATATCCGTGTATATATAATAAATGAATGATCACCTTTGCATAGCTTATTGTTTCAAAAAAACATTTTTCAAAACTATCTGTTCTTTCCGAAGACATCTCTCTCTCTCTCTCTCTCTCTCTCTCTCTCTCTCTCTCTCTCTCTCTCTCTCTCTCTCTCTCTCTCACTTTACACACACATACACACACACATACACATGCATATATATAATAAATATATATATATATATGCGTGTGTATATGTATGTATGTATGTATGTGTGTGTAAAGAGAAAAAAGAGGCACAGAGAAATTTCAAATTTTATTTGAAAGAACATATTAAAATGTGTTTCTCTGAAACAATAAGCAATGTCAAGGCGGGAAAAGAAAATAGATGCTTTAAATAAAATCTGGAAACATTCAAAATATATGTTAGACTTTCAATAATTTATTGTTTGTACTCTTTGAATACCTTAAAACGGCAAATTAAAAGGAACAGTCTTTTAAATAAAAGAAAATCATTCTTGAAATAATTTTAAACAACCAATTTTGAACAAGCAAAAAACGTTCAAAATCTTTCAGATATTCTCATATTCATTACAATTCCATTGTTTCCTGAATATACCGATGACACCAACATTCTAAGTGTCTTGACTTCTTTTTGGAGAAAAATATGGGAAGAGGATCGACCAACATTTGGAACAACCAAGAGGACCAAAATTTATATAAAAATACATTTTATTGTGATAACTAGCTTAATTGCCGATGGATAGTGCGGCTTTTAAGCTAGTTCATTTATAATTTCTGTCTTTATAATTCTGGCGATGTATTGCCATAGATACATTGCCTTAATAATCCAATATATATTGTAAAATAAAGATCATCTTTTTTGTTTATTTACGTTTGATTAATATTTAAAAAAAAACGTGATAATAAAGGTTACAATACTCAATTTATGGATTTCAAAATTTTACACTATAGGAAAGTTTAACATCCATTATGGTATCTTGATATTATTGAAATTTGATGATAGTTTGTGAATTATTTTGGTCAATTACCTATGGATTAAATTTAATTTAAATCGGAGGGAAAAACATTTTAGTAGGGGTATGTGCCCCTTCGAGGTCTTCCTTTAATAAAAATGAAATATACTTATCCAAGTAATCTGCGTAATGTAGTTTCCGAATATATATGGTTATGGTGTCTACCTCCAAGGACTTCGTGAACAAACAAACAACTAGAAAGGAACTACAACTTTATATACATTTACAAGTAAATGTTTCTGGCCTTAATGAACAAATATATTGAATAATTGTTTTATTCAATGATTTATATGGCATGTCAACCTATCTAGTATTATCTTATGCCCATAACTTAGAAAATACCGTTCATTTTATGGTCTTATTTACACTTTGTATGGTGTTGTTCAATTTTTGCATACGGTTCTATCGAATGTGAATAGATCTTTAAAAAACAAAAGCTAAATAAAAACATAATAAAGCTATAAATCAATTAATTAAAATAAGGATTAGAACATATGAAATATAATAAAGAATAAAACATAATAAAAGCAAATAAAAGACAAATAAAAGAAAATAATAATAATAAATATAAACAATTTAAAAACCAGAATATATAAAGAATATAAGATTGTAGAACAAATATATAAGTATAGATAGATTTATTTTTTTTAACTTTTTAGATCTCAGATAATGCCGCATAGCTTTCCTCGTTTTTTTTAAATATAAAATAGAAGACAGAATCATTTGATAAAACTTTATTTTATGGGTATCTTTATAAAGTTTCATCTGATAATTATGTCCTTTATTCTGTAGAAGACATAGGAAATCTTAATTTTGAAACGATAGACAGAAGATTATATCCTAGCTAGTTTTTAGTAATCTTACTACATTTTACTTCAATTTCAGTAATATTGTTATGTAATCGCCGCCCAGCACCTATATTTGTGGCCTTGTGCCAGACTTGGAAAAGAACCTTAGAAAAATGTACTACCGATTATCTTAGATTACTGGGAGGTCTTTGTGGAATCACCGAAAAAGTAGTTAGGATAGATAACATCTTTTTAACGAGAGAAAGCAGACGATAAGTCTAGAATTAAGAAAAACACAGTCTTTTGGACTCCAAGAAATCTTTGATCTTTTAGGCTGGTGAACTCTGATTGACCAGTGAGATTGGAACGAATCGAATATTCGATTTAGTCCAGAAAGAAGTCGAAAATTCTAGAGAAAGAATCTTCTGGAATATTATTTAGAAATGCTATTTAAGACCCGCGAATAGAATCACGATCAGTTAGTTAGGGTCTGCGATCAGAGCAGTGAGGGTCCGAGAGTCAGAGGCAGTTAGAGCCAGGAGGCATGCGTGGCAGTTGGGAGTTAAGCTGTTGTCGCTGAAGACGATAAGGAAAGGCTAAGAAAAGCTTGTTCACCGAGAAGTTTACTAAGGACTAAAAACTCGAAGTTGAATCCAGTTAAAATACACCTCTTGTTAAGACAGAGATTATTAGGGACCCTCTCTCTCTCAAAAGTTATAGGAAGTTTGGAATATAATAAACTTCTGAGAAGTAAACCCGGTGTTATTAGTCTGCTCTATTTACAACGAAAGAAATCTTTTTATGAATGGACTCATAACGTTACAATATACAGAAGTTTTGGTTAGTGTTGTTTTTATTCGTATCGGAAGGTGGGTGTTTTGTTTTATTTTCCTTCTTTTTTTATTGTTTTATTCTTTACCATCTAAACTATTTCGATTTTCAAGAAATACAGAATTAAGCTAGACCAGGGAAAGCATGCATTGACACTTACATGCTGTCTTTATTTTATCAAAATAAGGATATTCGGGAAATAATGACAAATAGTTTTCGATAAAAGATCACAAATATGGAGCATCCAGCAAGGATCGTTGCGGACCTGTGAGACCAGGTTGCTAATCATTACACCACGATGGGATGCCTTTAACATACCCAATCCGTTTGTCACTGATAGGATGTGACACAGTGTCACAAGATAGGGGAATCCAGCGAGGATCGAACTCGCTATTCAGTAGTAATGAATATGCAAAACTAGCTTGTCAATCCTTACAGCAATACGGACGTTTTTGTCCAACATGTTTGCCCACCCGCATCCAGTATCGGCATCAAGCGAGGATCGAATTCGCTATTCAGTAGTAATGAATCTGTGAGACTAGCTTGCTAACCATTACACTTCGATGGAACGCCATTAAAATATCCAACCTTTTCGTCACGGGTAAGATGTGACACAATGTCTGCAGTAAGGAGCATATAGCGATTATCAAAGTCGCTATCTAGCAGTAATGGGTCTGCGCGACTAGCTTGCTAAACATTACACCACTCTGGGACGCCTGTGAAATAGTGACAAATATTCATTTTCCTGGCCTGTTTATTAGGTCGGATTAACTCAAGGTCTTAGTTAGGTGGGGATTTTTATGGGGCATCCAGCGAGGACGAAAATTATATGCATTAATAATAGAAATGCCAGACTAGCTTGTTAAACATTAAACCACGACGGGACGCCTATGAAAAAATGACAAATATAAGATTCGAATTATTGATTAGGAGGAATCTGCAAACTAAATCCGTCAATAAATTACACATCTCATACATGGCTAATCAGTACGATTAAAGGGTATGATAATTATAAACTATCAATCAATACATTATCGATCTTAGTGACCATTTCAATAAAAATTGTGCTATTTCTAATATTGTTATAACTGACCCAGTATCGATGACTACTGTTGTTACAACACACACTTTAGTACAAGCAGTGTTTATAAAAACTCTACACAAATTCAGTAATTAATCAATATTTATTCACAAGAGAGAGAGAGAGTTTCACTTTACACTGTGAAATACTAAGCTTACGTAAACGCAAAAGTTATACAGGTGTTTGCGCTATCTCTGATATGTAATCAAATTTGGCCTGAGAAATTGTCTCATTTTTTGACCGTCATTAGTAAAGTTTATTGTTTATTTCATTAAATTATTTATTAAAGTGAACTATTATGACATTTATTCAAATACTAGATCCAATTTCTAATATGTTTATTCAGCTCTCCGTTTAGTATCTGTGTAATGTAAAACTCTAGCTAGTCTCAGAAATCAGTGACAAGTGAATTTGATCCTCACAGGGGGAAGTGGACCTTAGACTTTGTATGGTATTGTGACAATACTTCGTTTCAACTTTTTCATTTTAAGGCATCTCAGTTCAGTATCTTTGTGAAAAAGTAGCTAGTGCCATAAACCAATGACTTGTCGTGAGTTCGATCCCCACAAAGTAAAGTTGTCCAGTGAATTTGTGTCATATTTTTTTCTTTCCATTTTTAAGGCATCTTGCCAATCATTACACCTGATGGTATAATGGTATCTTGGTTGTTTTGTGTTACGGGATATCAATCCTCTTTGGGGTCATTTTATGCCGAATCATGTTCTTTACAGTACTTGCTGCTGATTAAGTGTTCACCTAATTAAGTACTGAACAGGCTCATCGCTGGAATTGTGTAAAGGTTAATGTGATAAGCTAGTAGACCATTGTAAGTGAATTGAATTCTCAAACCCACTGCTGACAGGACTTATAATACGCTGACTGTATTCACTGAGTGTAAGACCCCACTAAACAAAAATAATGAAGTGTCCTGAGTATAATAATAAACTGTATATAGCGGTGAAGCTCCATTTATGACTATAGAGCAGCCCTTCATTGCCATTAGTCTCAGTTCCACTATGACCCGGGATAGCAGCGCCCTACTACAATGTCACAGTCCAGCACGTCAGCTATTACACTACAGGCACTCCCCCTACATGATAAGCGAATAAACTGTGGAAGTAATGTAAATCAAATACAGAAACGGATTTGAAATAGCTTCTTTCTAGTAGATCAATAAAAAGAAATAAAGATATTTTTACACTTTTAAATTTATTTTTTAAATCTTTGCCTACTTTAAGCCGCTCACAGCTGCTCCCACACGACTGCGATCCACCGTTTGGTTAGTCCATTATAACTGAGCAGAAGGACTCAGATTACAATAATAAAAAAAATTTTTATTTGAATAGAATGAATTCTGAGATGAACAGATTAGGAACTTTGAAATATACCATCATACGGGTAACACATACAAAAAAGGTTAGTACCGCCGTGGGGTAATTTATATATATATCATTTAAGCATGTTTTAAATTTCATGAAATACTTCTTAATTATGTCGGCATGTTATCAAGAATATGCGATTTCAAAACTAAGTACTTTGTATGAAAATCATATTAGCGAGAAACTGTCAGTTACCAAGTGCCGTTGACTTCATGTCTTCACTACTCTAATTTAGATATTTTGTCTATTAATGATATTGAGCGCTTCTTATTAATGGAAAACAGCAAACTATATTATCAATATATATATATATATATATATATATATATATATATATATATATATATATGCGTGTGTGTGTGTGCGTGTGTTACGGTCACCTTTAGCAATCTTTTGTTTCTATTATAACCACATCCAATCTAATGGTTAACGGCTTACATGTGTATCCGAGTACTTTATCTTGTACTTCAATAGGTAGAAACTGGGAAAAACATATCTCCCATTCGGTACAATTTTTCTGCTTTGATGTATATTATTGGCAAATATCGATGAAGACCTAATAGAAAGACTGCATTTGCCATCAACAAAGTTCCCCAGCCTCCAGCAACAACTCGATGGTGAGCCTTCTCAGTATTAGATGGGTAACCATTTCATAAAACCAGGTTCAGTAAGAAACCTACGGTTATTTGCCAGACTGCTTAACAAACATGTCAACAACATATTGTTTTTTTACATCCAATGGCTCTACACTCGTCATGTCTAAGAATATGTATATTTTTTAATGCGCAGTCAAGTGAAGCGTCTGAATTAAATTGAGGTGAAACGGTTGTAGTATCTGTAGCTCCATCGATTTGGACATGAACTGGATTTCCTCTTTCTCTAGGAAATCAAATTGCCAACTTAGATTTAGTGAGAAATCGCAGGTATAAATTATTAATGTTTACTCGGTCGACTGAAAAATATTATCACGACATTGAGTTGCAAACCAGTCGATAAAAATGGACTTATGTATAAACACGGCATCAAGGTAGTAGTAGTAGTAGTAGTAGTAGTAGTAGTAGTAGTAATAATAATAATAATAATAATAATGAGAAGAAGAAGAAGAAGAAGAAGAAGAAGAAGAAGAAGAAGAAGAAGAAGAAGAAGAAGACGACTTGGATAAAAAGAAAATTACAAATACTTGGGAATTTTGGAAGCAGACACCATCAAACAAACAGCGATGAAAGAAAGAATTTTAAAAAGTATACCCTAGGAGAACAAGAACATTCTAGAAACCAAACCTCATCAAGGGAATAAATACCTGGACCACCCCCATTATAAAATATTCTGTACCATTTGTAAACTAGACAAGAGTTGAACTCAAACAGATAGACCAAAAACAAGAAACTTAATGACGATGCAAAAGGCATTACACTCAAGAGATGATAGAGACAGACAAACTATAGGTATCAAGAAAACAAGGTGGAAGAGGTCTTGGCAAAATTGAGGATTGCCTAGATGCTACAACCAAAGGACTCGAATAGAAGAGAAAGATTAATTACGGAAAACAATAATAGTTGTTGTAACATATGGACAAGCAGAAAAAAACAAAAAACAAGAAAACAAAAATGGGAAGAGAAACAATTATATGATAATTGATACGATCTTGGAACGGTCCTAAAGCGTTTGGAAAAGCGTCTGAATGAATTGAAAATCAGAGGAAGAATCAAGACTATCCAAGCAACAGCATTGTTGAGATCGGCTAGAATAAATAACACAGGGAAGCAGAAACAATTTAGATTTCACCTTCGAAACCAATGCTATGATAGCGTATTCAGGTCTCCTTGTGTGTTGCGTCTCTATTCTCTTCTAATGTCTGCAACTATCGGGTTTCTGTTCATTGTATCGTCTCTCCACTTGCTGGAGGTGTCTCTGAGTTAGATATTGCTCTTTTCCGGTAATGACACGGATACATTTTTATGTGTATATACTTTTATTTTCCTTGATATATTATCGACCCACACGGATGGGGTCGCAGAGACAAAAAGGCACCTACTGCTGGTTGCTAGACTCAGTTCTACTCCTTTTGGATCGAGACACGATCCTCTCTCTCTCTCTCTCTCTCTCTCTCTCTCTCTCTCTCTCTCTCTCTCTCTCTCTTTCTATATATATATATATATATACAGACACACACACGCAAACACCCCCATGTATATATATATATATATATATATATATATATATATATATATATATATATAGAGAGAGAGAGAGAGAGAGAGAGAGAAAGAAGATAGATAGATAGATAGATAGATAGATACAAAAAGTAACTAAAAAGTTATTAGTCTTAATTCTGTTCGTTGAAAATTCTAAATCTCTTATTTCTTATTTGACCCTTTTGACCAAAAAAGTCCTTCGATTTGGTTTAATCAATACATCTTTATCAGCTTAAAAGGGAACTTAGCCAAACTCTCTTTAATTTTAATCCTTCTCCACATCAATGTGTTGGATTCATTTATTTGTTTATTTGTTGAACACACTTAAGATCTTCGGTTGACCGGGTCATTCTTTTTTCTTTTTACTTTATTACCTTCCTGCCATAATATAATGCTATAATTTCAAATCTTAAAGGTTTTTGCGATTGCAACGTTACGGCCCCAGATAGGAAGTATGTTGCATAGTCTTACTTATCTTGTCTAGGCCTTTTCTATTTTGATGATATCTTCTATGTATGTGGTTGTGACGTCTAACATCTATCTGGCTATGTTCTTACTTTTATTCTTACTATGTTCCAAAGAATCTAAAAGAGAGAGAAACTAAAAGACAATGAAAAGCTGGAAATATGTAAAGACTTTTCAAGAAATCTTCCTGGAAAATGATTAAATGATAAAATGGACTTCATGCTCTTCATTTATTAATGAAACGTCTGAATCCGCCCCATAGTAGTTGGCCAAAAGTCAGTAAATATGGAAAAACCGAAATTGAATTTCACATGTATCGTAAATTTTAATATTGGGTAGCATAACTTTAATGCTTGTGGTCTTCGATAACTTGAGTATCTCGGTGTTTGTGAGGAAGAATAATGAGAATGGGTATGATGCGTAGGCAACACAGGTAGAAGCGTTTGAACAGGTGTTGTTTGAACCAAACATACGGATGCTTAGCATGATGTCTTTGCATAGTTTTAATCTTGTTTCACCTGGGGTTGTTATTTCGCCAGGTACATTTGTTTATATCAATTTTGGAAATGAGGTCTTAGGCAAATCTAGACAGGGAAGGTTTATTATCATATGAATTGGCCCAACACTTAAGCTTTTAGCTTTTACCATCATTTAAGGAAAATTTATATAAAATCCTGACTACAATTGATGAAAAATACCTTCAATTTTTGCACGATTTTATGAAAAAAATGTTTAGCGTTATTTCAATATTAAACTTAATTTACTAAATTAATAGAAATATATTGTGGACTTTTTATATTAGAGTTTCCTTTAAACCTATCATGTTTGGATTGTTCTTAAATGCGACCTGATGCTCGAAATAATTTTGTAACATTTCCAATGTTTTTGTAGTCATTGTAATGTTCGTACGACTTTTATCATCTTGCAACATCCTCTGGTTAAAAATGAGACTTTTCAAATCGTACAAGATAAAATGCAAAAATGTAAATCCTGGTTATCTGATGTTTCTTATCAGCCGAATTCTTATTTCTTATGAGGGTCTTCTCTTTAGCTATATAATGAACCATTCCTTATTTATTATAAAGAAAGAAAAGGATTTACTAGACATAAAAATATAATTAAAAAAGAAAGAAACAGAGTAGTGGAAATGTAGAGTGAAGAGTGAGCGCGCGGAAGCAATAAATCTAATCTATTTTAATCGACCATAATAAAAAGATGAAAAGAAGGAAGGAAAGAAAAAAAGACTGAGAGAGAGTTAAATCAACTTTTTACATACTGAACTATTTTTCAATAGTTCTTAATTAAACATATTAAACTTAGAAATAATTAAATTTTCATACTGTGGTATATACACAGGTCCTGCTAGTGGATCTATAGTCCCTGTAAAGTGTTAAACTGTTTTATTTTATACTTCTGTTTATTTATGTACATTAATTGATATTTTAGTATTTTCATTTTCATTTTCTTTTGTTATGCTTCTTGTTTCTTGTTTCATTATGTACATTAGTTGAATAATAAATGTAGGTATTTGCTCAACCCGTTTGTTACGGGTAGGATGTGATAAAAGATCGCAAGTATGGGACATCCAGCGACGATCGAGCTTGTTATTCCGTAGTAATGGATCTGCGAGATGAGCTTGTTAACCATTACATCACATTGCAGAATAAATGTATGTTGCTTTTTGCATAATAAATAAATTTGTATGAACATTGATGAATCTATGAACGATTGTGTCATTTCAATAAATCAAGAGAATGTAGCTATCGTGCTTCAACATAAAGTATGTATTTACTCAACCCCTGTGTTACGAGCAGGATGTCATACAATGTCAATTTTAAGCGGAGTACATTTGATTTCAATTCAGTTTTCCTTCTCCTAGACTGATTGCCAGACCAACACTAATGTCCTATCATAATGTATCAAGGTTTGGTAATTTTCACCTTTAGTTCTTAGAATTCCTAGCAAATAAAGCAATTAGAGTTGAGTCCCTTGACTTTCACTAAGCCGGTAGCTATTTTTAAAGTCTCCGTGCAAAATATACAAATCTTAGAAACTTTTTCGAAAACAATTCAACTGCATTCTTTAACAGAAAAATATCATAAAATGTGTTCTTAATAACAATTAAGTTAATTTCGGATAATTTTATGCTAGGAATTTAGCCAACTGACTTTCATTTTGAAACAAGACGGTAGCCATTTTGAATTTGTCCGTGCGAAATATACAAATCTTATCATAAAATGTGTTCTTAATAACAACTAAGTTCATTTCAGATAATGCGCACGCCCAATTTTATGCTAGGAACTTTAACAACTAAAGGTAAAAATTACCCAAGGTTTTTGCTTTAAGTGCTTTTCTATGAATTTATTTAAAAATAATTGTCTATTTTTCTGAAAATTATACGTAATAAATATAAATGTAAATTCATTATGTTTATAGGTTTCAAAATTCACTCTGCATTGATCAGTTAAACACATAGCTCAACGGATAAAGTGTTGAGTTAATACAGTACTAAGTGACAATTATCCGGAGGTTGCAGGTTCAATTCTAATTATAGATGAAAATAACATAGAATACTTAACCCTTCTACCCCGTCGTGTTAAAGGAATGAGAACTATCTAATAGATTAAATAAGTGTACTGTTCCGTGAAAACTCCCGGTTACATGAAGACTGTTGTATTCGACAAGAATGTTCCCAAATTTGAAGAGAAACACCCGAAGAATGCCGAAAGGCACATCGGCCTTATAATAATAAAAATGATATCAGCGGACTGAAAATCAAAGTATTATAAATGTATAATAAAATAATTATGTGGCACATTTTTTATATTTATTAAAAAGACTGATATATGATAAAATATTGCCTGTAAAATTGTAAATAAGAAGTAGTCTTTCTTAATTAAATAACGGATATTTTATTAAAATTTTATAATCAATCAATTTTTTAAGATCTTAAGAGAATCGACACTTTTCAGGAATCATGCCATTGATCATAATAAATTGGTTGGTCGGTTGTTTGTTTTTACGGCATAGCAAGAATCATTCGGGTTATTTAATGCCAAATCCAGTCATCTTGATAAACAAAGGTTTTGGGTTGTTTACAGTTCCTGCTATTGTCCTAGTTGTCACCCAATTAAGTATTGAACAAACTCATTGCTGCTTAACTTCGGGGATCTAGCGGGAACCTGTGCTTTCAGTGTGATTTGACTGTAATGTGTACATATTAAGTCTCGTTTGTATATCTGAACATCGATCAATTTGTGGGTTGACCGCGAGTAGCTGAAAACGTAGATTAGTAGATTGTTTATTTTAACGGCATGACAGCTCATCTGGGGTTATTTTATGACTAGAGATTAGACAAACACGTTCATTATATGTTTATATTTACATTTTTGAGTAGTTGTTTATTAAGAGGATTTTTGCACACGTTCCTATCAAATACGAATAATTTGACACATAGATGGGACGCTAATAGGTACTACCACTCCGGGTCAGAATCGACCTGGGAATAATATCAATGTAGTACTACTCTACACTCCGAGATTCCAAGAACAGGAACCTAACCATCAGATGCGGTTTAGTGACACGACTAGACATTTCCTACTTGGGATTGTCTTACTCTCTGCGAAGGAATACATTCAGCATATTATCGGCCTCACCAACAGAGCGTGTCGATTAGAAGCGGGTACAGAAACTTTAAACACATGTATTTTAAAAACGAAAGAAAAGAAAAACGAAAAAAGAAAAAGATTTTCCTCCCCAATGAAAATAATCCGCCCCTCTACCCTAATGCCATCCCTCTGTCACGTGACACCATAAACGTTCTCGAATAAACACCACCTCCTCCCGTTTTCAGCTTAATTCAGAGCTTCTTTTGCAAAATCTTATTTTGAATGCCCTTCGTTTGGCCGTGTGTGAATGTCTTGTATAAGTATATAAGACTCAATGAACATATCCTGTACACAATTGTTGTACGATCGATGGAGTGTTTTCTCAGCGTGGCCGGCTGTTGCTGCGTACGGAAAGTGAAAATAAAAATGAAAGTTGAAGGGAGGCCACGTGGTACGGAAAGCAAAAGTGAAATTTTTAATATGTTTCTGTACAACCTCCATTCATTTTCCTCTCAACCCACTTCCTTTATTATTTTCACGTTTCATTATTGTCAGGATGTTAAGCCATCTCTTCATCATTCCATTTCTGCTGTCTTCATGGGTGAACGGACACGCAAATAAAATATTCCCCTTATTTATTCTTATCAAACTAATTTAATACAATTCTTTTCCCCTCCCCGCACCAAGTTATATTTATATGAGTAGAGGCCGATCAAAAATCAGCAGACGGTGATCGAGTAGACAGCAGTAGCAATGATACGGTCTACTGCATTTCTCGATTTAAACCATGCTCCTGTCGAGTATATTCATGTAAAACAACTGATATTTTCATTCATTTATTCTTTTATGCCATAATTAGCATCAGTCATGGTTTTATTAGATCCTCTGTGAAAATAGTGGTTTGATTATGCGTTTTAAATTTTCTCTATCTATCTATCTATCTATTTACGCCGCTTCTCTCTCTCTCTCTCTCTCTCTCTCTCTCTTTCTCTCTCTCTCTCTCTCTCTCTTTCTGTCTCTCACTCTCTCCCTTTATCTATCTATCTCCCATAAATAAATAAGTACACCCTGCTAATTTTTGGGGGGTTATTAAAACATTAATTTTCTTCTAAAGCAAATTTATTTCAGGCCTTTCAGAACTATTATTTCTTATGGAACAGTTTATATATATATATATATATATATATATATATATATATATATATATATATATACTAGCGGCGGCTACCCGGCGAAGCCCGGGTAGTGGAGATAAAAACCTGGTTTAATAATCGTTTGCAGATCTATTACTACTGAATAGCGCGTTCGGTCCTCGCAGGATGACCCATAAAAATCACCAAATAAAAACGATCTTAATTTAATTCTACCTGGTGGGAGGTCAGGGAATTTTCTTTTCGTCTGATTTGAGGGAATGAAATCATATGGCTAAACTTGCAAATCGGTCGAAAAATTAAAACATATTACAGCCGGTAGAGCGTTCTGCTAGAAATCACAAGGTTCTTAGTTCAATACCGGTCCTCGCCAACTCAGCGTTATGAGTAGCACAGGGATCTGTGCGGTAAAGGAGCTGATGGTAGGTGTGGCGCTCCACCTCAGATGCAAAAAACAATCTCCTTGGTTTAGCGCTAGTGAAAAGGGGATATACTCCCTCGCTGATTGGCTGATACCGACATTAGGCCGCCCGACGACTTTACTTACTTACAGGTGACCTAGAAAAAACAGAACCCAAATTATTTACTTTCCCATTAAACTAACCCTAAACCCCACCTCTAACCCTAACCCTAACCCCTAGTTAAAATTAACAGTTTTATTACAAAATTTATGCGTTCTGTTTTTTTCTGGGTCACCCTAAATTTTCCGACCGATTTGCAAGTTTAGCCCATCACATAATGATATAGTAAGAAATTTTAATTCAATGATTAACTATATTTTTTAAATAAAATATAAATGACGCAATTTTCTAAATTTCAAGTTAATATTTGAAAAAGAAAAGAAGAATTAAATAAAATAATCAAATTTATGTAAAACGATAAATAATCTTATAACATTATTAATTCAAAAACGTAGTCGATCGAATGTCAAATTATTATAGTAAAGTATACTATATTATAATTTGAGTTTTCAGGTATTTCCGTGAAATGAATTAGGTAATCTAATGGTAATACAATTATCTCTTGCGCACTATTGTACATTAGTATCATGATTTTATTTGCATTTCTAATATTAAAATAAATAAATTAACGCGATTATGAAAAATAAAAAAATAGCTTTTGTTTACAATTGACGAACGACAGGAATTTATAAAACGAAGTTGAGTTGTCTTGTCGTTAAGTGTTTTCGTTTGATTTGTTATTTAATTCGTTTTAAAAATAATTCAATGTATAAAAAGACATACTAATTACATAATCTAGAAAGATCTTTTTACTAACGAAATAAATATTTTAAATAAATATTTTTACAGAAATATGCGATAAATAAGATTTGATTTTATGTTAAAATTTAAGTATGAAAAAATGATACTACGAATTCTAGGTTGACTGAAACAAAATATAATTTTTTAACTCGCTGTAAAAAAATAATTCCATTGATAAAAACTCAATCAAATTACATATTTAAAGATATTATTTCATTCTCTTTTGAACAATATGGATATCTTAAAGAAGATTGAACCGTAAATAGTCGAGAAAAAAGAATTTGTGTTTTTCTTGAAATTTAGAATGAAAAAAATATTATACATATCAGCTCTCTGGAGACATTTTTTTTTAACTCGCTGTAAAAAATAATTAAATTAATAAAAACGCTTAAAAATTGCATATTCAGAAAGATTATATTATTTTATTTTCAACAATATAAATATTTTAAAGATTGGTCCAAGAATAGGTGATAAATTCCTAGCAGAACGGCTTAGACTGCGAAATTTATTCGCTAAACTGATACATTTCTGCTGTAAATCGCTATAAATCGCTGTAAAAAAAAGTCAGCCAGCCGACAATATTTTATTATCAGCAGGTTCTGGTATATGGACAGTTCTGCAAATTGGGTGATTTTGGCTTAATTAATTAATTATATCCCTTAATTAGTAAAAATCAATAACCAAATTTGACGTGTTTTTTAGTTAGAAGGATATTCATCTATATGCAAGATTTCAAATCTGAGTGACTTCTCTTTTCTGTGTTATAGATCGACACGTACATACCAAAAACTTACTCTTATATATATATATATATATATATATATATATATATATATATATATATATATATATATATATATATATATATAATACGCCTTCGCACAATCACCCTGTCTGTTGAGGCAGAAGAATAGACCGACTGCATCTCTGCAGATGGATAACATCCCCTCAATGGGGCCACCTGTTAACCGTGAATGACGACCCGTGATGCTTAAGTACGGAATCTTGGTGGGTGAGAATGACATGCAGCACTTCACTTTGGCCCTTAGGCTAAACGCGTGGTTAGAGAGATTCGTAACGTCAAGTTCTAGCACTAACCTAATTGCCCTTATTGAAACCCCCAACCATTTTATCATATATATGCTAGAAGGCGGTGAATGAGGGTCTTAGTGGGTATGACGTTAAACTGCATCCAGTGGTGAGGTTACAATTTCGGGGATTTGTGATGACCTTGAGTGGTCGTACATGATAGGGTCTCATCTATGGGTTAAATAGTAAATGAGTTGAAAATGAGTTTTAAAATTGTGTTTAAAAAAGAATGAATAAAGCAATGCCTTCGGCATAAAATAATCTAACAAGTGTTGACATGCCGTAAAATCCACCTCTTTTATTAATCTCTCAAGAAGATAAATGAAAATTCCTTTTTGTTTAAAAAGATACTGTATTTTATTTGTCTTACAGAGTTTCCATTCTATGTAGTTCAGTATTAACCAATATCTAATAATATGTTTCGATTGTATTCTCTGCCACGAAAAATACTGGGATCATTGGCTGGGAAGAAAATTAACCTTTTATAAAAAAACATTTTCGGAGTGCATTTATTCATGGGTGATAATCTATCTATCTATCTATCTATTTCTCTATCTATCTATCAAACTGACGGTCTTTTCATATCTATCTACCTATCAATCTGTTTGTTCATATCTATCTATCGGTCTATCTGCATTTTCATATCTATCAACCTATATCTTTCACTATATATATATATATATATATATATATATATATATATATATATATATATATACACACTAATTAATTAATTAATTAATCAATTAAAAGTAAGGAAATGAATCCGACGGTATATAAATATTTACCAACCCCTCCGCACGAGCAGGATACGACACAAGGTCAATTTCTTAAGCGGAGTTCAACAGGTTTGAATTCAGAGTTTTCCTTCTCCTAGACTGGTTACCTAGCCATGGTTAAAGAACCCAGTCTGTCCTGCTATTTACCCATAGCTGGAGGGAGAGTAGGATACATACCTTTCCCAAGGGTATTAGCGCTAAGTGAAAATGCAATTACCACGTCCAGGATTTGAACTCGGGGCGACGAGTCCATTTCCCATGACTTTAACCATTACACCACGCGCGTCCTAAATCCGACGGTATATAAGGGTAAGATAATATGAAAATCACACAGATGTTGTTCAAACAAAGTTTAAAACTTTGAACAACATCTGTGTTATTTTCGTATTATCTTACCTTATATATATATATATATATATATATATATATGTGTGTGTGTGTGTGTGTGTGTGTGTGTGTGTGCGCGCGCGTATGCGTGTGTGTGTGTTTATCGATATGTCCGTTCGTATATATTTGTCTGTCTGTCTGTCTGTCTGTCTGTGTATTCATATCAATAAATCAATCGATTTCACTCAACGATAGTGCATCATTATGTACGTAACTGACACAGTTATTTTTTTCCGAGTCTCATCCAAACATTTCACTGTATAATGTTCGATCTATGTAATTATCGCAGAAGATTTAAGTGAATCGTCAAAGAAGGGATTATATTAAAAAACGTAAACATTTATTCTGTAAGATTATATGCTGTTTTCTTTTTGTAATTCTCATTAGACCCGCAGATTTAATTCATATATCTTTTCTACACATACGTTTTAAACGACAAGCACTGATTTTCGCAATGTGTATTTTTCTGTACAGCTGTCTAACGCAGTAATGCATTTGGATGCACGTGTTTCAACCGTCTATATGGAATATGGCATCTGACCAAAGGTAAAATCAATATCTGTTATTGATTTTTCTTCCATCGTGACATGCTGAGCAGTGACTTAGTTATACCAATTGTAACAGAACGTAGGATTTTAAGGCATTAGCTTTCCGATAGTTTGTTTTCTCAGATATTCAGCTTGATCGAATCTGCCATTTAGATATATTTTCTCTCAGATGATCAATAATGTATATCGTGTATCGAACGTCAATCGAATATAGAAGGGTATGTTTATTTAACCCCTACGCTCTAGTAGGATGTGACACAAGTTAAATATCTTAAGCGCAGTTTAGCAGGTTTTAATTCAGAGTTTTTCTTCTACACTGGTTGCCAAGGCTAAAGAGACCGGTTTGCTCTACATAGCATAAGGGAAAATAGTTGAACTCGTCTTGCCGTGTCCATTTCCCCCAACTATAACCATTACACTACCCACCTCCATTATCTATATATAATGGATATTCGGTATCTATCTGTCTATAACCGAAACTACGTTCTCTGCTCACGTCAAAGTAACTTCAGGAATTAAACAAGTTTATCAATGAGTATTTAATTCATAGTCAATATAATTACTATATAAAATAATGACCAACGCTGGTTTTATATATATATATATATATATATATATATATATATGTGTGTGTGTGTGTGTGTGTGTGTGTGTGTGTGTGTGTGTGTGTGTGTGTGTGTGTGTGTGTGGAGAAAGGTATACAAACACAGGATGTTATGGAAACTGGATGTTTATTGTCGACGATGCAACGTTTCGGTCTATTAGACCATCTTCAGGACTTGGATATAGTTCTTGCTTCAATGATGGACCTTCTCAAAATGGTGAAACAGGAGGTCGTCAGTAGGGGCAGGGGTGGTTGGGGGTGGGTAGTGGATTTTCTTCTCTCTAGATGGGGAGTGTCAGAATGGTGAATAGTGATGGTAATGCAGGTGTTAGTCCAGAATGTTGGATTGTAAGGATTGGTCAAGATAAATGTATATGTGTATGTGTGTGTGTCTGTTTAAATGTGTTTTTTTATATACATGTGTGTTGGGGAACTGGATTTGTCATTAAGTTATATATGTGGGTGGTATGTATGTGTGAGTTTTTTTTATTATACCGGGGGGGGGAGATGGTAAGATTTGTTGAAATTGTAAGTGAGTATATGTATAATGTTATATATTATTATTATTATTATTATTATTATTATTATCATTAATAATAATAATAATAATAATAGTAGAGCAAACTGGGCTCTTTAACTTAATATGAGAACCGGATGTAGTCTAGACTCTCCAAGAGCGATGATAGAGAGGGTCAAGGGAATCTATTCTCTCGGTATGAATTGCTGACCATACCGATGATGATGATGATGATGATGATGATGATGATGATGATGATGATGATTGTCTCAATTAATAATATAAAGGATGACCTACCTTATTAGATTACTACTGAGAAATTACATTGTTATGGTAAAATGAGTTTAGTTTTGTTTTGTTTTTTTAATTTCCTTTTCTAGACATATTTCGATTGAAACCTTTCTCAATAGCACCTTTGTTGTTTACTTCATTAAATAATGAAACAGTAATAAACCATATGTGTTTGGATTTTCTTGTGAATCGCGAACTTTTTTTTTTTGTAAAAAAACAATGGATGGGAAGAAGATAGCATAGATTTAAAAATAATAATGAATCGAATGGAAAAATCACAGTAAATTAAAAGCCTGAAAAACCCTGTTCTCGAAGTTAAGCAGCAATGAATCTTTTCAATACATTCTTTACTACTTAAGAAACAACAGGTACTTAGGTAGTCACGAATGTATTGAAAAGGTTTATCGCAAACATAAAAAAGGATTCAGCGTTCTTAAGAAACAAAAGGTACTTGAAAACGTTGAATCCTTTGTTTGTCAAATATGAATTGATTCAATATTAGATGACCCTCAAAGCGTTGATACGCCGTAAAACAAAACAACCAACAAACCAACCAACCAATCGAATGGGAAATACAATGATTATAAACAGTGATACACCTCGATGAATTCTGTAAGTGGCCTAAAGAGTCCTGTTATCAGGTGACTCTGGGAAAATAGGTTAGAATTTAGTCAGCTGGAGATTGAGCACCCAATTTTTGTAGGCCTAGTTAGGTTTCTCCTCTTTACGAACGGAAGTCTGCAAATAATATATCGGGAAATAATAATCGATTCGAGGTGATAAACAAAATATGCCTCTGTGTTGTTTCCATGAACTAAAAAAAAATGGGACGTACAGAGAAGCAGACAACCCGGATAGAAAAAAACACCATCCCGATATGAAGAAAAGAACAATCCCAGCCAAAGGAGAACTCCAAAAGAATAAATACCGATGGACTTGGAAAGATGTAGCAGAGAGAACCAGCAAAGCGTATGCAATAGTTTTTCTCCTTCTAAATTGTTACCTAATCTCTAGTCTTATTTCAGGGCTGTACTTTTCCCATTTAGGTTTGCAATGACCTTTCTAGTCTGATCCTATTCTGATCCGTGACGACCCTAATTGAATTTTCCAGCTCAAATTACATTTATAATTTATGGATGACATGCTAATGAACTAACGTTTTGCTTCCTTGCCTAATAACATTGGTTTACAAAGATTTTGCGGATAGGGGTTTGGATTTACGATAAGAACGACCCAATTATAATTTAAATGCAATATTCTTGGGAATGAAGAAAAATGACTAGGTTTTAACTTTGCCTGAATCTACTCTATACATAAAGCAGAATCTATATAAGCATTAAGCTTAGGGCTGATAAATTATACTACCTTATTACAGTCATTTAGTTTAAGATTATTTAATTACAAAGCCAGAATCATGGGATGTCCAATGGAAATCTAATTCATTTGCATAACTTGGTCACTATTACTATATAAAATGTTGCTTACCGGAAAGGGTATATTGGATGGTGTCGATTCTTCCTCGAATTTCCAATTCCTCCAAACTCTTTTGCAAACTTTGGGGACCATTCCAAGGGCCCCAATTACAATTACTACGACCTTTACATTCATGTTTCACAGTTTTCCAGCTCTCTAGCCCGGTCCAAGTATTTGTCTATCTTTTCACTTTCTTTCATCTTTCTTCTGTGATCCACCTGGACGGCAAAATCCACCAGATGACAAGTTTTCTTCTTCTTGTAAATTAACACAAGACCTAGTATCCTACCCGGGATTGTAGCAAACTAGCACAACAGAATACAAGAATAAGCATGACTGGGTTGGAAAGTTCATCCACTTGAAATTGTGCAAGAAACTCAATTTACCCCATACAACAAAGGGGTATATGCATAAACCAGAACCTGGTGTTGAGCACAAAACGCATGAAATTCTCCGAGACTTTGAAATAAAAACGGATTACCTAATCCCAGCGAGAAGACCAGACCTTGTATTGATTAACAAGAAAAAGAGAACCTAACAACTCGTAGATCACAGGACGAAGATTTAAGAAAAACAAAAGATAGACAAATACCTGGCCTTTGCTAGAGAATTGAAAAAACTCTGTAATATGAGGGGGAATGTGATACCAATTGTGGTTGGTGGACTTGGAATGGTTCCTAAAAGTTTAGAAAACAGACTAAAGGAACTAGAAATCGTAGGAAGAATTGAGACCATCCAGACAACAGCATGGTTGATTTCGGCTAGAATACTTGGATAAGACCTGACGAGACTTGCGGTCACTAAGACTCCAGTAAAAGACCATCAGTTTACGCTGGTGTGAAAAACTACTACTACTACTACTACTAATAATAATAATAATAATAATAATAATAATAATAATAATAATAATAATAATACAGACAAGTGCTTTGCTACAATCGGCTAGAATATTCAGAAGAGTCCTGGAGACCCGAGGAGACTTGTTGTCACTCAGACTCCAGTGAAAGACCATCAGCTAACGTCGGTGTGATAAACTAGTAATAATAATAATAATAATAATAATAATAATAATAATAATAATAATAATAATGATTAGAACCACTTGCTTTCCCAGAGTTATATGGTTGCAACAATTCCTATCTAATAATATTAATTTGCACACAATTAAGGTGTTTCAAGTATTCCTATGTGTAGTCCTGGAAAATGGAGGGCTATTGTTATTGTCATTATTTTACCTATAGGGATAGTACCCATTATGTCACCAACGATGCCGTTGCTAAATCTGAAAACAAATACCCAAAACGTCAAATCAACTAGTTTTTTCTTTCTTTCAATAAATGTGTTAAACTATTTTTCTTAGCTTCTTTTTCTTGTTAATTTTAAAAAGCAAACAATATTATTTAACCATTAATCAGTTTCACATTCTGTTTTTGTTCATTTTAATTATTCTCAATTTTAAGCGCACACACACACACACACACACACACACACACACATATATACACACACACATACATAATCAGCGTTATCGTCTCATTTTCAGTTTTGATTTTAATGTCAGCTTTTTGCAATTGCATTTATTCTTACATTTTAATTTCACTTTCTTTTTAACAAAAATAAAATTTCCCTGAATTTGATTCATTTTTCACATGGCAAAATCCTTTCTTTTTTTCAGGTAAAACTTTTTACTCACTATACCTGATCTTTATTTAAGTAAACATTGGTAGTTTTAATTTACGAGTATGATTCATTTTGTATCTAATTGCAAGATTTTTATAATGAAATAAAATGTCCAATTAAATGCTGAAACTTTTAAATGCATAGTTATCTAGAAACACTTAAGCATCAATCTAATTATGGTAAAACTAACAAAGAAACTGACATCAATTGATCTGGGAAATTTTGTTTTTAAAAAAAGGATACAATTAAACATCAATAAAACTCAACAGCTGTAATGGAGAAAAAACTGAATGATTCTCGTTACGATATATAACAGTGCTGGTGCTATAGAACTCGAAGAATAATAAACAACTAGGTTTACTAGGTAATGTCTATCGTAGAAAAATAAAATCTTTAAGAAATTATAAAACTGGAGATGCAATTAATTTGAAAAAATAAAGAAGATAGTTTAATGTGATTCGTAATTTTTCCTAAGACTTTTAAGTCCAATTTTTTGCTTACTTTCACAAAATGAACTCTTCATTTTTAGAAAAGGAATTTAATTGAACAAAAAAAGTTTCTCACCTAATTACGTATCAATATTTAAGCAAAGGAGAAATTTAGATAAAATTCTAATTGTTTAGAATTCAAAACAAAAATCGAAGAACATATTCATTATCATCATCATCATTATTATCAGGTCAAGCTGATAGCATGGATACCCATGACTCTCCCTGGTCAACCATCCATATCAGTCATTGAACCAGGCAGGTCTTCCACGCAATCATCCAGAATCTGCACACAGCTTATGGGTGTAGGTTTTTGCTGGTCAGGCTACACTGGTGTGTCCATGTGTAGTTGTTCACAGGAGAACGTTACCTATAAGTTCTCTAGCAGAGTCCATCAAGACTTACTTGGATGGTTTATGTTGTAGGGAGTAATTGGACTTAAGCTGAATTCTTATGAGGTACTGCTTCCAACATAGCTTTTTTTTTCATAAGTTTTTCGCAAGAGTCAAAGTGGTGCAGCTATAGAGTAACGCGGTTACAACCTAGAAGAATTATCGCTTTATCTTATCAAAGAGAACATTTAGAAGAACCATAATTGGTTGCATATTGTTTCCTCGTATAGAACAAATGAAAGAACAATTCATGACGAATTAGAAATAAGAGTTGAGTTGATATGGCTTTTATAAAATAATATATGAGCACTAAGTAAGATAACAAATTCTAGTGTTCGTTAATTAAGAACTAAACAGCGGACCAAAACACAGGACAAGAAATCCCAAGATCAAGAGAGGATGAAAAATCAAAAGAAATCAAAAACAAGCACAAGCCAGCTACTAATCCAAGATACAGAATATTAGAAATATTCACTAGCATTAGAACGGGGAGATAGCGTTTGCCTCTGAGGTGGGCGCCACACGTACCATCAGTTATACTCTTTACCGCACAGATGGAAGCTGTGCTACTCATGAATTACATTGTGATTCAGAGGAGGATGCTCTACCGAATGAGCTAGACCAACCGTGTGAAAGTTTAAAAAACAAACATTTTCAAGTAATTTTCAAATTCATTTTTCTATGAGGATTTGAAAATGCTCGCCTACACCCAAACAAAAGCAATTATATTGAATCTGATGACATTGTATAAGCGAACTATGCTATACAAAAAAGGTCAAACAAGTGACTTTCATTTTTTTCAGTCATACTTCTTAATATTATCATTTATCAATTTCCTAATCTCTCTCTCTCTCTCTCTCTCTCTCTCTCTCTCTCTCTCTCTCTCTCTCTCTCTCTCTCTCTCTCTCTCCCTCTCTCTCAAACATACACACACACACACATTATCCGATTGGTGCGTGAACTTTGCAGATTGGCTAACGTGCTGTATTCGACATCGTAGTAAGCGAACTGCAGCCGCACTAATGCGTTCAGGCAGGAACCCGCTCACCCCTAGCTATGAGTTAAATATTATAACTACTGTTATTCTACAAAGACATTAAATAATTCACGAATGTTGATATGGCATTAAACAAATAAAACAAACCAAATCAAAGCATTAGTTAGATTATTACAGAGGCAAGAAACTGATAATTTCCAAGAGCTGTTGACTCTGTGTCTGCCCTCTCCTCAGATCGATATGCTCTATCACTGATATTGAACAATCTTTAAAAATATATAAAAATACTATATATATATATATATGTGTGTGTGTGTGTGTGTGTGTGTGGTTGCGTGCGTGCGTGCGAGTGTATATGCGTGTGTGTGTGTGTGTGTGTGTGTGTGTGTGTTAGTCAAAGCTTTACTACATATTAATGTATAAAAATAACTCTTATGTTCTGAGCTATAAGGCAAAGATTTTTACAGCAATCTCAGAATTTTAAGAATTTGATGACCAGGGTTAAACAGTAAAGTTTCCTTTATGTTCATGAGAAAAATGCTCAAAAACGCCATTACCATCGTAAATTTCTGTTGTCATTTACTAGGAAAAAGAATTACTTGCACTGATATCTGATATCTTCAACATTTTCAGGCATTATTATTATTATTATTATTATTATTATTATTATTATTATTATTATTATTATTATTATTATTATTATTATTATTATTTATAAGATTGCTTGCAATAAAAGTAAAGATTGACTTCTTGATAAAATAGCTCAACAATGGTTGATATGCATTATAGACCAACCGAGCAAATATAAATGAATTTGAAAGCTTAATCTGACAGGAATCAGATCAGTCGATTCCCCACGAGGATCTAACTCATTATATAAATATATGTTACTCTGCTGCTCAGTGAACGTTCAATTCAATCGCTAGTATAATGAAATGTATGCGTCTAGACAATGCCTATTAGCTTGGATGGGTGCTACCACTTGGAAAGAGAAGTGGTGTATATCCAAAGAAAAAAAGAAAAGGATAGAGATAGTGAGAGGGGATATATATATATATATAATGAGTAATCCACAGACACGTGTTTTGAGGTATCACCACTCATCAGTGCGGTTATACCTTAACAGCTTCCCCTGGCCGGGTTTGAAACCCGAATAAACTTTCGTTTGTCAATCCTCTTACCCGTGCGGCCAGAGGCAGCTGTCAAATATATGAGAATATTTAATTGCTACATTTCTAAGCGGAAATGAATTCACAAGAGTCCTCAAACTTTTTTGTAAACAAAGCGAGACCAACGCGATTGGGTTCATAAAAGCTGGCACGAAGCCCAGTAATAGGAAGAAGCCCAGACCAAGCATTCTGTCGCCCGCAACGAATTGGGAGTTTAGGTTTGACCTAAGACCGAGATTGGTTTTTCCTGACCACATTTTACAAACAACCTTGCGCCCAGACTTGATTTTTTTTTTTCGAATCGGATGAAAACATTTATATTGTAGGAGTTAACAGTACCATGGGAAGAACATATATTCGAGGCCCACGAAATGAAGAAATCAAAGTATAACGTGCTTCTGACGCAATGCCGAACCAACAGTTGGAAGACATCGTGCTTTTCAATTGAGGTTGGTTCAAGGGGATCTACAGCAAGATTGGTGTGTAATTGTTTATTAGATATCGGACTTGCCGAAGCCCAAAATAGGACGACACTTAAATCAATCACTGACACAGCCGAAAGAAGTGCAAAATGGCTATGGTTAAAGAGAAATAGGACATGGAAAACATACCCAAGAAAATCTCATTTAGATTTCAAGAAGGAAGAAAAGAAAGAAAAGGAAAAGAGATCAAAAAAAGGGGGAGGGAAAATATATTTATGTTGGTATCTGTAAATATAATAAATAAGGAGGGTAGAAAAACGGAAAAAGAGGGGGAAAGGAAAAAATCAAATGACTTTTAAACGTGTGTGTGTGTATATATATATATGTAGGGAAAAGAGGGGGACGGGGGAATGGAAGAAAAAACGCAAATTACTTAAGCGTTTAATGTTTTAGATATTATAATTTATTATAATAATTTATTATTATTTAGTGTTATAGTTTATTTCAACCCAATCAAATAGTTTTCATATTCAATTGTTAAATCCATTTTTTTAAAATAACGGCTGATATTTAACGGCCTCTTTCTATCTTTAGATTATTTATTGATCTATTCAGTTTCGCTAACATTTCTCTGTGGGGCGAGGAAGTAAATGTATATACCTATGCATACATACATATATATATATATATATATATATATATATATATATATATATGAGAAAGAGAAGACAATGCGAGTAACTTTAAAGCCATAAAACATTAGTTTTACGATCTTATTTTAACCCGATTAGATAATTCTAAATTTGTTAAACGAGTCATTCTTTAACTATGTGTACATACCTTCGCATTTCGTAAGACATATAAGTCCAGTATTCACTTTCGACCAACGAAATATTTTAACTAATAGACAATTTTAATTTTCTTTTTCTTTAGAAAATCTTTTCTCAAGACATACAAATCCAGTATTTGTTTTGGAACAACGAAATATTTTAACCAATAGATAATTATTTATTTTACACAATTGTTAAACGAGTTTTTTTACACTTTATTTTCATCCGAATTTGATTTTAATTTTCTTTTTCTTTTTTATAAAATCCTTTTTAACCAAATGTATATGCTTTTAGTCATTCGCATTGCTTTTTGAAAATTTTAAAACTGGAATCTCATAATCAATTTCGACCATCGTAAAACATTTTTTTTTTTAATTTGCTTCTTCGGAAAAATTTGATAGTTAAAATCAAGATAGTTATTACTCATAGTCCTTTCTGTCTCACATATTCATGCATTGCTTGTTTTTATTTCTTTGTTTTATCTTTTTCTCTTCTTTATTAAATCGTACCCTGTTTGCCTCAACTAACTTAATAGTCTTTGTTATTTTCTTATAGTAAAATAAATATGGTCTACTTACCGGTAGGTCAAGCCATACTAATGAATTATAAAAAAATGTCTGAGCCTTGTGAACCTGTTTTAACACCTACTCTGAACACTGAGTAGCTTTCGCATTAACCAATCAGATGTTTAGAAGCCGAGGTAAGCGTTGGCATAACTCCATTTAAAGCCAGTTTTTTTCTGTTAGCGTTGAACAAGACAAGGGTGGCGAATTAGAGTTTGAGCTTCTCTAAAGGGGTCTAACTGGCGAGGGAGGTATTATGTTGGAAGACCCGACCCCCTCCTAATGACCCAGTTAATAACACAACTGTTTACGCTACCCAGCGGTGTTTAGTCAGGCGTATCTCATATATATATATATATATATGTGTGTGTGTGTGTGTGTGTGTGTGTGTGTGTGTGTGTGTGGTATATTAAGAAAATTGAAAAAAACACAGGTTTAGATAAGTTGAGTGGTAATTTTATTGGCTGACGTTGCAGTGTTTCTATCTATTAATTAGATCCTCTTCAGGGCATTTGTTGGTATATGCAAGGTGATAAAAAAATTTATCACAGAATAAAGAGAAAAGCAAGTGATAGTCCTTGTTTATCAGTCTGTTCAAAATTTGAAGTCTGAAGAAAGGACGCTGAAAAAAGTGGACGGTTTGAAATATGACGTCAAATATTTTTTTTTACGGCGTGAGTATGAGAGTGTGTGAGTGTGTGTATCGAAAATAGGCATTGTGCATTTTTAGGTGTTTTGTGTGTGTGGTTGCGCGTGTGTGTATAAATCTTTTGCGGTGAACGACATCGAAACAAACCTCAAGGTTGTGTGTGTCTCTGTGTGTCTGTTTGTGTGTGTGTGTGTGTGGCGAGACACAGATAAAGAAACAGAAAGAGAGACGAATATAAAGGAAGACAATGAGAGACGTGGTGAGATTAAAGAAAATAAATATTCACAGAGGAAAATAAAGGAAAAGAGAGAGTGAGTGAGAGAGGCAGTGAGAGAGAGAGGGGGGAAGAGGAGATCAAGGAGGTTAAATAGGGATGGAAAAAAGATAGATAAAATATATAGGGAGAGAAAGACGGCGAAAGCAGAGAAAAGGAAATGACAACAGATAAATAAAGAAATGGTGAAACGGAGAGAAATATGAAAACAAGGGAGAACATAGATAAAGGAAGGTAAATGTAACCGGAGAGTGAGAGAGAGAGATTGAGTGCGAGAGCGAGAGAGAGAGAGAGAGAGAGAGAGTAAAAGTGAGATGAGTCGGGGATAAAGAAATAGAAAAAGAGATTGGAAGAGATAAAGAAATGTATATATATATATATATATATATATATATATAGAGAGAGAGAGAGAGGGAGGGAGAGAGAGAGAAAGGGAGAGAGATAGGAGAGAGAAAATGATACATAGAGATAAAGAATAATAAAAGAAGACAAAGAGGGGAGTATATAGATGCAGGAACATGGTTGGTTGGTTGTTTTGTGGCATATCGACCCTTTTCAGGTCGTTTAATGCCAAATCATGATAAAAACAGCATGCTTCCTGATGTTGCTTAAGTGGTCACCCAATTAAGTATTAAATAGACTCATCATTGCTTAACTTCGTCGATCTAGCTGGAATCGGTGCTTTCAGCATAATTGATACAGGAAGAGAATGAAAAACACCAACACGTAAAAGAATAGAGCGAGTGAGCGAGCGAGAGAGAGAGAGAGAGAGAGAGAGAGAGAGAGAGAGAGAGAGAGAGAGAGAGAGAGAGAATACAGCTGTGAGAAAATAAAGAAAAAAATCACTTGTGTTATATGTAAGAAATTTAACTTACAAGAGAGAAAACAGAACTCCGTGTCTTGAAGAAAAGAAACCAAATCCCATATTCAGACCAAAACAATCAGACATATTTACTAATGGCCTAGCTTAGGGGAGAAATGTGCATGTTCTTATTTTATTTAAGCAACGCTCGAAGCTCTCTATTCTCTCTGCTTGCCCAATGGGAAATCAGAATTAAGTACAATGCAGATAGACTCAATGGATTGTTTTACTCTTCGAAGAAGAAAAAATTTGGGTGATTTTTTTTCTTCTTGATAAAGCATTGAAATCAGACCATACTTTTAGCATTGTGTAGAGTGGAGGGGGGATACACTTTCTACCAATCATCTCAGTCAAATACCTGTAGGCTATTTCCTAAGTCAGTGGTTCCTAATCGACGATCCGTGAATTGGCACAGGATCGCATAACATTTTCTATCACATCGCAGGGGAAGTATATACTCTGGATATATAGAACTAAGTCGGTCTTTCGCACTTTTCCTCATTCCGTTCTGAGTTCTATGCCATAAACTGAATATGTTGGAAGGGTTGCGTGGACTTTAGCGAATTCAGTTTAAACAAATGCATCTTAATATTAATTAGTTTTAAAATAATTAAGCATAAGGGTCCTTCCAATTGTACTTTCAAAAGTTCATTCAACCTGTAATTTCGATATGAATACGCATGCACACGATTACAATTACTAGTCCTAATCCTAACACTAATTATATCACGAATGTATTTCCAGCTGCTACTTTTAAGTCTGTATTGATATCGAAAGTAATATGTGGACGTACTTGTGAGCGTACTAGACGTACTAAAAAAGTAGAACCGGTCTTCCATGTAGAGGAATAAAAGTTAAATATCGAAATAAATTATAAATAAAACACTAAAAGCCGGAGATTATGTTGAAAAGACGTTATCTTTTTATCTATTATTTTGGCAATAAGCAATAAATTATAAAATATATTTTTTGTGTGAATATCAAATTTGATTTATGTAAGTAAAGTTAAGTGAGTGGTACAACCTAATGTCGGTATCATCCAGACGGCGAGGGAGAATATCCCCTTTTCACTAGCGCTAGACCAAGGATACTATTTTAGCATCTGAGGTGGAGTGACACAGATCCCTATGCTACTCATACGCTGATTTGGCGAGGGCTGGTATCGAACCTGGAACCTTGTGATTCCTAGGCTGACACTTTACCGACTTAGCTTGTGTTTATAAATGTTTTAGCATTGTTTTTCAATTGCTTACTACAAGCTATGGGTTAAACGTTAATGCTACTGTATTTCTACAATGATAAATCTCGCATTAGATAACCCACAAAGATTGATATGCTATTAAACAAAGAAACCAAACCAATTGCTTACTTGCATTTGAATTCTTTAGGGGATAAAAGTTGGGTATCGTTCTGAAATTTGAGACGGATATTTTTTATTTGGATTAGTATATAACATCTGTCTTTTTAGAATAGTGGGCTACCTTTGACAAGCACTGGGTATTCTGGTATTGAAATCCCCAAATTCTTGGTGGCAGCATAAGAAAAAGCTATATTTGGAAATTATGATACACGTGATTAATTTTCTATTCTTAAATTTGCTTAAGCACTTCTTGTTCAGGACCGTCATAGAGATTCCTCCTGAAGAACCGAGTGTTTTAAAATTTTTAAAAAAAATCATTATGTTTGTTGCAGGAAACTGTTCTACTTGAAAAAGAAAGCGCCTGTTGTCTAATGGGTATCGTTGTAGAAAATAGACACGGGAAAACGAGTTCAAATTCTGGACAAGGCTGGTAGCATTCCACATAACTCTAATACTCTTGGTAAAGATATGAATCAAATTATTTTCCCTCCAGATATTGGTAAAATCCTTTGTTAAAGACTTACATAATTGGAAAATATTTTAGATTAGGAATCATTTATTTTCTTGAGACAAACCATTTTTATCTTTATCTAAGTTCTTTTTTCTCGGCTTAACTAAATTACAGTTTTAATCTTTCTTTCTTTCCTTCTTTCTTTCTTTCTTTCATTCCTTTTTATTGTTTCTTTTTTTCTTTTTTTTCTTTCTTTCTTTCCTAAAATCTTATATTTCAAACACATTCTTTCTTTATTTCTTTTTTTTTCTTCCTTATTCCTTTCTCGTTTTTGTTTTTCTGTCTTTCTTTGTTAAAATCACATATTTCTAATATTTTCTTTCTTTCTTTCTCTCTTTCTTTCTTTCTTTCTTCTTTCTTATTGGCTTCTTTCTTTCATCTTATCATTCTTTCTTTTGTAAAATCCTATAGTTCTAACATTTTCTTTCTCTCTTTCTTCATTCTTTTCTTTCTTATTCTTTCCATTTTTTCTTTTATTTTTCTTTGCTATAATCCAATATTTCTAACGTTTTCTTTCTTTATTGCTTTTTCTCCCTTTCTCCCTTATTTCCTTCCTCCCCTCCTTCATTTTATATTGCTTTTTTTTCTTTCTACACGATCTATCCCTGTCCACATTTTATTATAAGGCTGAGGCTTGTCTGGGACGTAGGATTTTGAGATTTATTGGATCTTCAATAACAAAGCTCCAAGATCAAATTGTATAATTAACTTATACAATTCTCTTGCGAAATTCTGAGTTACAGTTTCATTATTCATGATGTAAATGTGATAGTAATATGTGCGTGTCTTTAACATCACAAAAGTGAAAAGAATCAAAACCGAAATGGTGTTCTACGAATTCCTAAAAAAAGTATTGCTAGAGCTGAAAGCCAGAATTATTTTCGTACTCAAATAGCAGTTTTAAGATGGTGACATCTTTTCCTTAAATGGCAAGTCTTTTAAGATAGTAGACCATTTCATACACCACAGTATCAATATCTCATCTACTGAAAACGATGTCAACATACGCATTGTTAATGCGGGGACAGCTATTAACCATTCATCGACAATATAGAAATATGATGTATCTAATTAAATAAAACGGGAAGTCATGCAAGCTGTAACCGTGTCAGTACTATTTTATGTTTTCTCCAATTGGACACGCTTGGGGAAAAGTTAAGTTGGAACAACACAAGAATACTGCATACTGTTTTTAAGATATCCTGGAAGCATCACCTTAAAAACAGTAGTTGTTATTTACCTCCTATCTCACCAACTATCCAATAAGACAAGCAAGATATGCCGGTCTCTGCTGCTAAAGTAAGGATGGGACCATAAGCGATGTCCACCAATGGAATCATTTATAAGGACACATCTGTGTTGTCCGTACAGTAAATCTTACATTCATCTGTTCTGTGAAGATTATGGGTGCGGTCTACTGGACTTGCAAAGTTCGATATTTGATAGGGACGGATTGGAAAGAAAGATAGAGAGTGTGATAGAGAGAATCAAAGGAATCCATGCTCTCGACACGCCCTGATGATGATAAATAATGGTCTGTTAACCAAGCTTTTCCAACGATTACTCCACGTGAGGTGCGTAACTTTAAATTACTGCGAGAGGAACGATCGTTATACCGTGGTAGTTGTGAACAAATAATTCTATCAACAAAAATGAAAAATTTTAGAAAGCCACCAGAGTTTTAATTTGAACTTTTCCCCCTCCAGATCTGCAGATCAAGAGTTAACATGAAGATCATAAAGTTAACAGTTCAAAGATATTCCTATAACTACACGATGTGCGTGTTTCATTCGCGGTCATTAGTAAAAAAAATACTAGCGTATTTCTTCAGATGTGCTCAGGGATGTAACATATATAATAATAATAATAATAATAATAATAATAATAATAATAATAATAATAATAATAATAATAATAATAAAGCAAAGCGGGGTCATTTCTTTCTTATGTAAAATAAAAATAAAAACATTTTCTTAGAACTGAATTCAATTAGACAAACCCTTTTAAAAATGGAATTGAGCATATTAGCCATTACACCAAATTCCGGTTCTAAAAGGGCTTATGTGACTAAATTTTACCTTGACACATTGCATGGAATACGCCAGGAGGCGCCCATGGTTAACGTCGTAGGAATTGGGCACGGTCACCCGAGTTCAAACCCTGGACGAGGCTGGTCGCATTTCATATAACGCTAATACTCTTGGAAAGGTATTAATCCAACTATTCTCCTTCCAGATATGAGTAAGGCGAACTGGACTCTTTAACCTTGATTCAGCAACCAATCTAGGAGTAGGAAAATTCTAAATTTAGACCTGTTAAACTCCGCTTAAGAAATTGATCTTGTCTCGCACCCTGCTCGTCCAGAGGTGTTGTACACACACACACACACACACACACACACACACACATATATATATATATATATATATAGAGAGAGAGAGAGAGAGAGAGAGAGAGGGAGAGAGAGAATACGAAAACTGTATCAATACAGAGGTATAAGTTGACGTAACAAATGTGTTCTGAGTATTAGACTGAACAACACGAAATTCTATAACTCTTCTTCGCCACCCGTCCATATAGGCCATGGCTCCTGGAAGGTCATCTGCACAGCATCCAGTATCCAATTTGCTGATCGTTGCATGATTTTGCCTGCCAATCGCATCTCTTTAAAATACACCAATCAATCAATCAACGAGTAAATCTATGTTTGAATGTTATGCATGATATAACTAAAAAGGATTAGAAAAGGGCTTGGAAAGTTTGGATATCAGAGGAAGGATTGAAACCATTCAGAACACTGCACTGCTGCAATCTGCCAGAATACCCAGAAGAGTCCTGGAGACCTGAGGAGACTTGCTGCCACTCACTCCAGTGAAAGACCATCAGCTAACACTGATGTGAAAACTCAAAAGGAGTAATAATAATAATATATACGGTGACAGAGATGAGACTGTAAACCATGTACTAAGCGAATGTAGCTAACTAGGACAATGGGAGTTCAAAACTAGGCACGACTGGGTGGGAAACGTGATCCACTGGGAATTATGCAAAAAATTAAATTTTGACCATACAGCAAAATGGTGTATGCATAAACCAAAATCTGTTCTTGAGAATGAAACGCATAAAATTCTCTGGGACTTTGAGATAAAAACGGAACACCTTATCCTAGAAAGAAGACCAGACCTAGTGTTGATTAACAAAAAAGAAAGAACTTGTCAACTGGTGGCTTTTGCAGTTCCAGCAGATCACAGGGTGAAGGTGAAGGAAAACGAAAAAATGGACAAATACTTGGACCTTGCCAGATAACTGAAGAGATTATGGAATATGAAAGTCAAAGTGATACCAATTGTAGTTGGTGCACTTGGAACGGTTCCAAAAATATTGGAAAAAACATTGGAAAATCTGGAAATCAGAGGAAGAATTGAGACCATCCAGAATACTGCACTGCTGCAATCTGCCAGAATACTCAGAAGAGTCCTGGAGACCTGAGAGGAATTGTTGTCACTCAGACTCCAGTGAAAGACCATCAGCTGACGCTGATGTGAAAACTTAAAAGGAGTTTATATATAACAACATAATAAATGTGGGATGTGTGGAGACAGACAAAACCGTTAATCTCATAATAAGCGAATGCGGCACAACTAGCCCAAAGAGGATACAAGACTAGGCAAGACTGGGCGGCGAAAATGATTAACTGGAAAGTCTGTCTGTCTGTCTCTGTGTCTCTCTGTCTCTCTGTCTCTGTCTGTCTGTCTCTGTCCCCCCCCCTCTCTCTCTCTCTCTCTCTCTCTCTCTCTCTCTCTCTCTCTCTCTCTCTCTCTCTCTCTCTTGTAATTTAATGATTCAATATGCTCCATCTTAGAGAATATAGTATTTACCAGTCCAATTTGGAACTGAATAATATGAATGATGTGACGTCTTTGCCCAACGTTTTACTCTGTTATTTACACACTGGGATTCTGTAAATTCCCACTTATTTCTCATAGAATCAACAACATCTTATAAACTCCCACTTGATAGTTTTTGACACAATAGACTTCGCCACTTCCTATTTTGTCTTTGTTAGCACAATATTATTTCGTAAATTCTTTTGTTATACTCATTTTGTGTTGTATTTGCTCGTATTGTTTTTTTCTTTTTGGCGGGGGAGTTCGTTTTTTGTTTTTTTGTTTATTCAAAAACTATTTTTTCATTTTCATCGAGTAAGAACGAAAATATAGAAAGAAAGATAACTGCTAATCCTTTTCTCGTGCTGTATTTTAATATACTGCAGGTATCCTTTTTTTCTTCTATGGCACCAACAAAACGGTATTTAAATAGATTCCAGAAATTATTTTTAGTTTCGGCTGTAATACACACACACACACACACACACACACACACATATATATATAATATATATATGTATATATATATATGTATGTATGTATGTATATATACATATATATATATATATATATATATATATATATATATATATATATATATATGCATGTGTGTGTATGTGTGTGCGTGTAAATAAAATAACAGATTCAGAAAAATACGTGAAAATGTTGAACAATATGTAGGTAAGATGAACAACAATTCAAACAATCGATTCCATCAATATTTCATCCCTGTTAGTTCAGAAATGTCCTCAATGATTTTATTTATTTCTACAATGGGAAGAGAGAGGAAGTATTTTTTGTGGATATTCAATTGTTTTTCCAAGTATTATCTGATGAGGCCCATACAAGGCTAAAGGTTATAATAAAGATTCTAAATATTCGCTTTTTACGTCATATTCTTATTCTCTTCGCTCATATAATTTATCTATATGTTTTACATTCAATAAGTTTACATATATGGAAATTAAGAATAAAGTACACTAGATAGATAGATAGATAGATAAATAGATAGATAGATTAATAGATAATGAAATAAAACTAACTTTCTGAACTAACAGAGAAATATTAATTGAATCGATAGTTTGTGTTATTATTCCCTTTCCCTACATATTGTTACACACACACACATACACACACACACACACAGATATATATATATATATATATATATATATATGTGTGTGTGTGTGTGTGTGTGTGTGTGTGTGTGTGTGTGTGTGTGTGTGCGTTTCTCTGTGTGTATCATTTTAGTTGTTCCCTATGTCAAAAAATGAACGGGTAACAATGACTGTGTTTATGTCAGTATATATATATATATATATATATATATATATATATATATATATATATATATATATATGTGGTGGGTTGAGCTCTCTGGATATTGAGTTTTCTGGTGTCCACTAATTAGGCAAAAATTGCATACCACCCGTTAACTCGGATAAAGCACCCCTTTCTAAAATGTGGGTGCGTAGATATCGCATCGGTAAGAACTCTGAGTGATGACAAAACGGTCGGGTTAGGATCCCAACCTGAAGCAGCCTAGCTTGTCTAGTCAAATTGATATATATATATATATATACATATATATATATATATATAGAGAGAGAGAGAGAGAGAGAGAGAGAGAGAGAGAGAGAGAGAGAGGGGGATTGTATTGGATAAAAGAATAGTTTTCGATTACAGGTATAAGAGCTATAGTTATTTGTTATGGTATACTATACAATTAAAAGGCGTTTGTTACCACTGGTTTCAAAATATCACAGACAAACGCCCAGGAAAAATTAAAGCAAGATTTGTATCTGTCTACTTCTTTATCTCTCTCTCCCTCTCTCTCTCTCTCTATATATATATATATATATATATATATATATATATATATGGGGAGTCTGTGTATGTGTGTGTGTGCGTGTGTGTGTGTGTGTTGTGTGTGTGTGTGTGTGTGTGTGTGTGTGTGTCGATGTATATCATGTCAAATTTTAAATGTTTGTAATCATAACTATATTTGTATGTTATTCTGCTTTATGATTTTAAATTGTACCTTTTTATTTGTCTTTAACCATTTTTAAACTGTTATATGATATTACTTATACAGATATATAAAATAAATTCTTCCTGTCTAATGCTAATACTTTATTCTCACTTACATGGTTTCAAGTAACTGTTCACATATTTCTAACTATCATTTCTTTTCACATGAATTTGAAACGTTATATTAATTTATATGAAAGAAAGTAAGCAAAGAGCAGGAAACAGGAAGTCGATTGAGAGGGGGGGGGGCACGCGAACAGGATGATTGTAAATAGTTCTGAGCAAATCTCTAACGTGACCTTGTTCTGTATTGACTGATTGAGTTGATGTTTTCAAACATCATTGTTGATTTGGGAGGTGGCTCATACAAGAGAACAACAAATGTACACGAATCAGACCTCCTCAACCAACAGTGGCAGGAAGGGGCACAAAGTCGGATTAGCGCGATCACATGAAAACGAACCTCCCGTGTGGCAACTGCAAACAAAACATTATTATAATCCCGGCAGCATTCGCCTTATATGGGGTCTCTTAGGTATTGGACAATAAACCAAAACCATATCCCTTTGAGATGATGCGGGCTAGTGCTTGCCTGGAGAGACAGTCTTCATTGACAAGATTAATCTATTATTCAAATGCATATACTGAAAACTGTGTATTTTAATGTGAGTGTGCATGAAGGTTTGTACTTAACCAAACCCTCCGCCACGATCAAAATGTGACACAAGCTCAAATGAGCAGAGTATTGCTGGTTTAAATTCAAAATGTTCCTTCTCCTTGACTGGCTGCTTTACCAAGGCTATATAATTCAGTGCATCCTACTATTAGTACTATTACGAGCAGGGAGATGAAAGATGTGGATTCATGCCTTTCTTATGGTCATTAGCGCGAAACTTATTCCAAGGTTTTACTGGGTTTGCTGATTTATTTCTTCTATGACGACAACTTTGCACTAAGTTTTTATACACAATACCATGATTTTAGGTAATTATTCCTCTCTGAAATACTAATTTTAATAATAGTTAATACATAGTTATACACAATACTCATATGTAATAATACTCATATTTAACAATACCCATTAGGAATAATGCTGATTTTTAATAATACTCATACAAAATACTCATATATAATAATACACATGATTAATAATACTCATATAGTAATAATTATTTATAATGATACGCATATGGAAATATATAGTTTTGAGTAGGTATGAGACTCAAAGTCGCATGTATGGGGTGGTATATCCCAGCACATTCACCATGAGTAGGTTGTGAGACAAGGTCATAAGTATGGGATATCCAGCGAGCATCGAGCACGTTATTTAGTAGCAATGGATTTGCGAGACTAGCTTGTTAACCCTTCTACCACGCTGGGACGCTCATATGTTGTTTTAAGTAAGTATCTTGCTTCAATGACGAGGTACTCCATACTACCCGGAGCTACTGATCTTGAGCCTCGTAACTGCATGCAGTTCCTACTAATGTAATGAAAAAAGAGGTAATCATGCTTTTCCCAAACACTTTAGATGGAAATGAGACGTAAACTTCGTCTTGAAATTGAACTCGGCACACCGATTCCATTTCCTACAACGAAAACAATTACGCCGAGCAAGCTTACAATTTGCCCCGTCGTCAATGGAATTTTTTTTATTTGAATCAGACATACCAATTTTTATACCGCTTAAGAGTTAAAGGGTTAGAAAATGTTCAACATAAGATTGCAGGGTAAAAGAAGAATTCCACACAAACATGTAAGATGTTCTCAAAGTCTAGGAAAATCGCATATTAAAGAAAAGGTAATGAAAATGTATTATATAAAACCCAACCAACGATGTTACTCACGTTAACTATGCCGTGTACTTTTCTAAAAATTATAACGAGCAAAACAAAAGGAAAAAAGAACAAGACACTACAACACAAAATTGAAGTTTTGATCCTGCTGAAAATCCTCAATGACAAAGGTAATTCTGTTTTAATTTACTTTTAGTACATTCTTCATATTTTAATAAAGGTGTTCATGAGCAGCCTAGAATTATTTCTAAAGTTCAAACTGACAAAGCAAAGACGAAAACACAAAACTGGAAGGCCTTCCAGTTGATTGACTTTCTGCAAATTGTAAGGTAAACATTTTCACCCAAATCTGCAAAGTCAAACTATTATGTCTGTGCGTGAATTCTTAGAGTGTACACTGTCCTCCATAAATAAGGGCATTAGCAATATCTTGTAATAATAAGTGAATTTCTTCCGAACAAAATATATTAGGATTTTTTTTTTGTTTCTTGTGAATGTGATTTTCTCAGGTATTATTTATCAGTAAATTCTACAACGTTGAAAATGTCTGATAAAAATTAATATGTGAAGACCAGAATATGTATTTATGCAGTTTTATTCATATTTACAGGTGTTGCAATTTTGTTTTCAAACACGGAATTTCAATGCTGTAGAGTCTGGAAATGAATAATACCTATTAATGTTCATTTTGATTGTATAAGATTCCACAAAAAATAATAGAATACAAGTATCTTTGTTTTAGAACTTTTCCTTTAAAAAAGAAACATTATGAGAGCACTTATTCACGATATATACACACACATATATATATATATATATATATATATATTATATATATATATATATATATATATATATATATGGGTGTGTGGGTGTGCGTGTGTGCGTGTACTTAAATAGATTTGGGCGAATAACAATTGTAACATAGATGGGGCACCATCTCTATCATTTGGACAGAAAAATAAGAAAGATTCCTCGACGGCTTGAACATAAGCAATTAAAAATCTTCAAGAAAAAATAGTCCGAGTTATTCAACTAAATTACTAAATGATAACTTGCTGTCGAAATATATATATATATATATATATATATATATATATATATATATATATATATAAGACTAAGTTTTTGGTATCTACGTGTCGACGTATAAGTTAAAAACGGGAGGTCACTCTGATTCGAAATCTTGCATACATATTAATATCCTTCTAACTAAGAAACACGCCATATTTGGTTATTGATTTTTACTGATTAAGGGATATAATTAATTAATTAAACCAAAATCACCCAATTTGCGAAACTGTCCGTATACCAACTCCTGCTGATAATAAGATTTTTCCCCCTGCCTGACTTTTTGTTAAAGCGATAAGCTGAATTCACTACTGATAAGCAGTGAATTCAATTTTAATGAATAGATTTCGCAGTCTTAAGCCGTTCAGCTCGGAATTTATCGCCTATTTGTATTCCAATCTTTAAAATATCCATATATATAATTTGTATGAGTCTTTATCCATTGAATTATTTTGTATAGCGAGATAGAAAAAAATTATTTGGCTTCGGACAGCCAAAGTATGTTTTAACGAAAAATCAAATCTTATTCATTTCGCAATCTTTTTATTCCTGTCTTTAAAATATTAATTTAGTTAGAAATGAAATGAAATGAAATAATCTATCTTACAAATATTTGTTTGGTAAGAAAGAGCGAAGTAAATAACAATAATAAGCGAAATAAATAATAAGCGAAGTAAATAACAATAATGATTTAACTCAACTTTGTTTTCAATTTGTTCGTATATATACAACAGAGATTTAGAAAAAAAAGCCCTTTACAAAAATAGGTATTTAAATTGTATAACTACTTATTTCGTAACTAAGTAAACATATAGTTGTATTGTAATAAAAAAAATTATAATAAAAATACGATGTAGTTAACATTTCGTATATAAACAAAACAGTGTTTGAAATGTTATGCTAAGCTTACCTTAAACATGAAATAAAAATGATTCTAATGTACGTAACTTGAATGAGAAATTTTGTTATTTAATTTATCATAATTCTAATGATAGATAAATAGGCAGATCTTTTTTTAAATTAAGTCACCACTTTTTTTCTCTCTTTTTTTTATTTTTTTACTAAATACCGTTAAAAATGGTCTTTCGAATTTATCTTTGCTGAACTTGAAAAACGGTCGGAAAATTAGAGTGACCCAGAAAAAACAGAACCCACAAAATTTGTAATAAAACTGTTAATTTTAACTAGGTGGGGGGTTAGGGTAGGGTAGGGTTTAGATTTAATGGGTCATTTGGGTTCTTGTTCACCCTAATGTTCCGACCGTTTTTCAAGTTCAGTCCTTATCTCGAGATTTCTTGTAATCATTTATTAACATTTTTTTTAACTTTAGAAATCACTTTAATTCATTCATATTAGTGTCGTCTCTAATATAACATTTATTTCGACAGTTTATTCATTAGACAATTCTCGGCGATTTTTTTTTAATTTGATAAATAATTATCTCTTATTAGTTACCACCAATTTTCCCTGTGAAATTTACCTCACCCCTATATTTAACACAATGAAACTTGCATAAAAATTAATATTATCTTGAAAAAACATTTTCATTTCGAAAGAAGAAACATTAAACAAACCAACTACTGATGATTCTTTTTTAATTTTCAGCTAACGGAAATAATGTAAATTATGATTGAAAAACAATGTTTTCATTTTTGCACCGTTAAATCAACTGAAATTTTACGTAGCCAAAAACAACTTACGACAAGAGGATTTTTAAAATATACTATGAAAAATCAATTAATGGTCCGATTTTCACGAAAATATATTAGGGGAAATATTTTTTACGAGGTCTACCCCCATCCCCTATTTTATTTTATGAGATATTAAAAAAATGAACCGAAATTGGATATACCTATCTCTTATTTTCTCGCCACACTCTTTGGTGTTCCTATTTTTTCTTTAGTTCGGTCATGGACCGGGTACTTTAGCTAGTATATATATATATATATATATATATATATATATATATAGGGAGAGAGAGAGAGGGGGAGAGGAGGAGGGAGAGAGACGTTCGCTCCAAAAGTAAGATCTCTGATTTATTTCCATTTGACCAAGTGTGAATTTAGCAGATATGGTGGACAAAGCGTTTTTGTATACTATACACTATTTTTCCACATAGATGACAGTATTGCCTACGCATAGTCCTCAATGAGGAAAAATATCTAAATTTTACGACGTTCCCTGCTATTTTATTTCTATCATGGTCTCGTTATTCTCCAAATCTAAGATCTTGTAAATATGTCTTGTTCCCATCAATTACAGACCAACAGCGGGATCCACATTTTCGAACTGTTGAAAATTAGCAACAGCCCGTGACAAACGACCTGAAAGCAGTGTCAAATGAATATCTCCAGTAATTTGTCCAGTAGAGGAGACAACCTATTTGTCGGCGCCTGGTTTTCCCACAGTACTATGTTAATGTAGATAAAGGTTATCTATGAGTACGATGATAATGTTTTATTGACATAATAAACTTCATTAGTTTTTCGAGAATGTATGTCATACGTAAAGAAAAAAAGATGCAAGCGTTGGAATCTAATGGAATTGGAAGAGTTCAGGAAATAATGAGATGAGAAATCAGAATAGATATTAAAGAATTTGAAATTCAATTCTTCAAGGAAAAGCGGAAAAACAAAAAATGAAATCAACGAAGAGGAAATAGCAAAGAGATTAGATATAGAACTTGCATATATTATAAGATTCATTCATCAGAGATCAATTTTGTATATAATAATAAGACTCATTCATCAGAGATCAATTTTGTATATATTAATAAGACTCATTCGCTAGATATCAATTGACTTTATATTTAATAAGACACATTTATCAGAGATCAATTTTGTATATATTTAATAAAACTCATCCATCAGAGATCAATTTTGTATATATTAATAAGACTCATTCATCAGAGATCAATTTTGTATATAATAATAAGACTCATTCATCAGAGATCAATTGTGTATATATTTAATAAGACTCATTCATCAGAGATCAATTTTGTATATATTAATAAGACCCATTCATCAGAGATCAATTTTGCATATAATAATAAGACTCGTTCATCTGAGATCAATTTTGCATTTAATAATAAGAATCATTTATCAGAGATCAATTTTGTATATATTTAATAAGACACATTCATCAGATATCAATTTTGCATATAATAATAAGACTCATTTATCGGAGATCAATTTTGTATATATTTATAAGACTCATTCATCAGAGATCAATTTTGTATATAATAATAAGATTCATTCATCAGAGATCAATTTTGTATATATTAATAAAACTCATTCGCTAGATATCAATTTCTATATATTTAATAAGACACATTCATCAGAGATCAATTTTGTATATATTAATAAAACTCATTCGCTAGATATCAATTTCTATATATCTAATAAGACACATTCATCAGAGATCAATTTTCTATATAATAATAAGACTCATTTATCAGAGATCAATTTTGTATATATTTAATAAGACTCATTCATCAGAGATCAATTTTGTATATATTAATAAGACTCATTCATCAGAGATCAATTTTGCATATATTAGTAAGACTCATTCATCAGAGATCAATTTTGTTTATATTAATAAGACTCCTTCATCAGAGATCAATTTTGTATATATTAATAAGACTCATTCATCAGAGATCAATTTTGCATATAATAAGACTCATTCATCAGAGATCAAGAGATCAATTATATAATAAGACTCATTCATCAGAGATCAATTTGTATATATTTAATAAGACTCATTCATCAGAGATCAATTTTGTATATATTTAATAAGACTCATTCATCAGAGATCAATTTTGAATATATTTAATAAGACTCATTCATCAGAGATCAATTTTGTATATATTAATAAGACCCATTCATCAGAGATCAATTTTGCATATAATAATAAGACTCATTCATCAGAGATCAATTTTGTATATAATAATAAGACTCCTTCATCAGAGATCAATTTTGTATATATTTAATAAGACTCATTCATCAGAGATCAATTTTGTATATATTTAATAAGACTCATTCATCAGAGATCAATTTTGTATATATTTAATAAGACTCATTCATCAGAGATCAATTTTGTATATATTTAATAAGACTCATTCATCAGAGATCAATTTTGTATATAATAAAGACTCATTCATCAGAGATCAATTTTGTATATATTTAATAAGACTCATTCATCAGAGATCAATTTTGTATATATTTAATAAGACTCATTCATCAGAGATCAATTTTGTATATAATAAGACTCATTCATCAGAGATCAATGAGATCATTCATCAGAGATCAATTGTATATATTTAATAAGACTCATTCATCAGAGATCAATTTTGTATATATTTAATAAGACTCATTCATCAGAGATCAATCAATTTTGCATATATTAGTAAAACTCATTCATCAGAGATCAATTTTGTTTATATTAATAAGACTCCTTCATCAGAGATCAATTTTGTATATATTAATAAGACTCATTCATCAGAGATCAATTTTGCATATATAAGACTCATTCATCAGAGATCAATTTTGTATATAATAAGACTCATTCATCAGAGATCAATTTTCATATATATATATAATAAGACTCATTCATCAGAGATCAATTTTGTATATATTTAATAAGACTCATTCATCAGAGATCAATTTGTATATATTTAATAAGACCCATTCATCAGAGATCAATTTTGCATATAATAATAAGACTCATTCATCAGAGATCAATTTTGTATATATTTAATAAGACTCATTCATCAGAGATCAATCATTCATCAGAGATCAATTTTGTATATATTTAATAAGACTCATTCATCAGAGATCAATTTTGTATATTAATAAGACTCATTCATCAATCTCATTCATCAGAGATCAATTTGTATATATTTTAATAAGACTCATTCATCAGAGATCAATTTTGTATATATTTAATAAGACTCATTCATCAGAGATCAATTTTGTATATTTAATAAGACTCATTCATCAGAGATCAATTTTGTATATATTTAATAAGACTCATTCATCAGAGATCAATTTGTATATAATAAGACTCATTCATCAGAGATCAATTTTGTATATATTAATAAGACTCATTCATCAGACAATTTTGTATATATTTAATAAGACTCATTCATCAGAGATCAATTTTGTATATATTTAATAAGACTCATTCATCAGAGATCAATTTTGTATATATTTAATAAGACTAATTCATCAGAGATCAATTTTGTATATATTTAATAAGACTCATTCATCAGAGATCAATTTTGTATATATTAATAAGACCCATTCATCAGAGATCAATTTGCATATAATAATAAGACTCATTCATCAGAGATCAATTTTGTATATAATAGACTCCTTCATCAGAGATCAATTTGTATATATTTAATAAGACTCATTCATCAGAGATCAATTTTGTATATATTTAATAAGACTCATTCATCAGAGATCAATTTTGTATATCATCATCATCATCATGTCGCGCATGTAGCACGGGCATCCATGACAATCTTTCGCCAGCCCTCCCTATCATTCATTACACCTGGAAGCTCCCCTGCGGAGCATCCAGCATCTTCACATAACTGGTCAATGTATGTCCTTGCTGGGCGCCCCACACTTGCATGTCCATGTGTTGGCTTCCACAGGAGAACGTCGCTTATGAGTTCATCCCTGCTTCTCCAGCAGTGTCCTGCATGCCTTGTCCGTCTCACTCGGATAGTTTGTGAGATGGGGGGCAGGTGACCGTACAGCTGTTTCTTTGTAGGGTGCTGTTTCCACGACTTATTCAAGACTGCACGCAGCATTCTTGTGCAGCTCCCATCTAGCTTATTCTCAAGACGCTTTGTCAGGGTCCAGGTGGTGCAGCCATACAGCAGCACCGACACAACCACAGCCTGGAAGAACTGTCGCTTCAGCTTGCCAGGGAGATCGGACCTCCATATGACTGATAATCTATTTGTGGCCGCCCATGCCTTTGCTATTCGTGTATTAACATCGCTCTCTGTGGAGGAGATATTACCACCTAGGTATGTGAATTGTTCTACTGGCTTAAGAGGCTTGCCGTCGAGTGTGGAGATGTCTCCTTTATTTTTGAAATTCATGAACTCTGTTTTACCGGAGTTCACATAGAGGCCTATATTCTTTGCTGCCTCCTCCAAGCTATGTAGCAGTGATTCAGCCTTTGCCGGTGTATCTGCAAGAAGTGCAAGGTCATCAGCATAGTCCGCATCTGTGATTGTTTGTGCGGGATATCGCCTGCTTCTTGCCTTTTTTAGTGTGAAACCTTTTTCTTTTATGGTATCTAATGATGTTCGGAGTACGTAGTCTAGACATATTATAAATATATATGGTGCCAGTGTGTCTCCTTGGAGGACTCCAGCGGCGATGTCAAAGAAATCTGTGTCGCCATCAGGTGAGCGTACCATCGCTTTAGTGTCTTTGTATAGCATCATTATAGCTGAAACCGTTTCATTGGGGAGGCCATATGCTAATAGTATTTGTTCCATTTTTCCTCTATGTATGGAATCGAATGCCTTGGAGAAATCTACGAATAATAACGTTGCCTCTAGATTCTTTGCTCGTACCCCTTCTATGATCCGTCGAATAGTCAGGATCTGAGAGGTTGTGGATCGATTTCTGCGGAATCCATTTTGGTTTCTCCTAAGGATTTTTTCTATTTCGGGTCGGATGCGATTAAGTAGAAGGGCATTATATATCTTGGCTGCAATAGCAGTGAGAGTTATGCCTCTGTAATTTTTAGCGATTCTGAGATCTCCCGTTTTAGGGAATGGGAGGATGCAGCCTTTCGTCCATTTATCTATTCTATTTTGTCTATATACTGCATTGCATAGCCTAAGCAGTATGTCATTGAACTTTCCTATCTTCCACACCTCTGGGGGTATTTCGTCACGTCCTGCTGCTTTTCTACCTTTTAGCTTCTTTAAAGCTTGGTTGATTTCATCTATTGTGAAATCTCCCAGCTTGATATCTAGTTGTTTATCTACAATCTTTTGGATATTACTTTCTATGATTTCTGGGGGGCTTCCTAGCAGTTTCTGGAAGTGGTCCTTCCATTTTTTTAGTCTATCTTCTTGGCTGGTTGCCTTTAATTTTGATTTAGAGGTGCTTTTTCTACCACTAATTTCGTTTACTGTTTGCCAGGCTAATCGCGACTGTCTGTCTTCTACCGATTGTCTGATATTATTTATTTGTGTCTGTATGTACTCTATTTGTTCCCTTTTGTATGTTTTGGTTAAGGCTACTTGGGCTTTCTTAAGGTTGTATAGGTTGGTGCTAGTTGGGTTTGTTTTATTAATTTGGGCTGTTTCTTTGATATTATTTCTCTTTTCTCTAACTGCCTCTGTCTCCCAGGGGACAGAGCGTTTGGCTCTCAGTTCGGTCGGTATGCATTCGGATGCTGCTTCTAGGTGGGCATTGACGAAGTTTTCGTATTCTTCGTTTGCGGTGGGGCTTTCAAATGCCTCCTGGAGGATATCGAATCTGTTTCTTACTGCCACAGCGTATCGATTGCATATATCACTGTTGGCAAGTGTTGACCAGCTGTATCGTACAGTCTTACTGGTTTGCTTTTTGTTCCTACGTAGGCTAAGTCGTAATTTTGCTGTGACTATTCTGTGGTCGGAGGATACTCCTTCAAAAGAGGAGTATGCTTCGCAGTTCATTGCGCTATTTATCCATTTTTTTATTTATTAGGATATAGTCTAATTGGGCTCTTGTATTGTTTGGGTATGTGTAGGTCCATAGTTTGCCTTTTCTTTTCTGGTATTTTGTATTTAGGCATACTAGCCTGTTCTCAAGAGAGAACTCTGCTAGTAATTCGCCGTTCCTGTTTGGGGTGTTATGTAGGCAGTATTTATTGTTCTCGTTTATGCCTATCTGCGCATTCATGTCGCCCCCAATTACTAGGACATTGTGTTTGGGAATCTGTCTGCATAGGGAGGATAGCTCATTATAGAACTTTGCTATGTCCGTTTCTTCGCTGACATTAGTGGGGCTATAGCACGAGACTACTGTCATGCAGGGATTCCCATTAAAAGTAGCGCATATGATTCTCGGTTGGATTTTTTCTATACTGTTTAGTGCTCTCATAGCCTGGGGGCTGAGGAGCATTCCTACGCCTCCTATAGTGGCATTTGTGGAGTTTTTCCACGCAGATGCTGACACGAAAGTCCATCCGTTACCTGTTTCGTGGTATTTTATATCTAGTTCACTGTGATCAAATCTATGCTCTTGTACGCAGATTATGTCTATATTTTTGTCCTCTGCAGATGCAGTTAACTCGGGCAGTTGGTTTATAGTTTTTAGTGTTCTGACATTGAATGTGGCTAGATTTAAGGTTTGTTTACACCTTAGTAGGTGTGTTTTACATCTAGGTTCTATGGTTGACTTTTTGGATACGGTTTTCAGAGCTACGACGTTGGTGGTGGGTGTGTCTTGTTTGTCTGCTCTGCGTGTGATGCGGTTTGTGTGTGTTTGATGTTGTTGGGGCGCTGTAGCAGATTTTTCGACACAGGCCAGCGCTCGAACCCGTGGACGTTGAGACACTGTAGCCAATTTTCCGACACAGGCCAGTGCTCGAACCCGTGGACGCGCACCTTCTTCAGCGAGAGTGGCGATGCTGTATGATTTGATATTTTTGTGTAATGTCATAGGTCTGGTTGGCTCGATGTCATCGATACCTTTCGGTGGCTAATTTAACTCATCAATAGACGCCAGACTTAGAGATGAGGAGCAGTAGTTTCCTGACTGAACTGTTTGATCCTGGCCGTTGGTCCGCTTTTAGGCTCATCCGCCCAGCATCACATGAGATACACCGTTGACCCATTTAGGGTTCATCCGCCATGTCTCAAATCCACCACGCTGCTACCCATGGTTTTATTTGTGAGGTAAGATGTATAATCTGCCTCGAGTTGTTTCCCGAAGAAGGGGTTAAAAAAAAAAAAAAAAAAAAAAAAAAAATCCATCCACTATTAAGTTTCAACTTAGTTTAAGTCAAATTAACCCCTACCATTTTGGCAAAAAGAGAACCGTTTCTAAGTCGATAGTCTTCTTAGTGAAAGATGGAATTAAATTGGCTGTGATAGGACTGTAGAATTTCTGAGTTAGAATTAGTGAAAAATATTTAGCTGCAATTTTGGTGAAATTTAAGACAAAAAATACGACAGAATTAGACACAAAATTTGTAAAAATTAGTTAACAAAAAACAATTCTCATCCTGAATTCAAACGAATATTATTGCTGATAATTTACTTACGAAGATTTCGTCAGATAATAATATCTATATCGATAATTATTAGCTCTTGAATTAGTTTCAGGCATTTGGAAAAGCATGTTGTTAGCTGGAGAACCGAAATTTAAGTGTATATACTCGCCAATAAATCTAAAGAACACGTGTTGGATTTAGTTGGGGGGGGGGAGGCCCCAGTGCCAGTACATCTACAGACAGATTTTACTCACTGGCGACTTTTACTACTAAATTCCGAGGTGAATTCTAGCCGTGTTAGAGTTAGAGAAAAAAAAAAAAGACTCATTCATCAGAGATCAATTTGAGATCAATTTTGTATATATTTAATAAGACTCATTCATCAGAGATCAATTTTGTATATATTTAATAAGACTCATTCATCAGAGATCAATTTTGTATATATTTAATAAGACTCATTCATCAGAGATCAATTTTATATATAATAATTCATCAGAGATCATTTATATATTTAATAAGACTCATTCATCAGAGATCAATTTTGTATATATTTAATAAGACTCATTCATCAGAGATCAATTTTGTATATATTTAATAAGACTCATTCATCAGAGATCAATTTTGTATATATTTAATAAGACTCATTCATCAGAGATCAATTTTGTATATATTTAATAAGACTCATTCATCAGAGATCAATTTTGTATATATTTAATAAGACTCATTCATCAGAGATCAATTTTGTATATATTAATAAGACCCATTCATCAGAGATCAATTTTGCATATAATAATAAGACTCATTCATCAGAGATCAATTTTGTATATAATAATAAGACTCCTTCATCAGAGATCAATTTTGTATATATTTAATAAGACTCATTCATCAGAGACCAATTTTGTATATAATAATAAGACTCCTTCATCAGAGATCAATTTTGTATATATTAATAAGATTCATTCATCAGAGATCAATTTTGTATATATCAATAAGACCCATTGACCATATTACTAACACTCATTTCTTGTAGTCCAATTTTGTGTATATTAATATGACTCATTCTTCGAAGACCAATTTTGTATATATTAATAAGATTCATTCATGGTTGACCAATTTTGTATATGTTACTAAAACTCATCCATTGTAGATTAATCTTGTATATACTAATAAAAAAAGTAAAGTCGTCGGGGCGGCCTAATGTCGGTATCAGCCATGCAGCGAGGGAGTCTATCCCCTTTTCACTAGCGCTAGACCAAGGAGATAATCTTTTTAGCGTCTGTGGTGGAGCGCCACACCTACCATCAGCTCCTTACTTTACCGCACAGATCACTGTGCTACTCATAACGCTGAGTTGGCGAGGGCGGGTATCGAACTAGCAACCTTGTGGCTACTAGCCGAACGCTCTACCGACTGAGAAAAGGCATTAATTATAGATCGATTATATATATATCAATACATATTCATCCTAGACCGATTTAATATATTTGTTCATTGTAGACATTTTAGTATATATATAGAAAGATATATGTAGATTTTGTATATATATAGAAATACGTATATAAGTTCAATGTTGCACGGTAAGACCTAAACATAGATTTCAGTAAATACTAAAACTGCATTTTGCCCATTTCTCTGTGGAAAGAATCGGACTTTCAAAAGAAATATGTCCGCAAAAGTTCAACTCAGTCCTGCACCAAAGATCCAAATATTTATATGGAAGATTCTCTGCATGTTTTTGGCAGGGTTAAACTGCAAATAAGATTTTCTGTCAACATCGCTGATTCATTATCGAATTTTCCTTCTACGTTTACAAGCTTCACTTAAAAACTCTCAGGAAGTTGAACCCAAATATTACTTAAACTAGCAAATATATGCACCCTCCGGGTGCAAGTATTTAAGTTTTGATATAATAAAATATCATATTAAATTAGAAAGGCTAATGAAACTGACTAAGAATGCAGATAAAAAGATCTGCAACAGAGAGGGTATAATCAAAAAATAGAACAACTTTGAAACTAACTATTCCATCATTTTCCATTACTCCCCTCTTTCATTGGTAAATTTTCCTAATTTAACTATTTAGTTAAAATAGGAAGTAAAGAATAAAATTACAGTTATTTCTTCTTGTAAATAAATTTCTTTTAAGATTTATCCACGAGATTTTTGTTTATATTTCTTAAGATAAAACCAAACAATTAGAAATCAATAATACCAAGCACATATTTATTAAAATAAAATTTTAAATATCAATATGTAAATTAGCCTTCTCGTTCAAACTGTAAACCGCTATTTTGTTGTATATATAAATACAATTGCATGTTATTAGTACGTAGATATGGTCAACAGTATTAATAATGTGAAACAATTTTTATTAATAACTGAAGGTTTAAAAGAATGAAATCATGGAGAATTTGAGGTAAATAATTAAGGGAATTGTGACTTGAGTAGTAATATAGTTTCGGTTACAGACAGAAAAACACACAATCTCCATTATAATAAGATGTCAAGTGAGTGCTTTCTTTTACCTTAAACTTAAGATTCAAGAATATTAGAATGTCAAAAATTAGATTTGTGCAACTCCTCACAGTTTTACATGGGCAAGTACAGAAAGCATATAAAAACGAATACATCTTTTTCACTGTAACCCAATAAGCAATTAAGTACTGAATTTAAATATTTTTCATATATGGGCATATTTCTTAGAACAAAATGTATTAATTCTTAATCAACGTAACTCAAAAATATTCTTTGAAAATTAATAAACTATTCATAGAATAAACAGATAATTTGAATTTGAATTAATGTAACGTTGTGCCTTTTTTCCGGGCACTAAAACGATATCTGTAACGTTGTCGTATATCTGGTCACAGTACCCAAAGCGATATACATAACGGGGCGGTGGTGGTGGCGATATATTCACGGTACTAAAAATGTTTTCTTGTTGATAAAAATTAGAACGCGAGAAATATGTAGTCACAACTGCTAGCCTTTATTTCCAGGGTAGGTTCGTCTCGTGGGTTCGTATCAGAGAGGAGGAAAGGCAGAGAGAACTATTAAACTACCGTCATCCCACACGGGACCAAGGGCACGTCTTAACCCTACGCTGTCCCAAATCGAAAAGAGACCGGTCCCTTTTTTCGTTGTTCCACGTCACCACGTGATTTCCGGTCAACACCCGAAACTTCCGGTTGACACTCAATTCTCCATTCGGTGTCACGCTACGTTCAAACCATCGTTCATCCTGTTTTGCTCATCACTATTTTTTAAACTTTTACTCTCTCACTTATTTCCTTCTTCCTCCTTTTCTAATATAGTAGTTCTAGCTCACACAAGTCAGGATAATATCCCCATCTTGCTACATTAATAGGCGTGTTTTCCCCCAATCAATAAGTACACATGTTTAATTCTTAGGTTCTTTTTTGGTACATTTGAAGGGTAAAAAAGAAATGAATTTAGCAAATATATTTTTATCAATTTAATTCAACAAGATATAAAGAACTGAATTATTGTTTTAGTCAGAGTACAAAATTGTTTTCAGAAAAATAAAATTGTTTTAAAAAAACTCACAGTTTAGGTTTATTGGTTGCTTATTTTTAATGGCATATCAGCCCTTTTGGACTATTTAATGCCCAATTTTTTTTTCTTTGGTATATATGATTTTAAGCAAATAGTTTGTAGGTAAATGTTGGTTTAGTTTATAAATTGCTAGAAATAAATCTCATTAACTCCATGTATGCATTGTTAGAATTAAGGAACTGTTAATTGATCCTTACCCACTGGCATTTAACAGCCAAAGAGTTGGGTGATTGCCATAAGAATAATTTGAATATTACGATCGGGACAATCATATGGGTTCTAGAACTTGATATTACTATTTGATTTATTAGTTGGGGCATTACCGACCATCTGTCTAGAGCAAGTAAGGACCGAAGGAGTGTATTACATGTCATAGGATCACTTAGTATTCGGGTCACTACTCAGCTACCACGATGCTGTCCTCATTTATTACGGGTCGCTACCTATGAAAATGGGTGATCCCAATTAAGGGGATTCTTATTCCTTAAGGTGCAGTCGATATATTCCACAGCCTCAGCCGATAGGGCTGTAACATTTAAGAAAAGCGGGGATATCAGAACCCTTAGTGTCCATGATTATATCTAATATAATAAAATAAAACAACTTATGATTGTAGTTTTCCGAGTAAAAGAAACGTTATAATTTCGTTTAAGTCGAATATAATAAATACTTACAGTAAAAAAAAAACCTGCTTAAAACAATTGGTTGATAGATTTTAACGGCATGTCTAATCATCTGTGTTTATTTTATGACTAGCGAAGAGGGAATTTCTAGTTTAGTACCTGTCTATGAATCACAGGGTTCCGGCTTCGATACCGACCCTCGACATCTCAGAGCGTGAATAGCACAACTTGGATCTTTGTGGTAAAGGAGGGTGGCTAATGGTCAGTGTGGTGCACCACGTGAATCACAAAAACAACCTCCTTGGAATAGCGCTAGTGAAAAGGGTACAGATTTCCTTGCTGTCCGCTTGATATCGAAAACAGGTTATTATGCCGACTTTTCCTTTTTTATATGTTCATGTTTTCGTAGGTTTTTAGCCTTTCCAACTGCCCTTCTAGCCCAAGTAGTACTCGGGCAACGGATTGCGCAGCGACCATACATTACGGGTCACCATGCACGACCAACACGTAGCCGCATTATTGTGTGTGGGTGTCTTAGTCCTCTGCAAAGGTGAAGTTGGCGTATCCTCTAGCTCCAGCCAATAGGGCATACGGGATTAGGGTTACATCATTTTTGTTAATATTTTAAATGTAAGCAAAAAAATAATAATAATCTTAAAATAAACGAACATTGTAAGACATGCATTCTTAGCATTTTTTTTTTTAATTTGATAAGGCACTAGCTACATTATTTTCTCTTCTTATCTCCTGTCTTACTCCTCTCTTTCCCTTTCTCTCTCACTCCTCATTATTCCAAAATCCTTTTTAGTCCGGTAATGGACCGGGTACTTCTGCTAGTATATATATATATATATATATATATATATATATATATATATATATATATATATTATCTTGTTGGTGTTTTTGGTGTTGGTGTTCTAGTATTTGTATTTCATATATCGACATTCTGGAGACATTGATGGCTTAATACTTGAGTTATTCTCCGGATTTTTGAAGTGGAAGCAAATGAAACAATACCCGACTTTCAAAAACTGATTGAAGTTTTGTTTTTTTTAACGATGATGAGTTCTCCTTGAGATAAATTCCAGTCGAAGGCACGTATCAGTTGCGAGGATTTTCATTTGAAATATTTTTGATATCCAATCTCACTTTATTGATTTTGAGACATTTTAGTTCCGTACATTTCGTGGGAGAACGCACTGTGTGGTTGATCTTTATTTTCTTTCCTTTTTTTTTTTTATTCCCGGCTTAATTATTGAATGTTTATTTCTGATTTTGCATGCGAAGATATGAAAACCAAAACACAAAAATGGTTTTGTGAAATATGGCTTTTCAATTTTCAATACTAGGACGTTCACAAAACAAAACAATGTTGTTGTTGTTGTTGTTGTTGTTGTTGTTGTTCTTCTTCTTCTTCTTCTTCTTCTTCTTCTTCTTTTTTTCTTCTTCTTCTTCTTCTTCTTCTTCTTCTTCTTCTTCTTCTTCTTTCAATTTTTTTTAGTTAGATGTAGTAGTTGCAAATACAGAAGCAAAATAAACACAGTTTGTAGCTTGACAATTTTCTGGTCCCTTCTGGGTTACCATAAAAAAATAACAATATAATCTATCTTTCCTTTTTATACTTATTTTCTTCTTTCTTATCATTGGTGTATTTACTTAACATCTTTACCTCTTATCATGTTTCCATTTCGTAAGTTTTCTTCTTTCATTCTTTGATAAACTATTATTTCTTTATTTCTATTTTTCTTTATTACTATCATTTCCTGCTGTCATTTTCCTTTTAGTGCTGTAAAGATGGTTAAATTTCCAGTAAGCCAGTCAGAGACGACCTGAATATTTTACCTAAATATCAAGCTGAATGAGAGATATACAGATTATCAATCTTATGGAAATCTGATATCCCTGAAAAGATAAAACAACATCAGTTGTATCAGTGCTACTATACGTCTGCACCTAACGAAACTAGATATTAAGTTAAATGAGACTTGTACAAGAATTCTGTGTTCTGTCTTTTAAAAAAATCGTAAAAACAACACTCCACAAGTACGGCCACTTTCCTCTCCTCGTACAAACTATCCGAGTAAGACGAACGAGACATGCTGGACACTGCTGGAGAAGCGAGGACAACTCTTAAGTGACGTTCTTTTGTGGACATCTACACGCCAGCAATGAGGAGGAGGAGGAGGAGGAGGATGATGATGATGAATTGGAAGATATTAAAACAAAATGTGCCTTTCCACTTTTCGTCGGCAAGACAGGAATGATGACCGATGGGGTTTTAGCCCAGTCCGGGATCAAGCGCCAACAAATTCTAATTGTCATTAAATAACACTTTTTTGCCGATATTTAACAATAGATCACATAGAGAGTGTTTCTCTATCAAACGAGAAAGCTTCGCGCATTAAATAAACTCGGTCAAAACTGTCAATTATTTTTTACGAATGCGTTTATGTACTGAGTCATAACAAATTATAAAAAAAACCCTATGGAACTCCGATCATGATATAATTTAAAACTGTATCTCCTTGTTCACAATCTCTGCCAACACACTCTTGGAGTCTCGCACAAGTTATTAAACAAATGTTAATATTTCTATGGATGTATTTTTATTAGAAAAGCACCGCTGATATTACGGAGGCTGACCGGGGAAAATTCTAAAAATATATTGACAGAGATAGTGAACGGTTGAAGACTTTAAAAGTGTAATATTATAAAGTAGCTCCCACAAAAATGTAAACATTTGTGGAAACACCCTCTCTATATGCATGCCTATGTTTGTATGTGTGTGAGTGAGAAAGAAAGTCTCAGAAAAGGCCGTATCCTAGATTTCTGTGGCCATACTGAATTAGATGTATTTACGACAGTATGCAACAAGGGATCAATTTTTAAAATCGGAATTTAATAGGTTTGAAGTGAGAGCGCACCTTCAGCTATACCGGTTGCCATACTAAGGTTAAATAATCCAGTTTACCCTACTATTTGGCCATAGCTGGAGGGAAAATAATTGGATCCATAAATTACCCAAGGATATTAGTACTATGTGAAATTCAAACAACCTCTTGCAGGAATTGAACTCGGATTACCGTGTTCATTTCCTGTAATGATAACCATTATACAACACAGACCTCTTTACTAAATCATTGTTAAAATTATTTCCAGTTGAATATATGTGTTGTAATCTTTGAGGCTTTATCGTTAAGAATCCACCATTATTTAATGAGAGTGAACAGCTGGTGTCTTTAACCCGCTTTACGTGCATTTACTTGAATCAATATGCGCACATATCAAAAGACTTTGCGACAGAGTGTTAGCCAAAGACGACAATAAAGTTTGAGATACAAAGAAAATCGTTTAACTTGCAGTGATCAAAGTCACCTTATCTCCGTTGTCAGAGCGATAAAGAGTTGAATGAGGGAGAAATCAACAAGTAGTAAGTGCAGACAAATATGCTAGGCTCAAATAATGCCATGTGAACTGGTTTCGTCGATACAGATTCGCAGAGCTTTAATGAGAAGACATGGTTACATGATAGCACACACGCGCGCACACCCCCACACACTAACATATATATATATATATATATATATATATATATATATATATATATATATATATATGGTTAAAATGTAATGTAAAACGGGCCTGTAAATACCAAATTCTTTACAGAAAAAGTAATATCACACGGTATCAAAAATAAAAACGAACACCATCACAATATAACAAATATAAAATATGTAAGGCAGGATTTAAAAAATCACGACTTCGGGTTTCACAGCTACACCACGTCGCACCGGAGGAAAAGTTAACTTTGTGGCATGAAACTTGGGTACTTGAGATTTTACCTTGTCTTACATTCTTAATATTTCATTATATATATGTATCAATTCTTATATCTATGCATATGTATCTATCTATCTATCTCTCTCTCTCTCTCTCTCTCTCTCTATATATATATATTATATATATATATATATATATATATATATATATATATATATATATATAAGTGAAAAGTAGGAAATGTTGTAATGATCTATGAATATTTGAACAAAATATATGAGTCAACACGCAGTGTTTCGATTGATATGCACTGTATCGAATATATATATATATATATATATATATATATATATATATATATATGTGTGTGTGTGTGTGTGTGTGTGTACTATACTGTACATATCAATCGAAACACTGCGTGTTGACACATATATTTTGTTCAAATATTCATAGATCATTACAACATTTCCTATTTTTAACTTTCTACTCTTCCAAAAATATCTGATTCAATTTCATTTTTTCTCCTACGTACACACATACACACACACACACACAGAGACACACACATATATATATATGCCATGTGAACCAAAACCAAAATAATGACATCACTCTTCCATGCAACTGTAGACACAACAATACCAATATCAATGACAGCAGTAATGATAGTAATAGCAACAATAATAATACCAAACCAACATGCCCACTCAACCTTAAATGCCGCAGCAAAAACCTAGTATACAAAGCTACAATCACAGACAAAAATAACAGAAACATTGTATATCTGGGTTCCACGGAGAATCCTTTCAAAAATAGATATTACAATCACACATCCAGTTTTAACAACATTAAGTATAAGAACAGTACAACCCTTTCTAGATATGTATGGGACTTCAAAAATAAACACAAAACAGATCCAATAATCAAATGGGAAATAATAAAAAGATCTAGACCTTACAGCCCGGGAGATAAATTTTGCCATCTTTGTACTGAGGAGAAACTATCAATCGCATGTTACCATAACCCACCAGAATTGCTCAACAACCGATCTGAAATATTTGCCAAGTGTTCTCACCGCCGCAAATGGGAATTATAAACATTTCGTCTCCTATATTTCTACTTTACAGCGTTGTACTCCACCATATCTCAACTATTCCCTATTTAAACCTAGCAATTTTTCAACCCAGACCCACAACCTACATATACACAACTACACGCATACTATCTTCCAACTACACTTATCACATCCAAACTACCTAAACCATCGACCATAATTAAGAATCCCAACCTCTTCATATGCGCTCCTAAACCTATGATAACAATAACACATACCCATCATCAAATTAATAATTAATAATCCGTAATCCGTATTTAAAACATTATGAATTAATAACGAACTATAATATACACACCATTAACCATTAATAATAATAACACACTCCCCCTAAACCAATAATAAATACCACAAAACCTAACCCCCTTATATACACTCTTTACCTCTACAATAATAATACGATCTTACTATACCATTAATTATAACAACAAACTCTAAACCAATAATAAATACCACCTAACCTAACCCCCTCTTATACACTCTTTACCTTTACAATAATAATAATACAACTCTGCTATACCATTAACCATAGCAACAAAAACCACCAAACCAATATAATTAACAATTTAATAACTCGTACTTCAATTCATAGTAACAATCATTCTATAAGCTCTTAGTATTAATGATAAAAATTATTTTATTTATTTCTTTGAAATTTTATAATTTTTTAATTTTTTAGGTTTATAATATATTTTTATATATATATATATATATATATATATATATATATATATATATATTTTATATTTATTTATTTATTTTTTATTTATTTATATAAATATATATATATATATATATATTTATTTTTTATATACACCCTCATATAACACTCTAATATATACTCTACACACTGTTAATCAATACCCCCTATATAAATTAATTATCTTTATTTAATTCTAATTATATAGCACATAACGTAGTACAAAACTCTATGTCTATAATTTTTTACCGGAAATATATGTATAAGGGAATATTTGATACATCACCGCATATAACTATAATCAAATGTTTTAATTATATATTATTAAATTAATTTTATTAATTATTAACTATAAATTCCTTTACCACCATTAGTATTATTATTATTATTATTATTATTATTATTATTATCTATTTTTTGGTTTTTTTTTATTTTTTGGTTTATTTATTATATAGGCTCTAACGTATAAGTTTGTGTGCGTATCTGTACGTATACGTGCAAGTTTGTTTTTTTGTTTTTTTTTTTTTTTTTTTTTAATGTATATACATTTGCCTTTATATATGTATATGTATGTATATGCGTATGCCCGTTACAAGTATATTTATTTTTCATTTATTTATATATTTGTTTACTTATTTATTTACAATTTAAATAAATCATACTACTTTACTTCAACATTTAAACAATAAACACCACTTACAATTTTTTGTTTAAATTTAAATTTAATATTATTATTTTAACTCTATTTATTAATTTACTCAATCAGTTTTAGTATTCATTATTAATTTTAAATCTTTTTATTATTATTTATTTGCAATTTAAATAAATTACACTAATTTACTTCAACATTTAAAACAGTAAACACCAGTTATAAACGAAATCATGCGGCAGCAAACCGTAAACTTAAAAATTTAGAGAAAAAAATATATATACCTTAAGACTCAAGTATTAATTTAGCTAAAATATCAAATGTTAAATTTTAAGATTTTAAAATTTTAAAGTTTCAATAAATAACCCAAAATAATAAAACCAAAAATAATATTTCAATGATCCAACTATCTCTTTGTTTTACATAATTCTAATTTTAATCCCAGTTAAAATAAAAAATTAAATCCTTGTTTTATATAAACACCGTTCCCTAAAATTTTTTTTTTTTAAATTTTAAATTTTAATATATTTTTTCACTTTTATTTTCACTTTTATTTTATTTTCCACTTTTATTTTTATTTCAATGCATCTTTGTTTACCGTTACTTTCATTCTTACTTTTATCTCTTTATATTTTTTATATAATCAACTATATTTAACTACCCAAAACTTCTATTATCGTAACATACGCAACCTGTATTTTTAAAATACTCTCAAACCAAATTAAACTAGTTATTAAATAATTTTAAATTTTCAACTTTTAACTATTAATACGACCCATAACATATCTTTTATTAAATAATAATTGAAAAAATAATTCCCATAAATTAATCCAAATTTTTAATTCAATAATCAAAAACCGTTCCTGATCTACGAAAATGTAAACAAGCGTTCCTCTACTAAATTTAAGTCCAATTCCAACGGGCATGTTTATAACACCAAAGATTAATCGTAAACTCGATTAATTTAAAAGTAACCCTGAAGAATCTATCGATGAAACTCGAGTAGGTTACTCATTTCCATTCTTAAATAAATTTATGCTCTACATTGTATTTGTTTTTCCTCAACCTTAACCTCTGGATATTGTGCGCTTCCAACGATCGTTCTTATACCCACCGGTAAGTTAATACTTATACATATACAAATATATATATATATATATATATATATATATGTGTGTGTGTGTGTGTGCGTGTGCGTGTGTGTGTGTGTGTCCAATATGTAACACCAAATCACATGAATAAGAGTATTTCGCTGTGCCAAATGAGAAATATTAAGTGCACCCGGCAAAAAATTGCGACTTCCCGAATATGAGAATTGCTGTTTTTTACGGTTTCGTCAAATTACCGTACTTTAACGTTGCCGAATTTCAGATTGGCCTAGATGCCAGGAACCCGATAGCTGATTGTGTGTTAGGATAGAATGCTTGAAATGTGTCAGAAATTTCATTTATTTCTATTACACATCCCATGTACCGTTTTCAACGACACCTCAGTTTAGACATTAAAAAATATTGCCATTAAAAAAAATTAGGTGATAATTTTTCACCTAACATTCATAGCCCGCCGCACGATCAGGTCATTTTTAAAGTTTCATATATATTCAGACCTTTATTAAATCCCAATATTTTACATTTAAACATAGGATAATAGATTTTTTTGGTTGGGTCTCTTTATTTAATGGCATATCATCCTTTATGTGTTATTTAACGTCAAAGCCCAGAAGAACAGTAGTTGGACTATTCAACCTATAGCTTGGAGGTGAGAGGGTTCATACCTTTCCCAAGGGTATGTCCAAAAGTGGACGTAATTGTGCAACTGGAGTTTGAACTTGTTATCGCAATCCAGCACATCAGCCACGGGATTCCCTCTTTAATTGGCTTGTATAGGTACATGTATGGTTTAAACGTTTTATCTGATTGGTGCAATTTACATGAAGTATCAGTAAGTACTACTATTATATATTGTATCCTTAGAAAAAACTTGCTTTTATTGGTTTAAAAGCAATCGTTGACTTGTTTACATTGGCGGATATGTTTGCAGTTTTATTTAAGAGACATTGCAGAATTAAAACTTCACTAGCCAGTAACACAATTCTTACGCTGGACGCTATAAGTAGAAAAATTACAAATGAAAATCGAGGATGTAATAAAAGAATATTACAAAGGAATAATCCAGCGGAAATCCAAACTATGGTTAAAACACTTATTAACTTTGAAAATAAAAAGTCACAATTCAGATGTGCGTATTATGCACGAAAGCTGTCATATTTCTGTCTATATTCGAGAATATAGGGCCAAAAGTAAGTTATATCTATTGTCTAAACTAATGTGTTTTACACCGTTACAATGTAATGTGTATTTGTTTATAATTTTGTTTCTAATAATGCAAGCTTATTCTCGCAACAATCTTATTGCATTTCTATATGAATATGTCCGTGTGTTTGCTCTAAATACTTTGTAGATGTAACAATGAAATCTATATAAATTTGTATTTATTTTTTTAATTATGCGGACTATTGTTCTTATCTTTATCGTTATCGAACTAGAACATCTAGAATAATTAACACAGCTTAACATTTATATCCGGTTATGGTTAACGTAATGAGAACGATCTAACCCCGTGGATTAAATAAACGGTTCGAAGTTCCGCGAAAGATCCCGATTAAGACATGAATGCCCCCGATTTCTGAATAATTCACATAATACAAATTATCAAGTCCCACCAAAAAATTCAGAGAAATGTTATATAAATTTCTTGTTATAAAATAAAAGATACATTGCATGCCGAATCGATTCCATTACACTTAGAACGAATACCAAAGAGATTGAACTTTCCCGTCAATGCTACAAGGAGGTTATCATTCGTGATGGAGTTTGATCTACAGTCCAGATGCCCGAGGTAAGATGTTTTTAGAATAGATCATGTGTCTCGTGGGGAGGGTTTAAAAATAACAGTTGCTCATACACAAGAACAAAAACAAAAATAAACCAACCCATCGATAAGATATTTGGTATTTCGGTACGCTGCCCTTTACTATTATCATTAAGATGTAACAGAAAATGAAACAATCAGAGAAGAAGTTCAGGAGTTAAACAAATAACTAGAAAGCGTTGATAAATACTCTAGAACTGTCCTTGGATATGCGGTGTATCGATTAATTATAACAGACCTTGGAACCAGACATCTACGTTTTAAAGCTTCGGACCACTCAGTGCTAGTCATTACAAACATCATTTAAGTGTATGAGATCTTTCTACTCTGATTATGGATCTCCTGAAATCCAGGTCATCATCTGATAGCTATAACAATTTAAGAAACCAAAATAAGCAAACAAATCGTGACAGAGCACATAGAAATAATATTCAGTTATGAGAAATTCGTTTAGAAATTTTTTAAAAAGGACAAAAAATTAATACATTTCAAGTATGCATTCACTTACAGAAATAAAATTCATAGTGGAATATAATATTATCTCCTAAATCTTCATATCAGCCAAATAACATTTATTCATGTTGACATGAGCTGCTTTATTATTATTATTATTATTATTATTATTATTATTATTATTATTATTATTATTATTATTATAGGAGAAGGGATTGCCATTCAAAATACGAACGGGACTGACATCGAATGCAAATAGATGCTAAAAGTAAATTAAAAAACAAAAGCAATAAAGAATTATCTATAAGTTTTGAATCAAGAATAAGGAATATTTTAAAATAGCTCTGAGCGACGCAGATTTGGTTTGAGACGTTAGCTATTAACGTCAGGGTAATCCGAATACCTACAGATGAATATACCTCCAAGGCAGAGAATCGTGAACAATATAAAAGGCGGTCCGAAAGTAATGCGTTTTATTTATTCCCACAGAATTGTAACATATACATGGAGCACAAAAAAATATAAACTGTTGTGTGTTTGTTTATAAATTTCTTTCTCCAAATGCAAGCTTATTTTCGCGACAAGTTTGTTGCATTTCTATGGTAATATGTCCGTATGTTTGCTCTAAAGCCTTTGTACATTTTGTGTTTTAAGACACAAAAATATAAATTCTTATTTTTAGTCTATACGAACCGATGAAAAGTTGAACAAATTCTAAATTTGGTTTGAATTTAGCTGCTACAAAAAATTCTTATTATAGACCAGAATTCAGATAACTATTTTGGCTAACTATTAGACTGCGATTGTATGCTCAAGTAGTTATTCACTAAACAAAGTTTAGTTGTCGCATAAGGTCAGAAGTAAAGCGGTACACAGTAAGAATCGAACCCACAACTAATCGGTTTTTAGAGCTAGCTTGATAACAGTCACACTGAGCGATGTTCTATAACCAAGGAGTTGCAGTTGAATATTAATTAAGCTAAGATTCGTGCAGTCGTTTGAAAGAAAGAATTTGATAAAGAGCAATCCTTTCTCATCGAAAACAATTGCTAAAACACATTTGCATTCGATATCAACTACTTGGTCATTTGAAATATGAGAAATATTCAATTTTGAGTTATCATTTGTAGAAAATACTGACAACAAGTCTTCTATGTGTACAGATTGATTGATTTTAACGGCATGTCAACCCGTCTGAGTTTATGTTATGCTTAGCGGTTAGGGAACTGTGTCAATTGTACTTTTATGTTGACATCTTTATGTATTTATAACACAGTTAGTATGATCCCAAGTATTCCTCTGTAATACAAATAATTAGCAAACGGATCTATTTAACCTATAGATGAGACTCTAACAAGTACTAAAGTGGTCCTGGGAATAATGGTTATGAAGGTGTTCACGTTAGAGACTGCGGCACCGTGACTCATCTCGCGTTGATTGTACGTTCATATTTATGTTTTTTTGTGTATTTATTTCTTAAGAGTTTTCTTTTTCCACACAGTCCAATATAATGTGGATCGTTTTTAAACACATCTATCAAATCCATAGACAGGGCCATAACAGGTACTACCACTGCAGATCAAAGTGAACCTGGGAGTCTTGGCAATAAAGGGTACGCGACACCCCAGAGATCTTCTAAAACTGAAGTGTCATCCCCAGGTGCACTTTACTGTCAGACCTAGAACACCTAAGTATACCTAGGGTATTACCCCTCTGCAGGGGATAAGGCCAGTGTATTATAAAGTCGCCGACAAGGCAGTAGGTGTACCGAGTTTATTCAAAATCTATTGAGACTAAAATGGTATTTACCAAGACAGAAATGAGAGTGAAACATATATATTATATTATATTATATTATATTATTTATTAGTGAAATAGGTTACTAATTAGGACTGAGCCTATTCTAGTAGTGACCACCCAAGGTGGATTAAACATGTTTGAATTTAGTTTTTTCTTCTCCTAGACTGGTTGCCTAACCAAAGTTAAAGAGCCCAGTCTGCCCGACTATTTACCCATAGCTGGAGGGAGAGTAGTTGGATTCATACCTTCCCCAAGGGTATTAGCGCTATGTGAACTATAGCTTCGTCCAGGATTTGAAATTGCGTCGACGAGTCCATTTCCTACAACTCTAACCATAACACCATGCACCTCCAACATTATATTTCTTCAAGATTGTTTCATAAATAGACAAATACTTGCATTTTGCCAGAGAGCTAAAAGAGCTGGGGAACATGTGGATTAATTCGATACCGGCCCTCGCCAGCTCAGCGTATGAGTAGCACAGGGATCTGTGCGGTAAAGTAAGGAGCTGATGTTAGGTGTGGCGCTCCACCTCAGATGCAAAAAACAATCTCCTTGGTCTAGCGCTAGTAAAAAGGGGATATACTCCCTCGCTGTCTGGCTGACACCGACTTTAGGCCAACCCGACTACTTTACTTTTTAAATCTATAATTTAAATTTATACAGAAAGAATAGAATATGCATCATCCCAAAGTAGATGTAGGTTGGGTGTTTCGTTATTTTGTTTAATGGCATATCAACCCTTGTCAGTTATTTAATGCCAACTATCTTTTTTGTATATTTGATTTTTAAGCGAATAATTTGTCGGTAAATATTTTTTGGGTTTTCTTCTATAAAGTTCTAGAAATAATTCTCATTAAGTTCATGTGTATCAATAAATTGGTAGTATTGATAAACGGGTGGGTGATTCTGAGCCACCTTTTCTATCATCCTAAAATGGGTAGGGTTTGACATTCAGCACATTTCTTTCTGTGTGTTTCCCATTTACTAAAGTGCTGCAGAATTTCTTCTTTTCATGTAACGTAAAGCTGAGCTGACATATTTCTTCGTCCACGCCCTCAAATATTGAATTGTATATTTTAAATTTTATCTTGTCATAATTTTATCATATAAGTAGTTCAGCTGTGCACACCCCATCCTGTCAGTGTGGCTTAGAATACGCTGACTAGATATTTACCAAACCCTTCCGAACGAGCAGAGTAAGACACAAGGCCAATTTTTAAATGCAATTTAACAGGTTTGAATAAATAGTTTTCTTTTCCCTAGGCTAATTGCTATGCCAAGGTTAAAGAGCCCTGTATTACCTATTATTTATCCATAGCTGGAAGGAGAATAGTTGGATGCATACCTTCCACAAATGTATTAGCGCTACGTGAAATGCAACCAGCCTCGTCCAGGATTTGAACACGGTTCCTTTGACGATAACCATTGCACATTGAGTGCTTCCCGAGAATACGCTGACTTTGCCCCCAGCAGAGGGGTAAGACCTCTCGTAGAAGAGCTGTCCTGGGTATAAAATTCAACTCAATCTAATAGTGAGACTCCATTTCTTGAAATATATGGGGTGTGCAGTACTCCTTGATTGCCATTATTTCCAGGTTCACTCTGACTCCGAATGATAGGACTTGTTTGGGTTTCAACTATGGGTAAAATAGATATGTTTAAATTTGTTCGTATTCGATAAGACTGCGTGAAAAACAACTCTTAAAAGACAAAGACACAGGCTATATAGATATGAACGTACAATGAGCGCAAGGGTAGTCCCCGTAGCGTAATAGCTAATGTGCTTGACTGAGACATCTCTAGCATGCGAGTTCGAGCTCTAATCGCGCTATTACGTTCATTTTCGGACTAATACTCTTGGGAAAGATATAATCCCACAGAACCTTCCAGATATGGGTTAAATAGTATCACAAGGATGGATTCGGCATTAAATAACCTACAAAGGTTGATGTGCCATTAAACAAGGCAACTAAACCGATGAATACAATTACCTTTACCTCTAGACATAAAGTAACATGCCCTTAAAGTTCGTCAATTAATCAACAAAAAAATGAAATACAAATGTACAATGAACTCGATTCTCTAAACTATGTGCATAAAATAAACCTAGACACGTTGACGTGCCAGTAAAACCAAACAATCACCAAGTCAGCTGTGCACATCTTCATTTGAATTTTAAATCTAACATTTAAAAAACGATTCCAGGTTCAATATTTGTATCATTATTATGAAACCTCGTACATTGTTTGTGAACAGAAGAAAATGTTCATGCGACTCTAATCTTCGGGCACGCGCGACGGAGATTATCGTCGACAATAAATAAATTGCTGATTATCGTAAAAGAAAATATGGTTGTAAGATGGCAGACGATTGCTTGCGGCCAGTCAGCAACAGCTTGAAAACCTCGCCTGATAATCACCAATCGAAAACTCTCCTTCAAATCTAAAAAAAAAAACTCTCCTTCAAATCTAAAAAAAAAAAAAAACTTGCAATTAACAGGAAAATTAAACACTTATTGAAACATTCACCTGGGTAGGCTAGAAATGATCTCCCACAGAAGCAACACATGACCCATTTTTGTTTTAAGTGCTGAGAGGCAAAATCTCATCCGCAAACATAAACAAACCTCTCCATTACACAGTAGTGTACACAGTCACATTCCAACATAAACACACACACACACTTGCATATAAACCCTCCTCATCGTCATCATATAAGCGTCTCGACAACACGGATTCTCTTGACGACATCTCCCGCCATCGGCCTCGTAAATTTTATAATGAAACTGTTGTATGTATTTACCCAGTCCCTCCGCACCAACAGGATGTATCACAAGGTCAATTATCACGTGGAGTACAGCTGGTTTGTATTCAATTTTCGATCTCCCTGACCGGTTGCTAAAGATCCAAAATGCTCTACTATGTACTCATAGCTAATGGGGAAGATATCTACTGGTGCCTTTGCCGAGGGCATCATTATGTGAAGTGAAACGCGAACATCCTCGTCTAGAATTTGAAATCTGATCACCGAGTATTCTAGCTAGATTAGCTCGAGGCTAAATTGGATGACATGGGAAAGGAAAGATTGCATTACTGCCGCTCTGGAGACTATTATCCAAGCCATGCAGCAGCGTGTTTGCCAAGAGCTGGACTAGCGACTTGGCGTGTGTCGTGTCACAGACGGTGAGCATTTTGAAAACTTGTGAAATTGTTCATGAAACCCACGTACCTTTGAATTTCTTATTCAAATTTTTGATGAATAAATCTTATTTTGCTTATCTTTCAAAACTGTTCAGTTTCATTTCGGTAGACCAGGGGCCGGTTTAGCTCAGTCAGTAAAGCAAACACCTAGGAATCGCAAGGTTCTTGATTCGATACCGTTCCCAGCCAACTCAGCGCACAAGTAGCACAGATTAGGTTAATCTGATCTGTGCAGTAAAGTGGGAAGCTTACGGTAGGTGTGGCGATTCACCTCAGCAAAAGTTTCTCTCTGGTCTACGCTAGCGAAAAGGGGATAGACTCCCTCGCTCTCCGTCTTATACCGACAATAGGCAACTCCGCCAACTTAACTTTTAGGAAATTACTTAGATATTTACATCTCAAATGATATCGGCCATGTATCATTTTTTTCTAAAACACACTGCGGTTATTGAATATGTACCTCCAGAAATGTATTTTGCATATCTTTTTGAGGAAGTCTTAAAATGTAAACCCTTTAACAATTGATTGTTCACATCAACATATTTTATTTGCCAAAGGATTATACAAATACGTTTCCCTTAATTAAGTTACGTTGGAAAAAACTAAAGTACTTTTTACACAGATTTTATGTCACTCGATTGACGGAGCCAAGAATACGCCGACTGCTTCCCTTACAAAGAAAAATTCACATCCTTCTTATCCCATCTATTGTGACATAACAATGCTAGACTTTAAGTCAATGTACTGAAAGAGAAAAACAGAGAAAAGTATATTCATACGAGGGTAATCCCAAAGGTAAGGTTTCCAAAATATTTAGAAATCACAGAAACATTTATTGTATATTGTCAATGATTTTTACACCATTTTAAACTTTGCAGGGGTACCGATTTTCCTACATCATCGTCATTTCGGTCGATGCATTGTTGTAGGTGCGGTGGCAGTTGTTGCATGCCTATGCCCCCGCCATGTTGTGAAAAAGCGTTGATCTTCGTGGTCGTTGCAAACTCCCTACACCATTTGCGGACGTCTTTGACATCCATACACGACTCGCCATACACTTCAATTAATTGACGATGACTTTTTATCGGTTTAATTACTCTTATCATGTAAACTGAATAACTGCGTGAACTTCACACTTGGCGGTAGTGCCAATCAGGAGCTCCATTAGAAATGACTGCAAAGCCTGAGAGTGGCAACGAGGCACGCACAGTGACAGGCACAGGAGCATGCACAACATACATGACGGTGTGGCCAATAGCCATACGAACAGTTTTTCTGTGTCCCAGCGCTTCGGAGAGCTTACCTTTGGAATTACCCTCGTATATTTATTAAGTTCTTAATGCCTAGTGAATAACATCATTTTCATCTCTGTATGTTTTATGCAACTTACGAAATAGATTTATCTGATTTGTTTCGTAACTGGAATTGTGTAACGTAGCCCCGCTGCACTACAGATGCACAGACCACTGGCCACAGCGCTCAGAAGACGTTTACAAGGCAAGCAGTCTTTTAGTACGGGACGTAACACTCTGGGGTTGTTTACGTTTAAGAACACCAATTTCTAGCAGTTCGCGCTCGGAGCCTTTCTTCCTCTGTCTGTGGTCAGGTGAAATTTAGTTACGGTGGACACGCGTCGTCGTCATGCTCAATTAACTTATGTCAACATACTGCTTTCCTCTGGTTCTCGATTCCGGCTCGGAACTGCTTACTATTTCTTTTGTGTTGTTTCATTCACAAAACTTTTCGTAGTGACGAAGTTTTTACACTTTTTTTCTTTAGTCAATTTATTGTCTCCGACAGTTTTCTAAGTGAGAGAGCGGGGATAATCTTATTCGCCTCGTTTCCTGAAACTTGCTTAAGTTTGCTTTGTATTCTTTGTTAGGTTTGGCTTTATTGATCTACTGTATTCGGCTATTATTACCTTAATTCGTCCAGCCGTTAAGTCCAGAATTCTACCTCGGGCCCGTATGTTTAAATATCTGACCCCAAACTAACATCAGTTTGTTCCTTACGAGTGCCTCAGCTTAACTGACCCCAGACTACTTCGGTCCCCTCTCTACAAATGCCTCAGGTCAACTCCCCCGACTTCTCAGAGCAAGTGCTTAAATACTTTTTCGTTTAGAACATTCCATAAAATTCTCTAAGATTCTTCAAGATTCTCAAACACCTCAAAAACGTGTTCAATATCGCGGTCACATCTAAAACATTTGGGGAGACAGACCAATGAAACTAATCACTTTTCAGTCGCCTTTAAGTCTGAAACTGCTTATACAAGAAAACTTAGGAATTATTTTTGTTTATTTCTAGCTAGTAATGGGAATTTAATTATCTCCCTAGGATTACTGGGGTCACCTATTTTAACCCTCGGCTATCTTTATTTTTTCAGGTTTTGAAATACCTGCCTAGTCAATATCCAATTACATTACAATTGCTAACTGTTTGCTCTGAGTGTTCATACTCAAATAAACGTAGCATTTACGAAAACCAATGTTTAAAAAGATCAAATTGTGATCTTACACTACTAACAAAAACACTTCATCAGAAATATGTAGCATCATAAGCAAATACCTACCGAATTATCCAATAGCCCTGCTGACTTGGGCTATGATATATGCCAACAACACCTATGGAGAGAGGTAAGACTCCTCCAGTTGGGCAGAGGTGACGACCTGAAATTCTTTAGGACGGAATCCTGGTGACTGAGAAGTCCCCGAAATGCAACACCCCACTTTGGTCCTTACTTAGGCCCCTTCCGATCAATCGGCTACGTATGTCAAGCCCTAGCATGTAAGGGTTAAATAGATTTTAAAAATGAGTTTTCAAAAATGTGTTTGAAAAAAAGGTTTTTTAAAAAGTGTATACCCGCCAAAAATGAATAAAACAATAACGTGTTCGGTATAAAATAACCCAACTAGGGTTGACATCCATAAAAATCTAACCAACCAACCAACCAACTAACCAACTAACCAATGATTTATCAAAAGAAGCCAGCAGCGGAAATACGAGTTGAAAAGTTTCAATATCTCTTCCACTGAGTTGTGGTAACATGATACCTTTGATCTAGCTCTGCGGTACCAGATCACTAAGTATGGAATGAGGGTAGATTGTTCTGTGAACTCAAGATATGATGTCACGGAATTTCGTGATTCGATTTTTGTTTTTTGTTATGGTGGCTAGGATGTTAACGAATGAGAGGAGACTATCCAACAAATAATCATGAAGCTAACACGTGATATCCATAGTCTATTTCTTACTGCTTCCATGGCCTCAGAGAAAGATTAGGGTGATTATAAAAAAAAGTCCTAACAATAAAAAGCGAGTTACATTGTATGTTTTCCTCCCTTGCAGACAAGTAGTCTTGTGGACCTAGCAATCTTTGCTGACCATTCATTGGCACTCTATACTACGCTGATAACGCTACAAATGTCGTATTTAGTGGTTTGTCTTTACTTGTTAATAAAAGAGTAAAAAGAAAAAAGAACAAGATTTTCTTAATCATATTTGTTTATTTTTAAATTTCATAAAGTTTTTAAAATAACAGGAGTTATTCTCCTTGAATTGTTAAGTTAATTGATCAACTGCAGTGGAGAGAATATTTGATTGAAGACAGACGAGAGATCTTTTCGCAGACACCTGGAGTAGACGAATAAGATTTTGAATAAGAGAAAGACAATTTAGAAATATCTTGAAGTAGGAGTTATTTTGCAGAAGAAATAGAAATAGGAATTTATGTTTTCTCTAAAGACTGCGATTTTCCTTTCCGGAGAAGGAAAATAGTGTTTTCTGAAAACACCTACGAATTTATGTTGTTTATTTTCACGTTTTCCTCGCGTGTTTTAATGAATTATTTAATGAAAGTAATGTTGGCTTCTCAATTTTCTCGATTCATATACGGGTTGAAATTGAACATTTTCTTAACTAAACTTTTTATAATCTATGTATTTTCTGAAAATTCTTTTGTTGTTTTAAAAAGAACGTTCGGTTTTGTTACTTCTTTTATTTACCACTTGTTGCTAAGATGAAGGCACGAAGAAAACGTGCCATATTAAAAAATTGAAGTTCTAGCTGAAATACTTCGTGACAGGTTAAAATTGACTTTTAAATGTGTCACTTGTGTAAAAATAATTCAGTTCAAAATCTATATATAATGGAGATAGAATGCATTTTTGTCTGACGCCGAAACTACGTCACGGCTTACGTCACAGATTCCACAATAATCTTAAGCATTTATTAAATGAGAACCTAATTTATAATCAATATAATCTATACATAAAATAAATAGTAGAACATTACTTTATATACATTATGAAATTGTCGTTGTAATATCTGATGGTCTAGGCCGTTTTTTAACGAATCTTTCAATAAATGCATGTTTAGTTGTATACATTTTTACATAGTTATTTTTATTTTTATTTGTATTTATAATTATTTAATGTATAAAGTTTTACAAGAAATTTATCTATAAACAAGATACAGCTAATTATTCATATCTTACGTTAAATTATTACTTAAGGTATTTTGCGCGTGACTGCTTCCGTTTTCGTTACCGTAAAAATACGGTAAAAAAAACCTTTTTGTTTAATAGAGTTAAGAAGTTATAAGAAGTTATTTTTTTAACCGTTCATTTAATTAAAATACAATTTGTACAATTGTGTAAAAATATTTATTTTTAATTTTTTTTCCTTCGCATTATATCGGTTTGTTTATTTTTTAAAAAAACGGTGAAAAACAAAAAATGACCCCTCTATTCTTATGTACCTGTTAATATATTTCATTAAACTTGACTAAACTAAATATTTGTTGACGTTTGAAAGCAATTTATGGAAAATAGTGACATATTTAAAGTTGTTTAATGAATTTTTAAACTAACATTCGTTCAATTTTAATAAAATTTTGGAGAATTAAGTAATTTAACAAAGATATTTTCCAAACAAAACATTGTTTTCAAGAACTCAGTTGATGCATTTTAGGTAAGTAATTGATTTTTTTAAATGTTATTGTCATGTGAGTTTGTTATTTAATTTATTCTTCAATTCTTTCAGTTTAGATTTATTAAAAGTTTTATTTTATTTAAGGAAGGAAAATAAGTTATTTGCGGGGATATATTTCTTTCGGATTTGACTTCTAAAATGTGACATGGACGTAGACGGAAAAGGTTTGTTTATTTGGCGGACCTGAACTTTTGGAAACGCCCCGCTAAAAATGTTGTTTTTAATTTTTGTTATTTTTCTTCAATAGATTATTATTCATTACTCACCAATCTATCAGATTGTAAAAAAAAAATTCTAAAAAGTTCTTTATTTTTCGAGTGTTCAACGGTGCTCAGTTCCCCATATAAGTTTATCGTAAATCGATCCCCCATATCGGAACCGCTTAAAAAAACTTTTTCTTTGTAATTTTTTCTTTTCTTTTTCTTCAATGGATTATTATCGTTTACACACCAATCTATCAGATTGTAAAAAAAAATTCTAAACAAAAAACATCATAGTTACCTTCTTTTTTCTTTACACTCGCATTGTGACAGCCTTCAAAACCAACCAACAAACCAATATATATATATATATATATATATACTCACACACACACACACACACACACATATATTAATGTACATGTACAAAGCACACACACTATAAATAACACACACATACATTAATGTACAGGAAATAGGCATACACGCCCCCACACACACACACACACACACACACACACACTCATGGTGTTAAGACTGACCAAATACACCGCACACACACACAACAGGTTACAGGCCACCTGATAGACAGTAAATTCACACACCCGCACCCATAAACAATCAAGCAATATCTGGAATGTTAGTCTCGGACACATATCAATAAAAAAGAGATCAGATGATCCTGTTAATAAACAAACAAACAAAAAATAAATAAAATAAAATAAAATAAAATAAAATAAAAATAAAACCTTGCTTAGAGGCGAATCAAATCTGGAATAATAATTAAAATAAAATAAAAAGAAATGATCAGACACACTGACATAAGTACCACGCACACACACATACGCTTACATTTACACACACAAGCACGCGCACACACACACTTACACACACAAACACACACATAAGCAAGCACCCCAACCATACACATACACACACAGAATTTGGAAGACCCAAGACAAAACGAATCTAGCAGCCGCTAGGACAACTTCAGTTCCAGTATTCTTCTGAGGATGGGAATTTCTTCCCGAAATATTGAGAAATAAATGACAGGTTAACAAAAAACATCATAGTTACCTTCTTTTTTCTTTACACTCGCATTGTGACAGCCTTCAAAACCAACCAACAAACCAATATATACACAATGCTTCAAGCAAATTACAAAACCCTTTTATATATATATATATATATATGTGTGTATATATATATATATATATATAATATATTATATATATATATATACCAGCCCCTCCGCACGAGTAGGATGTGACACAAAGTAAATTTCTTACGCGGAGTTTACCGGGTTTGAATTGAGAGTTATCTTTCTAAACCCATTGCCATAGCAAGTTTAAAGAGACCAGTCTGTCCCACTTTTTACCTATTAGCTGAAGGGAGAATTGTTAGAATTTCTGAAGTGTGTTAGAGTCCTCTTATTTACTTATAGCTGGAGGGAGAATAGTTATATTCATACCTTTCCTTGGGGGGTTACTGCTATCAGACACTATTTGACACAAACACACAAACACACATATGTGTGTGTGTGCATAGAATGTCCGTTGACGTTTTATGAATATTGACATTTTGTAACAACATTACGTTAGTTTATATGAAACTTTGTTGTTGTTTTAAATATTTCCAGATTTAAAAGTAATTTTCATTATATAAAAATGTTATATTTGATATGATTGATTGACTGAGGTTAACGTCATATCAACTCCTCTCTATACCGAGATCTTACGGAATCACGTTCATTGTAGGTTCCTATTTTAATTTATGTTGAGTTGTTTCTTAAGAGGTTTTTTTTTCTTGTGGTTATTTTATATCCTGTATTTCTAATACAAATCATTTGCACACACTTGTAGTATTTCAAATCTTATTACAATGGAGAGTGTGTGTTTTTCTGTCTGTAACCGAAACTATATTACTACTTAAGTCATAATTCCCTTTAGTTATTTACGTCACAATCTCCATGATATTATTTTTATTTAAACCTCAGTTATTAATAAAATTGATTTACATTATTAATACTGTTGGCCATATCTACATTCTAATAACATGCAATTGTATTTATATATACAACAAGATAGCGGTTTACAGTGTGAATGGGAAGGCTAATATGCATATTGATATTAAAAATTTGATTTTAATAAATATGTGCTTAGTATTATTGATTTCTAATTGTCAATGAATAAGAGCAAACATCTCAGGAATAAATCCTAAAAGAAATCCATTAACAAGAGGAAATAAGAGTAATTTTATTCTTTAGTTTCTAATTTATCTAGGTACATTAGGAAAATTTAGCAATGAAAGACGAGTGTGATGGAAGATGATGGAAGATTTAATTTCAATGTTGTTCTATTTTTCGATTATAACCCCTCTATTTTAAATCATTTTATCTTAATTCTTATTTAGTTTCATTAGTCTTTCTAATTTGATAAATTTCATCAAATTAAAACTTTAAATAATTGAATCCGCAGGGTGCATATTTTTTCTAATAACTAATAATAATCCTTAGTAAACATATATAGCTTCTAGTAACTATTCCTAATACTAATAGGTTATTTCTATTATTCAAATATGTGTAGTTAGTTATAGTTTCGGGGACAAAATATAATTTCGACTAACGCTGAATGCTCTTATAGTACATTAACGATGCCTCTAGACATTGATAGATTCGATTGCCATTATGAAAAGTCCAGTCGAAACTGTAGTGTTATCATGCTATTCAGGAACCCATATTTTCATGGATATTGTTCCTATTGGATCAGACGTGGTCTTACGAATAAAGGTCACATAATGGATGGAATCATCTAGCATAGTTCATGTTCTGGGTGAGGTAGTGTTTCCACTAATGACCCTTGGAATTTGGGAAATGAATAAGATTATGTATGGTATGAACTCAATGACAAAATGATAACGTCAATAAACTTCAGTATTAAATAAATGACACGTTCGGCAATAAATTTATCTCGTATATATTTTCATACTTCTATATACAAGATATAATGGTGAAATAGTATAATTATATATATATATATATATATATATATATATATATATATATATATATATATATATATATATATAATATCCTTATGAAAAATGGTGTAATTGTAATCATTATAGGAATTAGACTCCAAAGAAATTTCTCGAAGTTAATTGCTCGAAAAATTATTTCTCGAATTATCAATTGGTTGAATGACAGATTGTTCAAAAAGCAGTCCTTCAAAAAGAATAGAAAAAAGGGTTATTTCCTATAACCCCAACATAAAAATTGATTGACTGATAAATTATTTATTTATTTATTGATCTACTAAGAAAAAAGAAGACGGGGTTATGGTTAATGTTACGGTTTTGGGTTAGGGCTTAGGGTTAGGGTTTAGGGTTTAGGGTTAGTTAAATGTGAAAATGATGGGTAGATTAATTGACAGATAAAATTCATTCAGAGTGGTTCTCCTTTTTATGTTGGAGTTATAGGAAATAACCGAAAAAAGTATGTGTAAACAAAATGAAACAACGGTTTTAAATAATATCATTAAAAATATTCATTACTTTAAAAAGTCATTTTTTGTGAGTAAATAAATATACAGAGAATGCATTTGGAGTATTTCAACCCCATCAAAATTTCAATTGGGTATATAGCTTGGAGGCAGTTGTATGTAATATTTATCGTTGTAGTAAATTGCCTCGGTGACTCGAGTTCAAATCCTGGACGAGGCTGCTTGCATTTCATATAGCGCTTATACCCTTGGGAAAGGTAGCATTCCAAGTATTCTCCCTTTGGTTATGGGTAAGTTGTAAGGTGCGCTGGGCTTTTTAGCCTTGGTTAGGCAAAACGTCTAGAAAGAAAACTTCGAATTCAAATATGTTAAACTCTGCTTAAGAAATTGAGGATTATACTCGTGATATGGAGTTGGAACACACACACATACACACACATACACACATATAATATATATATATATATATATATATATATATATATATTAATGAAAAAAAAAGTATAGATTGGTATATTTTATGGCTTGTAAATCAATGGGCAATTTTACGGATACACATATATACTAACTCCTACGAACGAGTAGGATTCGACACAAGGTATGTTTCTTAAGCGGAGTTAAATATGTTTGAATTCAGATTGATCCTTCTCCTAGACCGGATACCATACCAGAGTTAAAGAGCAAAGTCTGCCAGAATGCATAACTTTCCTATGGGTATTAGCGCTAGGCGAAATGCAAAATGTGAGGTCCAGGATTTGAACTCATCTCACCGTCCATTTCATTCGATAATAACCATTAAACCGCGTGCTTCCACACTTTTTACGCATATATAGACTTAAATCATATGAATAAGCAATTTTAATTGATAACTGATTTGCTGAGTAATTTGATAAAGAGAATTGGAACTTTAATCGACGATTCCATTTTACCTTTAACATTTCTGTGAAATTTCTCTAATAAAAAGAAGAAGAAATCCTCAACTGAAGAAATATACACGAATGTTACATGAAATATCCGGAAAGTGGGGAGTTAAAACATGATGAAACGTGTATAAAGTCAAAGTACAAAATATCTAAAATATACAACTAAAATAAAGAAACTTTTTAAAAAATATTACACATTTAATAGAATAGAAAACTATATTAACATTGTCATTATTATTAATTTCATTTTTTTTTCAGATTACTCGTGCCGTTATTTCGACAGTAGCGAAGGACAACGTGTATCGGAAACAAGACTTAAAAAAACTCACAACCTGACGTTTTATTTTGCCTAGGGAACGCCTGCTATTCATATATATTGCTTTACCATCAAAACACAAAAGAAAAATACATTAAACGAGTAGAAATAAAACATAAAACCATTCTATAAACTTGTTACGATTGTGTTATCATTCAGACGTTAATATTTTTTAGATCGCGCCCTATTAATCGGTATCTTTAAATAATGGAGATTCTGTATTTATCTGTCTGTAACCGAAACTACGTCACTGCTTCCGTCACACTACCGTCAGTAATTAAGTAAGTTAAGTAAGGGGGCCGGTCGATTTAGCTTATTCGGTAGAGTACCCGCCTAGAAATCACAACGTTCCAGGTTTGATACTGGTCCCCGCCAACTCAGCGCATGAGTAGCACAGATTGGGTAATATGATCTGTGCAGTAAAATAAGGAGCTGAAGGTAAGTGTGGTGCTCCACCACAAAAAATCAATAAGTATTTAATTTATAGTCAAGATCATTAATACATAAAATAAAGAACAACCCTTTATTAAATATACTCAAAACTTAAGTGTGCAATATTTGACGGTCTACAGTCTTTTTGAAAACCAGTTTTAGTTAATACATAACCGGTATTATTGATTTATATATAGTATTTTATTATATTCTCATATATATTTAAAGTTATCAAACGTATAGAATTTTACAATAAAATTATTTACAAACAAGAAATCGTAACATATTCTTCTTCGACATTAAATTTGAAAAGGTTTGTGTATTTAATTGAATCCATGTAACGTTTGTGCATGTCTAACGTATCAAACATTTGTCTACATTTTTTACGTAGTCGTCAGTCATATAGGCAACTCCAATTCGAGGTGTAAAATTACTTCCCTATATTTAACATAATAAAATTTGAATAAATGTCAATATTATCGTCGAAGTTATTGTACCATTCAAAAGAAGAAACATTAAAAAATCTCCTGATGATTTTTAAAAAATTCAACCTACAAAAAGAATGAAAATGATGAAAAAAATAGTGTTTACATTTTTGCACCATTAAATCAATTGAATTTTAACGTAGTCACTTACAGTCACATCTACAGACTTTTAAAGAAATCTATGAAAAATCAATTAAAAGTCAAATTTTCACGAAAATTTCGTTACTTATTCACCTTTTAAGGAATTATTTTTTAAATAATGTTTTGCTAAAATATATTAGGGAGATATTTTTTTACTAGGTCGAACCCACTTATTTTCTTTTTTGAAACCCGAACAAAATATATTTTACTCGAACGATTTTTAAGTTTTTCTATAAAGATAAGAGTTCGAATAATCAAATGAAAATTTTTTAGAAACGCATTGGAAATCCCTACTGTCAAACAAAACAAATATCTCAGCTGAATGGAGTGAATATCATGCTTTTTATGTAAGTATTTTTTAATATTAAACGAGGTGAAGGGCTTTGGTCAGGGATGGGGATATTAACGTGTGATGATTGGAGGTGCAAGAGAGAGAGAGAGAGAGAGAGAGAGAGAGAGAGAGAGAGAGCGAACGGAAGCGATAACACTAGTCTACTTTAATCGAAAAATGGAAAGTTGAATGCAAAGAAAGAGAGAGACAGATAGACAGACAGACAGACAGAAAAAAAGAAAGAAAGAAAGAGAAAGAAAGAAAGAGTACTGTGTGGGTGGATGGGTGTGTGTTAAATCAAGATTATTATACTTTTTATATATTGAACTTTTCACCTCTTAAAGTATACATATTAATGTGATAGTAAAAATGTCATACCTTTGTATATCCACCGGTCCCGCTAGTTAATAAAATTAATAGTTAATAATAATTAATTTAAATATTAAAATTGACTGGCATCATACTGTTGATTATTATTACTATGTAGAAAGTTTTCAAAACTGTTTTAATAGGTTGTTTTTCACTGGAGTCTAAGTGAGAGAAATTCTCCTCAGGTCATCAAGACTTCAGAATATTCTATCCGGTCTCAACAGCGCTTTAGTACAGATGGTCTCGATTCTTCCTCTGGTTTCCAATTCCCCCACACACTTTAGCCCAGACCCTTTCCTAAGCCCTTGATGAGCATTCCAAGCGCACAAAATAAAACTGACACGACCGTCTCCCCCTTGTTCCCCAGCATTTTCAAATATCTGGTGACATTTAAGTATTTCTCTATCTTTTTTGCTTTCTTTTATTTTCATTAGAGATACTGGAACATCATTTTTTTTCTTGTTAATTAACACTTCTGGCCGGAATTTGTTTATAATTATTATTTCAATCTTTGCGAATCTTTCAAACCATCTTTAACTGGTGGTTTTTCGTTGGAATCTGAGTGACAGCAAAACTCCAGGACACTTTTGAGTATTCCAGCCGATCATAACGATACAGCGGTTTGGATTGTCTCGATTCTTCTAATTATTTCCAATTCCTTCAGTCTTTTTTCCAAGAATTTGGGGATCGTTTCAATTACAATTTGTATCACCGTTACCCTCACATTTATTTATTTTTGTTTTCTGACAAAATCCCGGTGTTTGTTTATCTTTCTGCTTGCTTACTAAATGACAAATTCTTCTTCTTCTTCTTCTTCTTCTTTCTTCTTCTTCTTCTTCTTCTTCTTCTTCTTCTTCTTCTTCTTCATCATCATCATTTATTGCAAGAGCACCATGTAAAAAATAGATACATAATATAGTTATGAAATATTTATTTTCTGTTTCCTGAAGTAATATTTCAATTGTTTTTCACACTTGTACGTAAATAAACACATACAGAAGGAAATCTATCTATCTATCTATCTATCTATCTATCAATCTATCTATGTGCTAATATTCCTGAGAAAAGCATGACTCTCTTATTCCCCAAACTATGGCTAAATAGTTGGACATAATTAGTTATTTAGCCTTGAAAAGACAACTTGTCTAGAAAAGGAAAACTTGAATTCAAACCAGATTTACTCTTCTTCAAAACTGACCTTGAGTCTTATCCTGTCTGTGAGATGGCCAATTAGAAAGAATCTGAGGAATTGCGATGTATATATCGGTTGAAATGTGAAGTATGGAAGTGATAAATATTTTGAACCTTTCTTGGGTTAAATAAAACTATATTTGAAAACATCTGCCATCCAAACATCAAATGATTACTTACCAAATATGTCAGTACTTGGGGCTACCTATCATGTACCAGTTCGTCTTAGTGGTTACTAATCAAAATGTTGTAGTCCTGTTTGGAGCCGATAAGAAAGTAATTATTTTACACTGCAATAGTCAACAACACCTGCCGGTAAGCCGATAAGTACTTTATTACCTTTCCTCTCCACCGTGGAGTAATTATTGACGTTTCAATCGATGTTAGAGGAATACTCTCCTAACATTATTAGATTGAATGGTGGGTTCGAAAGGGAACAGGAACACATGCCTTTCGAGTGACCGACGGCTCACTAAAGAAGAGTTTACCTGCAGCGAATAATTTGTATTGTAGTAGGTTTTCCAGCTTGATTGATTTTAAAGACTTTGTAGTCCCTCTAGGGCTATTCTATGCCTAGACGTTAGGGAATTATCATCATTTTATGTTCATATATACATTTTTGGTGTAGTTTTTTCTTAAGTTTTTATTTTATTTTATTTTGCATACCGTTATGTGATATCACGCACGATATCGAATACTAATAATTAATACTAATAAAAACAAATATTTATTTTTTGATTGATAGTAACAGCAAGATAAAACGTCTAAATGTATCTCATGTTAGAGATTAGGAATAGCGTTCAGTATACGTTAATATTTTTTTTTTGCAGTAGCTTCTTAAGAGTTTTATTTTTTGCACGCGGTCTTTTCGTATACGAATAATTTTTAAACAGATGTATCTATCTCGTAGAATTGACCATTATATATATATATATATATATATATATATATTATATATATATATATATATATATTAATATTTATATATGTATAAGTATTAACTTACCGGTGGGTATAAGAACGATCGCTGGAAGCGCACAATATCCAGACGTTAAGGTTGAGAAAAAACAAATACAAAGTGCTCAATACAATGTAGAGCATAAATTTATTTTAAGAATGGAAATGAGTAACCTACTCGAGTTTCATCGATAGATTCTTCAGGGTTACTTTTAAATTAATCGAGTTTACGATTAATCTTTGGTGTTATAAACATCCAAAGATTAATCGTAAACTCGATTGATTTAAAAGTAACCCTGAAGAATCTATCGATGAAACTCGAGTAGGTTACTCATTTCCATTCTTAATATATATATATATATATATATATATATATATATATATATATATTACCATTCCGAGTCTGAATGAACTTGGAGCAACAACAATGAAGGGCTACTCTACACTACCAAGGACACCAGAACATTAGATGCAATTTAGTTTCATGCCAAGGACACCTATAGGAGGAGTTCTCACTCCTCGGCAGGGAAGGGAATCAGCGTATTCTAAGCTCAGCCAACAGGAGGAATGGTAATCCTTAAAATATTCTAACTAATATATATATATATATATATTATATATATATATATACATATATTATAATTAATATAATTTTAAATAATATATGATAATATATAGATATAAATTATTAAGATGAATTTCTTGAAGCTGTAAGGAATTATGAATGTTTATTATCATTAGCTACATAAAGCTATGATATAACTTGCATAAATGACTCAATTCACCTATGTGCTGATCAACGAAATAATTAGGGGTGTTGACCCCTAGGCTTAATAATGAACTATTCCGTTTTTATTGTGAAGAAAGAAAGGGAAGAAAAACGACATGTTATACACCAGAAGAAAGATTGAAAGAGAAAAGATAGTGGCGGGGAAAATACAGAGAGGGGACGATATAAGAGCATGGAAGCGATAATGCTAATCTGTTTCAATAGAATGGAATGAAAAGAGAAAAAGTAGAAAAAAGTGTGAGATAGAGAGTTAAATCAAGACTATTATACTTTTAATATATTGAACTGTTTGCAATAGCTCTGAAGTACACATATAAAACGTTGTAATAGCTGATTTATCATACTGTGGTATATCCACACATCCTATTAGTCTGAAATGAATGCATTTTTGCGTCTAACAATGGCAGTATACATGTCATGTATATGATGTCTATACAGAAAATCAATTTCGACGCAATAATATAAGCAATTTAAAGAGAAATATATGTACGAACATTTTTATAATAACTAAGACCGAAGCAAAAGGAAATTACCTTCAACAGATACCATCTAAGTTTTTGCTTTAGAATAGATACATGAATAGTATGTTCTACCCCGGCGTTTCTATGATATTCACAACATATGAAGGAAATATTTTGGTATTTTATTTACCCCCCAAAATACATTTCTGAGGGTTGTTAGCTTAAAATCTGATTATAATGGGTAAGGTTTGCTGAAATAATCATAACAATATATTACTAAACTTTTCACTCAAAATTCAGAACATTTCTGGAAACCACAGAGTCATTTTCTTGTCAATCCCTTGAGGTCGGGATTTTCAAGAGTTTTGCTGAGCACGAATTTGGTAGGCAAACGATACTACCATCCATGCTAAAGACTTGGAACTACAGTACATAGAAAACAGAATCACTGGGATGAACGTGGCTAGGTGTATGTATTTGGCATAGAAAACAGATAGGTACGTTTGCGTTTTAACATGTAATCCGGGTCCATGTCCTCATGCGTGTTTAGTCGTCATCCGTCCTCAATGGGTTAAATTAGTATATTCCTGAGCTAAAAAGCTTTTTAAAGACCACAATTTTGATGATAAATTTGTACGTACAATGATTTTCATTCATTTTCCAATGAAGGATAGAAATAAAGTTCAGTCAGATGGAATGGATCATACTGGTAATTATTGCAACCCAATGTTCTAAATATAACATCACACAAAAGAGGGTGAAAATCTGGACAAAGTGTCTCCAGGAATTGAAAATAGTAGAAACACTGATAGTATTGAAAGTGGAAGTGCGTTTTATGCACCTGACCTGTCTGCGACGGATATAATTTGATTCCCTGCAAGCAACAATTCTCGTCTTGTCGCCAGTTCCAAGAATTTAAAGAACTTCTCATCGAAGAACTGATTGAATGAAAATATAGAAGGTCAGTGTGAGATGGAATAAATAATTTGCCAGAAACGCATCGTGTCAATTCAATGCAAAAATCAATGCAACAGAAGACCAACTTTAAGGACTGAATAATGATGCAATGAATTTGTATAAACTAGCTGATCTAGTGGAAATAGAAATTCAGTGGTACCTTAATTTACGATTTAATTCGTTCCGTTTGTAACTCAATTTCCTCGTATAACAAATCATTTTTTTCTATTGAAATAAACTGAAATGCCATTCAACACCACCAGAAACATCCCATTTTTGTTACTTTTTTTGTAATAAGAAAAATATCACTTTATAGTATAATAATCCGAATAGACTTGCTATCACTCTGACTATCAAAAAAAATTCTAGTTAAAACTTGTGTAAAAATACAGATTTCGAAATAAAAATACAGTGGTACCTTGACACATGAGTTTGATTCTTTCCACTAATAACTCTATTTCCTCTTATGTCAAATGAGTTTTTCCCATTAAAAATGCTATTAATCCACTCCAGCCTCACCCGCAAAAAACTCCCTTTTTTGTTGTTGTTTTTTTTAATTAGAAAAATAGCACTATGTTGAATAAAAACTTAATAATTTACAACGTAACGAATTATGTGCTGTAATATGATTTAATCTACATTTATATAGACAATATTTTTCTTTCGCATAATAAATGAGGAAACTTAAATGTTTTTAGTGAACTTAAATGAACATGAGTGTATCTGAAGCTCGCTCATATCTCAAACTTTAGTTCGCAACACAAAATGAAAAAATAACTGAGTGACAGCTCGTAACTCGGAAAACTCGTAATTTGGCACCATTGTAGAACAGTAATTACGAAAGCAGACTTAACAAAACCAGCAATCATTTTCACATTGAACAGAAATTATGTTTATTTTCTATGTTAGAGAAAAATTTACTCAAACAGAAACCTCACAATGATTTGCCGAATGTACTGTGATACTGTGGTATACATGAAATCACAGTAACATTCTAGTAATACAATATCTCTCATAAACAAGTACCTACCTAACAACATTTTTTATGAAAATCATTTTTCTATAAAACAAAGACACAAGGATATTCTTTCTCGTGGAGCACCAATCGGATATTATTAGGTGTTATTTGTTACCATACTCTATATCATTGAAACTGATATCCTATTTCGATCTTGTTAGGGACAGCTAATATCATTAATATATATGTATTATTGGGAACGGAAAATGCTTAAAACTGTCCATTTTGCAGTTATAGATCTATTTCTGCCCACAGGTGTCCAAATATACCTAGACCACTAACTTTATTGAAAATTGTACACAGATAATTCAATTTTTCTGGTGACTCCTGTGAAGAAATTGTATTTCCGTTCATATCATATTTTTAGGAAGAGGTTGGGTCTATAACTGGGAGGTGGTGGAAGCTGTTTATCTGGGTGGTTTAATGCTCTCAATCAGCCGGGTAGAATGACAGTTGGCACAGCTTTCCACTATTGGAAGAACGGACCAGCTTCGAATCATCCTAATACCAAATTACCTGGTAACCCATCTACGGATACATACATATATATATATATATATATATATATATATATATATATATATATATATATGAGTGTGTGTGTGTGTGTGTGTGTGTGTGTGTGTGTATTTGGAAGAAATGTATAGATATTTCCAACTTAAGTTTACTTATCATAGAGGTGTCATTATCATTCAAATATTCCCCTTTTTGTATTTTCTTTGAGGACAAGAAACTTTTTTTTATCATACTTGTCAAAAATTGGAAAAAGTTTTATTGCAGAAAACCCGCCAAATCGTATGAGAGACACATACTCTAGTTTGAAGCGGATTTCCAAATATATTTTTAAACTTTTTTCAGCTTAGCCGGTTGAGCATCCATCTAGCAACCACATGGTTCCGGGTTCGATATCGGCCCTCGCTAACTCAGTGCATGTGTAGCACTGCTTAGATCTTTGCGATAAATTGAGGAGCTAATGGTAGGTGTGGAGCTGTACATCAGACGCAAAAACAATCTCCATAGTCTAGTGCTAGTGTAAAAGGGATAGACTCCTTCGCTGTCCGTGTGATATCGACAATAGGCCATTCCGCACCCTGAAAATGCCGTTGGAATTAGGCCGAAAATGGCAGGACCGTAGCTGTTTGAACGGACGGACAGTTGCGAAATATAAGATAATAGATATTACATTCGGTGTTATGGTTGGCGAACTATAGGACCATCGTTAGTGAGTTCGATTCTCACTGGGCGCCCCATACTTCTGACCTTGTGCCACATCTAAGCTAAGCTTACTAACTAGCTACCTCAGTCACAAATCACTCTGTGGAAACCTAACTCACAGCACAGTAAATGGTCTCCTCGGCTAGTTTGTTAACTATCACACCACAATGATGTGTACAGTAAACTTGCTTAATAATTGAAAACATTATTTAAACACTCTTCAACTAATTATATAATGATATAACAGTCACTTAAAATCTGAAAATTCTTACCGAAATTCGGTAATGAGTAATGAAATCTAAAACTTCCATCTTTAACTTTTTCCCCTGTTATTCTTATTCGTCTATCTCATTACCTAAGGTCGAAACTAGTTGAGAATGATTAAAAAATGAATAACAAAAAAGTATTTCAATTTGTCTAGAATGTCGTGGTACGTGCGTGTCGTCTTATAACTCCGAAAAGAGACGTCATCAAGATTTGAAATCTCGCATACACCTTATTATGTTTATAGTTAAGAAACACAAAATGTAGTTATTGCTTTTTACTGATTTTGTGATATAAATAATTAATTGAACAAAAATCAATCAATTTGTGGAATTTGTCGTGTAACAGCATGTATTTACGGTCATGAATTTTGATGGCTTTCTTCTTGGCACGTTGAATGAAAAGTTTAGGATATTGGAACTGTGTGAAAGATTTACCTATATATTCAAATTCTTCATTTAAAAGTTTTTTAGTGCAGATCCTAAGAGCTCATAGATAAAAACCGATGACTAAACCACTTTTTCTTTTGGTGTTGTGATGTAAATAGAAATGAATATGGTCATTTTTATTTGTGGTAAACTTTAAATTCTAAATGATTGTTGTTATTAATCAATAGTATATCTAGGAAAGGTAAAGTATTATTGTATTCTAACTCGTACGTGAAGTCTATAGTAGGTTTAATTTTGTTTAAATGGTCTACTATTTTGTTAAGTCGTTATGACGCGGATATATAAATAAAATGTTGTCAATATATCGGAAATAATTAGAGTATGCTGGTAAAATGTATTTGAAGGGTCCTGATTCTAGGAATTCCAGGAAAAAACATGCAAGGATGCCGCTAAGGGGTGATCCCATAGGTAAGCCGAATTTTTGTCTATAAAACGTACCGTTATATTGAAAGAAACAGTTTTTGGTGCATAGTTTACAGATTTGTACTATGGTTCGAATAGGTAAAGGTAAGGTAATGTTAGTTTTCTTGAGGTGATTTTCTAAGCGTGCGATGCATTTAACGACAGGAATATTGGTATATAGTGATTTTATGTCAAGGCTACTTAAAGATATGTTTTACATGTTTAATTTGCTGATTTTGTTCAGTAAATCAGTAGAGATTTTGATGTGTGAGTTGCTAATGGTACCTAAAAAGGTAGTAACCTAGTAAAAATATTGTAATTACTAAAGAAATTTATTAATTTAATAATAATAATGTAATAATTACTCAATAAATTTCACGGACACACACACACACACACACACACACACACACACACATCACATCACATCACATCACATCACATCCCATCACATTAGTAAAAATACTGTAAAATTATTCATCACGTAGTAAACAATATTGTAATTACTAAATAAATTTAATAATTTAATAATAATAATGAAATAATTACTAAATATATTTCAAACACACACACACACTCACACACTTTTCACATAGTATAAATATTGTAAAAAATCTCATCACACAATAAAAGTAAAAAAATAATAAAATAAAATATTGTAATTCCAAAATAAATTTGATAATATTTGAATAATAATAATGTAATGATTACTAATAAATTTCACACACACACACACACACACACACACACTAATCACGTACTTAGAATATTGTAAAAAAATAAAAATTATTTTAATTACGTACTAATAATACTGTAAAAAAATAATTATGTAAAAAAATTAATTAAAATGAAATAAAAACTAAATAAAATTCACACGCACACACACAACGTAGTTTTAAAAAAAGAAGAATAAAAGGGGGATGCCGTTATTTCGATTAAATAGGGTATATATTTTTTTCTATTAATTATAGTTTAATATAATACTCACTCAACTTACAAATACACACGCACACACACGTCTTACCTAGCATAATCGAGTTAACCGTTACGGCGTTTTTTTTTAAATCTAAGAACGCTGCGTTTGTCAACAATTTTAAATAGATTTTTCTCTCTCACATTTCGATATCAACTGTAAAGTAGCCTAACACACCAAAAAACAGAGGCTCGCAGATTTCTGATTTTCAGAAATAATTCATTCTTCTTCAAACTAACGAAAGCCCTGATGAAGGTCTAGCGAAACAGACCGAAACACTACAGCGCAGCCGAAATAAACATAATTCGTTTATAAACTTGTATTTTTAAAAATTTTTTACAAAATTACATATTGTCGGATTCACTTCCAATTTTTCTTTACACACACACACGCGCGTGCGTGCGCACACATGCGCGCGCACACACACACACACACACACACACACACACATATATATATATATATATATATATATATATATATATATATGGGGGGACGTGCGTGTGTACGATATTGAACTTTTCGAACAGCTAATATAGAGAAGTTAAAAGCTGAAAATTCATAGTTTGTGAGAAACAAAAACAAAATTTACACATTTAGCTGGATCTGATGCATTCTAATGGGTCACCAATCTAAATTCCCAGCAGACTCATCACTATTGATCTAATCTAGCAGAAATCCATGCTTTAACCGTGATTCCACCCCTCGGGTAATATCTGACCAAAGAATTGCTGATCAGAAGTTCTCGTTTTTGTGCAGATAATTCTTCTTTTTTTTTTATATATCCGAAGATTCTCTGATATTGTTTTAAGAGTGACGTCCTTGTTGGTCAGTTGCATATCGGCTGTCTTTTTCCAGTGCCCGGTGAAGTGTCTGCCTTGGCACACGGGGATATTAAATACGCTGATATTCTTCGCGCAAGTTTGGGTCATAATCTTTTATTATTGTTGGCCTCACGCACCAGTTTCCTTGCCAAACAAGAGGACACTATTGGATTCCGACTATTTACCTTTGAATAGTTTCGGTTCTAATCTGTTTCTTATTGTTGGCATCACGCAGAGATTTTCTTGCCAAAAGAAATAAAACAATAGAAAATTGACTATTTCCTTTAAGATTTTTTTAAGATGCTTGTTTAACTTTTTTTATAAATCTTGTTAAGGCTCTAGATGTTTTTGTTTTGTTTACCTTCCTCGCGAAAAGCTACAATTCATGACCACCATCTCAGCTGGGGCTGTACAATACGCCGACAACATTTCTGTTAAGGGGTACCCCCCCCCCAATCAGGCCACCTAATGGCTGTCGGTGGCGACCCAGGATGTTAAAGCACGGAATCCTGGTGTCTGAGCAGTCCATGCCATGACATGCAAAACTACCCTTTTGCCATTATTTAGCACAGACGGTTGGTCGGAGAGGCTCACTCCAATCAATCGGCTGGTCACAGCAAGTAGCTATATGATTGTCCCAACCGTATTGCTCTTATAGCAAACCCCAACCCTTTTCATCATGTAAGTGCTAGTAGGCGGTGGTTGAGATTCTTATTGTCCTGGGTACGATGTTAAACGGCATCTAGTGGTGAGGTTCCAGTTCTGTAGATCTGGAGAGTATGGAGTACCTCTTCATTGCCATTATTCCCTGGTCCCCTTTAAGCCAGAGTTGGAGTAACCGATATAGTCCAACCTATTTGTTGAATAGATAAAAAATGAGTTAAAAATGAGTCTTAAAAAATGTGAATACTCAACAATAATAGATATAAAAAAACCTATTTGGCATAAGATAACCCAAGAGTTGACATGCCGGAAATCCAACCAACCAACCAACCAACCAACCAGGTTACTTTGGAAAACTAAAACAACAACTAGATAATAATATGGAAAAAAGCACCTATCGCGCCGGGAATTTTTAAAGGCTCTTCTCTTTTCAACACTCAATAAAACTCGTCTGACTATCTTCTAACACCAATACAACTAAAGTGAGTAAATTCCTTTTCACACATTTTTTTCATTACTCTCAGTTCGACTGGTTGTGCATATTAGGAGCAAATAGATATGTTTAAAATGTTTAAAACTTATTTTTGTTTAATAGAACCGTGTGCAAAAAATAACTCTTAAGAAACGGCTACACGAGAAATGTAAATATATACGCATAAAGAATGTGATCATAATAAAATCCAGGTATAAAATAACACAAGACCGTGTGCAAAACTTAACTCTTAAAAAGCGACAACATAAACTAGTACATATAAATGCATAATATTTAGATTCCATAACATCTGAGTATAAAATAACCCTCGATAGGTTGCCATGCCGTTAAACCAATCAATCAATTAATTAATCAACCGACTTCATGTAAAATCTAACCATTGCGAGGGTAGTTTGTAGTGAATACATTTATCACGAACCTGCTGTGCAAATTCTCAATAATCAGAGAAATCACATCCATTATTTTGTCTATAAACGTTTCATCCTTTTCGGATGTAAGGAATAAAGATGAAAGGTACGTCCATATTACTAAACTTGATGTAACATTTTAACATACAAAGAAAATGTCTCTAAAAAAAAAAAAAGAGTCAATTTTCGCTCTTTCTTGGGCTAGACGGGTTGGTGGATAGGCCCGCCGATCAATCGGTTGGTCACGTCAAGCCCTGACACCTATAGGATTGTACCGATCCTATCGTCCTTATGACAAACCCCAACGTTTTTAATTATGTATGTACTAGAAAGCAGTACCTGAGCGTCTTAGTGTCCTGGGTATGACGTTAAACTGCATCTAGGGAAGTTTCAATTATGAAATTTCGGATAGTGTGGAGTAAACCTTCGTTACCATTACCCCCAGGTCCTCTCCTACCCAGAGTGGTAGTACATTTTAGGGTCCATTTGTGGGTTGAATAGTTAAAAAATGAATTTAAAAATGTGTTTAAGAATTGAGTTTGAAAAGAAGAATTGAATACCTAACACGAATTAATTAAACAAAACGTATTCGACATAGAATAACCCAACATGGGTTGACATGTCGTAAAATCTAACCAACCTACCGACCAACTAACCAAAAAAAGGAGAGACTTCCAACAAAAATATATATTAAAACAGGGTCTCAGCTGTTTAGGCACCAAAATATAATGTTTGTATGATTGTTTGTGCATGTTAATGTCATTGATATTTTGTTGGAGCTAAAATTATTATTATTATTCGAGCTTTTCACACTACTGATTGAATAAATAAGAAACAGAACATCTCCCAGGTCTCCAGAACTCTTAATTATTCAAGAATATTTTAACGAGGTTCTCGTGTGTATTTGTTATCCTCTTAAAAATGGATACGACGACTCCAGTTCAAATCCTGGACGACGCTGTCAGCATTTTACATCTTATATTAAGAAAGGTGTGAATCCAACCATTCTCACCTCAGCTCTTCGTAAATAGTAGGGCAGACTGAGCTGTTTAACATTCGTATTGAAACCGGTCAAGAAGAAGGAAAACTCTGAATCAAAACCTGTTAAACCTCGCTTAAAAATTGAACTTATGTTGCATCCTGTGTGTGCGGGGTAGGGGGTAAATGCATATATGTTCTGGATTCCTCCTCTGATCTCCAGTTACCACACTCTCTTTACCAGGTCTTTGGTGACGGTTCCATACCCATCATCACTGAATAGTGGATCTGTTTTCCATATTAAACTTTTTGGCTTACGAGGTTGACATTGAGTATCAGCCTGACTCAGCACTTTCTCTGTCCTGTCAACTGGGACAGAGGAATACACCGACTGCACCTCTACAGAGAGGTAAAAAAAAACAATGGAGCCACCTGTAGACCGTAGGTGGCGAACCGTGATGCTTAATGGAACACTAATGACTTTTCCATGACATGCAGTACTCCACTTTGGCCTTTACAGGTTTGAAAAGCGGTAGAAAAAGCCCACCTCCGATTAATTGGCTGGTCAGGTCAAGCCTTAGCATTTATATGATTTCTCTGACCGAATTGCTCTTTTAGCAACTCTCTACGCTTCTTATGATATATGTACTTGAATGCGGTAGATGAATGTCTTCATGTCCTAGGCATGACGTTCCATGGAATCTGAAGATGAAGTTCCAATTTTCGAACTTTGGGAGTGTGGAGTACTCTATCGTTGCCAATATTCCCATATTCACTCTGATCCGGAGTGGTATTACCTGTTAGCACCCCACCAATGAGTTAAATAGAAAAATGTGTTTTTAAAAATATATAAAAAATTAAGTTTTAAAAAATTGAAAACCCATCACGCATGAATAGAACAAAACATCTTCGGAACAAAATAACCCAGTAAGGGTTGATATGCTATAAAATCCAACAAAACAAACCTAACCAACCAGTACTTTCTCGAACGTGAAACAGCAGACAGTAATTTATTTATAATATTCCTACTGCTTCTTTTTCTCTTGTTTGAAAAGTTTATATAAGCGATCCCGCTATAATTTTATTGATGTATCTACATAAGTGTGTTTTTTTTTGCGGGGGGGGGGGATATATGTGGCTAAACTCACTGTATTCAGTATTCATTTGCAGTTCAAAATTTATCTCCTCGGTCGAATGCTTCGAATAGCAATAAGCCGAGAAAATATTTCAAATAACTCTTCGTGTAAACTTAAGTAGCAATCGCGCTTGTTTCCTCCTGACAAGACACATATCTTAAGTGCTTACACGTGAATAAATCTTCTTGGTATATCGAGAATGATAGTTTCTTAACTTGGTGTAATGGTAAGTAAACTAGTCTCGCAGATTCATTATTACTGAATGGTGAGTTTGATCCTCTTTGTATATTCCATACTTGCGACGTTGCGTCACATGTTACCCGTGGCGAAAGGGTTGGGCAAATATCTAAGGCGTCCTCACGTGATGTAATGGTTATCAAACTAGTCTCGCAGATCCATTAATATTGAACGAGGTTGTATCTATTTCACATAGCGCTAATACTCTTTACCTTATGTCACATCCTTCTTGTGTGGATGGGGTTGGTGAATACATATAGGGACACGATTCTCTGAGCTCCATTTCTCCCGGTCTCTTTTCCAGGTCTTTGGGGACCGTTCCAAGGACACCATCTACAATTGGTTTCATTAATCCTTCAACCAATAGTGTTTCTATTTTGTATATCAAAATAAGTGATATTTCCCTATGTTGCCTTAGTGACTGACCTTGTTGAAATATATTATCGAACGTGCAGCAGCAGACATTAATTTATTTCTAACCTTCCTTCTTTTTCTCTAATTTGAAAATAAACATGAGACCAAATCAAATGAAATGTTTTTGCGAATGAGATGGGTAAATTCATGCACTTATTGAAATACAATTGTTTGAAAAAAATAAACGTTGATATCACAACTGTTTCAATATAGCTAAAAAGGATTGTTTTTAAGTTGTTTGTTTTGTGTTACGGCATATCTGTTGGATTATGTTGTAGGTATAAGATATGCGCAAAACTATAAACGATAAAAAATAGTCAATCAGAAATGATATAGAAAGCATTTAAGGTCGATGGCATTTGTCCTGAAATCAATTACAAATTGAACATTCTGAGATCAAGACCTACAGAGGAGGATTATAAGGAATCCAACAAACTTTCTACAAGAATGAGTATCTAGTGAAACTACTCTTGTTCTTATCTAGGATTTCAAGGAATACTAACGATTTTCTGCCACAAGGAACTCATCTAGGGATTTACAAACAGGGAAAATAAGCGCCTAAAATGGCGACAAGAATCGTAACGATATCAACGCTTTTCGAGTTATCTAATGCCAAATCAAGACATTTGATATTCAATTTCTTACAGTACCAGCTGTTGCTTAAATGGTCACCCATATAAGTATCGAACAGGCTCCTAACTTTCTAAACTTCGGTGATCTAGCGGGAACCGGTGCTTTTAAGAAGACCTGACCGTAATGTTTTTTTAATGAAGTTAGTTAAAACAATTTCTCTTAGTTTTATCATTTATGGGCAGTCATAAATTGTGAACGTATCTGTAGCTAGGAATTTTAATTAGGTCCGTTAACTTAAAAATAACGTAACCCCATGGAAAATTACTGGTGACGGTTAATAAGCTTTGACCCCTTGGAAGGCGCGCGATTGGAAGCGTAGGAATAGTTTATAGTTTAGAGCACTAGTGACCCGGTTTTCCATCTCTCCACGTGGCGGAATCATGGGCTAAGAAATAAAACTTGATCAAGAAACAAACAAGTTGTTGTGTTTGTTAATTAAATTATCAAACAAGCCCAGCCTGTAAGAAGAAATCAGAAAGAAAACCAGCCCTTAATAGAAGTCAACCAGATAAGAGGCCGGCCGACGAATTAGACGAGTTAGATTACTTAGAGGAAGAATCAGAAGAATCAGAAGAATCAGTAAGCAACAAATCAAAAGTGTAAGAAGTAAGAATTATCATCATCTCTTATCTCTGTCTAACTATCTGCCCCCATCTCTCTCTCTCTCTCTCTCTCTCTCTCTCTCTTCTCTCTCTCTCTCTCTCTCTCTTCTCAATTATACACTCAAGATGACTCTATTATACACCCTCCACTGATTATATACACCCGAGTATAGGGGTATATAAAACTAGTGCCATCAACTGGAAATGAAATGCACAGACAGTTTGGTCAAGTAAATATTTACTTGGTTGAGGTTTATCTGTTGGCACATGAATTGCAGGAAACAGACTTTATGCCATAAACATAACCTTGTTGGACTTACCACATTTGCTTTTCAAAACACAGCTGTTACGCATTTGATATTTATTTCTAAATCAACGAGACAGAATTATTCCTCTGGAAAGTATATTAAGAAAAAAAAGGTAATATTTGCTCGCCTGTTTTGAAATAACTTTATAAATATCTTTAAAGGATAAGCAGGGAAAGATGTTGTCTTTTCAATTAAATGGAACTGTGGAGAATTCCTCACCTCTGTGGCGCAATAATACGCAGGATAGGAAAAGCTAGATGCGTGGTAAAAAAAGCAAGGGTATCCTAACGCTCAGGACCAAGAAATAGAAATAAGCGTATGGAATTCAAATTACAACTGAGGTAGTTTACCCCCAGTGTCGCCACTGACAAACACGCACTCATACACACACATACACGTATAAACACAAACACATTCATACGGAAACTCACACACACACACATATATAGATGTATAATCTTATTATAATGGAGATTATGTGTTTTTCTGTCTGTAACCGAAACAATATCATTACTCAAGTCACTATCCATTTAGTTATTATACATCACATTCTCCATGAATCATTTTTATTTAAGCCTCAATTATTAATAAAATTGTTTTTCATTATTAATACTGCTGGTCATATCTACGTACTAATAAAATGCAATTGTATTTATATGTACAACAAAAAGTGGTTTACTGTGTGAACGGGAAGGCTAATTTGCATATTGATATTTAGAATTTGATTTTAATAAATATGTGCTTGGTATTGTTGATTTCTAATTATTTTATTTTATCTTAATGAATATGAGCAAAAATCTCGGAGATAAATCTTAAAAGAAATCAATTAACAAAAAGAAATAACTGTAATTTTATTCTTTACTTTCTTATTAAACTGAATAGTTAAATTAGAAACATTTAGCAAGGAAAGACGGGGTGATGGAAGAGGAAGCTACAGCTGTTTTATTTTTCGATTATACCCCTCTCTGTTACAAATCTTTTTATCTGCATTCTTATTTAGTTTATTTAGACTTTCTAATTTAATATGATATTCTATGACATTAATACTTGCACCCGGAGGGTGCATATATTAGCTAATATATATAATATATGTATATTACATAGATATGTAATATATATATATATATATATATACACACACAAACACACAAAAACACACACACACATAAATATATATATATATATATATATATATATATATATATATATAGAAGAGAGAGAGAGAGAGAGAGAGAGATGTTGCAGATTGACTGTTTGTTTTGCGCGGGAAGTCGAAGGGACAAAGGAAAACTGAACTGAGAAGACAATAGATAGGCGAGACAGAAATCTTAGTATAACAAAAGAGGTGTGACAAAGGACTCATCTGGACAAAGACTAACTGGAACAAAGGGAAGGGACTTCCGGTCAAGGAACAAAGGAATGTGTGGGCGGTCGTCGATACTTAAACAGACCGAAGACAGACCCGAAGAGAGACCGAGAGAGACGGCGAAGAAAGCACAAGGTGTCGGACCGTCGATACGGCCGGGCGCTGCTAAGCGAGGAGTGAGGCTCGTACCAAGACCGGCTAGAAACTATATCGGTGGCCTCGCTCGTACACCACCTTCCACCACACATAAGTAGTCGTAGTGTCATTTTCCCTGCCCGCCACTCACC
>CM042139.1:103844556-103854556 GCA_023376005.1 Doryteuthis pealeii | reverse complement strand
TGTTACATAATTATTGGATCCCTAATGCTTTTATAAGGTATTGTAGAAATCATTATGGCAATTAGTACAGCTGATGGCCTTGAGAGTGAGTGACAGCGTTTGACCTCACTCTGACCTTGCTTTCCGGGGATGGATCGTGAGAACCGGAAGGCAATAGAAGGCCCTCTACCGGTTTAAGGAGTAAGCAACTCAGTTAGAGTTAGAAGTTAGAAACCGAGCTAGCAACATGTAAGTCTGACTGCGCAGAATGTCTGGCTGGGGATTTATAAATAAAGTAACATCAACATAAATCGAAGTCTTGTGTTTATTACCAAAAACTAACAATGACACAGGGCTTCTGATAAGGAGTGATCCCCAACAGAAACCAGACCCGAAGTCCCAAAGAAACACTACAAGAGCAGACCAAGATGTTAGAAGATAGCAAAGCCGGCCAGAAGAATAGACGACAAGAGGAAGAAGTAAGAAAGGTATATAACATTATATGCTGATTGGGTAACGTGAAAAGTCAGTATATAACACAGTGAAAATCTGATAAAATTACTTCTACAAAATATGAGGTGTCATTTATTGATCGATCAATTGATTTATTTGTTTTAACGGCATGTTAACCCCTCTGGGAAATTACGTTCAATATACCTTTATATTTACATTTCCTGTGTAGTTGTTTTAATGGTTATACATTCCTATCGAGTACGTATATTTTTAAACAGATTTATTTAACCACTACATAGATCCCTCATATTTTCTACCACTCCAAGTCTGGACATGGTAGTAATGGCAATAGAAGGGTTCGCTATACTCCCCATATATCCAGTACTGGAGCCTCACCATCATATCCAGTTTAGTGGCATATCCAGGACACCTCTTTTATTCGGGGAGAATTTTACCTCTCTTTAGAGTGAACGTTTTTTACGGCCTACCGTCTGATGAGCGATATAATTTAAGTTTTGGTGTAGAAATTCACGTCCTCGTGTTTATCATAACTGTATCTTTATTTTAGCAGACAACCGTTATTAACAGCTGCATACTTTTCAAAGGTGACGATATTTATGCCTGTTGTTTTTTATAAATAGGATAGAGACAACTCTCTATTTCAGCTTTTTCTTTTTTCTTTTTATGATATCATACAGGAAGAAACAATGTTAGCATACAAAGTTTTTCGTGAATGATATTATTCTAGTGACAAAAATACTCTGAATTCCAACATACAAAACTCGGCTTAAGAAATTGATATTGTGTCATATCCTGCTCCTGTGGAGGATCTGGTAAATATATCATTCTAGTGAAGAGGGAATTTATCTGCGTGAATTTTAGGTTACAATATTAGGAACATGAGTACCTCACTTGTTATTTGCCACGGACAGGATGTGACACAAGGTCAACGTTTAAGTGGTGTAAAGCTAAGAGTATTATTTATCGTAGACTGGTTGACTAATCGTGGCTAAATCAGCCAGTTCTCTTTTCTACGTACCCATAGAGATGGATTCATGTCAAGGGCATTAGCGCGGAGAAAAGGATTGAAACTCAGGTCACCTATTTCATTTCTTACAATGTTAACCGTTACGCTAAGAACGCCCCGTAACACCACTAGGCTAGCTGGACATTGTTCCCGAGTTCAATTATCACTGGGTATCTTATACGTATACGTATATCATCTCTGCTGGCAGGGTCTGTACAATACATCAATTGCACTTCTGCAGAGGGGTAAAACCCTATCCCAATGAGACCACCTGTTCATCGGGGGTGGCGACCCATGATACTTAAGGAAGGAATCCTTTTGGCTGAGTACTCCATGACTTGCAACACTCCACTTCGGTCCTTACTTGGGCTAAACAAACTAATCAATCGGCTGGTCACGCCAAGTCCTAGCACCAATATGATTCCTCCGAACGTTTTGCTCTTATGGCAGATTCTCAAACCTTTTTTTATCATGTATGTGCTAGAAGGCAGTGGATGAGAGTTATAATGTTAAACTGCATCTCGTAGTTATTGGGCTCTGGGCAGTGTGCAGAACCCCTTCATTGTCATTACTCAACAATCCACACTGATCCGGAGTGGTAGTACCTGTTAAGGTCCCATCTATAGTTTAGATAGATCAAAAATGAGTTTTAAAAAATTGAATAGCCAACAAATATGAATAAAACAAAAACGTTTTCAGCATATAATAATCCGTGAAATGCTGTATATCCAACCTACGGATCCATACTTTGATTTATTTTAACATGTAGTGGACGTTAATTTAGGTGGAGAGAGATGAGAATTTTGATTTTACGGGATTTAAAAGAATATTTACCTAAAGAGATTATCAGAATTTGTTACCGTAAATAATGAGATAATTCACATCTATCTCGTGTGAGGTTTGTTTGATTCTTCTGGTCGTCAGTGTTGAAAAGAAAGTCAGCAAGCAAATGCAAGAAATCTCTTTTGTTTTTCATAAGTTCAAAGACATTTTATTATTTTTCGAGTGTGTGGGGATGAGGTGACTTCATTTGGTATCATCCTACTACAACTAATTCATCTTCGATCTCCATCGTTCCCTCGGAGCCTTCAATCTCAAACGAACCTGAAACTTCAAAAACAACATTCTGACTGACTACCTCTGGTTGTCTATTTCTGACTGACACTGAACTTGCCACATCCCTTTTCATCAGGGACATGTTTACGATTTCTAGCACCTAAATGTCTACAAATTTCGCACAGAGAGACTTCACAGACGAATAATGCAATAACGAATCCAATACCATTACGTTACACACATAATTGAGTACAATATTCGTCATGTGATGAAATTATATTCATAGACATCAGATTCCCGAGTCCTAAATGATGTCAATTACAAGTGCAAATGATATGGAGGCTATTGAAGTCAGTAAGTTTACTGTTGGTTTGAATAACAGCAGCTAAGTACAACTTAAGCAGTGTCCAAGACAGTTGGTCTATATAGAAATCAAGAATGATCCATTCATGGATTTGGGTGATTTGGGTGATTCCATTCCTTGAGTTCTGATTGGCTGCTTGACTGCTTGATTTGAATGACATTGCGGAGTCTTATAAATACCCTGTCATTCTGCAGTAGACTTTGTGACTATTCGGGTTTGTATTTAAGTTACAACCGTTTGTTGCCTTGTCTTCCCAGTTCGACGGTAATTGGAACTTTAATTATTCTTCAGAGGCTATCATCTATCTACTCACTATTGTTCTTAGTATTATTGTCCGGAGTCTCCATGTTCTTTCACAAAGAGTACACATTTTAAGTTGCATCCTATGTGAAAGAACTTAAAGACACCTAAAATGTTTTAATAAAAATAATAAACCAAACATACCAATTATTCAATAGAACATTATACAATTAAAACGGATATCATTGAGTATTATTAATCACCAAATTCTACACCATTTAGACAAAACCAAAAAAAAAAAGACAAAAGAAAAAAGGAATATGTAACAGTTTCAAAAAAGCCACCTAGCTTTATGCGAATTTATTTTTGTTTACTAAGGTGTGAAACTTTATTATTGGTAGCAGGCTCAATTCTATAGTGTTATAAGGTAAAAATACCTAATAATATCCGTTTTGATCCTATAATAACTCTATAAGTTTACACTAGGCTAAATAAAAGATAGAGGAATATTAACTTTTATTTAAAATTGTATGAGTGTATTTGTGCAGGGGTAATATATATATATATATATATATATATATATATATATGTGTGTGTGTGTGTGTGTGTGTGTGTGTGTGTGTGTGTGTGTGTGTGTGTGTGTGTGTGTCTGGAAAATGTATCTATATTTTTGGGGGTGTATTCAAAATTAACAGCGTCATAGATCAGCAAGAGTGTATGAATATTTAACTTATATTAGTTTTAAAAAAAACATATTTCTCTCTATTTATTTGGTAATCAATTCATTAAGAACGTCATGGTGATGAAACACCATTACTTATACTAGCAAATATATGCACCCTCCGGGTGCAAGTATTTAAGTTTTAATATAATAAAATATCATATTAAATTAGAAAGGCTAATGAAACTGACTAAGAATGCAGATAAAAAGATCTGCAACAGAGGGGGTATAATCGAAAAATAGAACAACTTTGAAACTAACTATTCCATCATTCTCCATTACTCCCCTGTTTCATTGGTAAATTTTCCTAATTTAACTATTTAGTTAAAATAGGAAGTAAAGGATAATATTACAGTTATTTCTTCTTGTAAATAAATTTCTTTTAAGATTTATCTACGAGATTTTTGTTTATATTTCTTAAGATAAACCAAACAATTAGAAATCAATAATACCAAGCACATATTTATTAAAATAAAATTTTAAATATCAATATGCAAATTAGCCTTCTCGTTCAAACTGTAAATCGCTATTTTGTTGTATATATAAATACAATTGCATGTTATTAGTACGTAGATATGGTCAACAGTATTAATAATGTAAAACAATTTTTATTAATAACTGAAGGTTTAAAAGAATGAAATCATGGAGAATTTGACGTAAATAATTAAAGGAATTGTGACTTGAGTAGTAATATAGTTTCGGCTTCAGACAAAAATGCAGTCTATCTCCATTATATATAGAAGATTTAACCTATCTTGATTAGTTAAAAATTATATTTTATTTAGTTTTTATCTAATTTTAATATTCATATTCTATATTTTAAATACTGTCACTGTTATTGCCATCACTATTGTTCAAATTATTACCATTATTATATTTCTATAATTAATATTAAAATTAAAATTAAATCAACCATTATTACAATTATTGCCATCAAAAAAAATTATTATTATATTATTATTATTATTATTATTATTAATTATTATTATTATTATTATTATCATTATTATGAGGTTTTCACACCTGTCGTAACTTCAGAGATGGCTGAGTGACAGCAAGTCTCTTGAGGTCTCCAGGACTCTTCTGAGTATTCTAGCCGATCACAGTGCTGTAGTTTGGATGTTCTCGATTCTTCCTCTGATTTCCTATTCACCCAAATTCTTTTCCAGAGCTTTGGGGACCGTTCCAAGTGCACCAATTCCAATTGGTACGACCTTCATCTTCATGTTCTACAGTTTCCTTAGTTCTCTGGCAAGGTTTAAGTATTTGTTTATATTTTCACTTTCTTTCATTTACACTTTGTTATCGGCCGGGACAGCAAAATCCTCGAGATAACAAATTATTATTATTATTATTATTATTATTATTATTATTATTATTAAAGAACTTTATTGATATTTTTAAATGGAACTTACTACTGTTATAACAAATAATTTTCCTATTGTCAAGAAACATCCTTAAAACACTTAATCCCATTTTTTCTTAATGAACAAACCCTTTCAAAAAGACATTAAAGACATTTTAGTTTTTACACGATATTAGTACATTTTTTCTCCATTTTATGATGATTTTTTCTCTCTTATTAGAAGTGTAAATATTGCTCTGTATGTAATTAATTTATTAATTATCATACATTTCACTATTCTAGGGACTTGAAAGACTCCTTGTATAAATCAATAGGTGTGTATCTGCATGGACATGCATTATTGATAACTTACCCGTTTATCATTATATATATATATATATATATATATATATATATATATATATATATATATATATATATATATATATATAGAGAGTTTTATAATTTGCTTGAAGCATTGTGTATATATTGGTTTGGAGATTGATTTTGAAGGCTATTACGATGCAGGTGTAAAGAAAAAATAATAAGGTAACAATGGTGTTGTTTGTTAACCTGTAATTTATTCTTGATATTTCGAGATAAAATCTCTTTTTCAGAAGAACACTGGAACTGAAATAGGTGTCGTTTTGTTATGGCATTTTTAGTTAAATGAATTTTTTTTTTCGAAAATGTTACAGATGGTATTTTTTTATCACTGTATTCTCGTGTTGCATGTTTACAATATATATATATATATATATATATATATATATATATATATATATATATATATGAATAAAGCCCCTGTTACGCAAAAGTTATCCTAGGAGAAAAAGTTCTTATTTCAGCAAACCCAATAATCTTATGTGCGTGACCAAAAGGAAGGAGTGACTTTGATGAGAGACACAGAAGATGCAATATCTGTGTTCTAGTTTCAAAATAAGATATTTGCTTCACTTTGAAATGCTCTGGTAATTAAATTTTCTAGTCAGACACCTGAGGTATCACCTAAGACATTTTATTTTTCTCATCGCACAGAGACGTAACTTCAAACATTGGAGTGAGAATGGTTCAAAGTGTTAAATACGGGCAAAGAAATACAGCTTGGGCCAGGAAATTTACCATAACTCTAATATTAGTAAATAAATCTTAAAGTCAACTACCAAGCGTATTGAGTTCGATCCACAGTAGTTGAACTGATTTTTCTTGGGTGGGGGACTGAAGTTTATATATATATATTATATATATATATATATATATATATATTATATATGTGTGTGTGTGTGTGTGTGTGTATGTGTGTGTGTGTGTGAAGAAAGGAAGTGAATCCGACGGTATGTAGTATATTAGGAAAATGAAAAAACACAGGTTTAAATGGGTAAAAAGTGGTGAGTTTATTGGCTGACGCTGCAGTGTTTCGATCTATTAATTAGATCATCTTCAGGGCATTTGTTGGAAGGTGATAAGAAATTACTTATCAATGATAATTACTTATGAAGATGATCTAATTAATAGATCAAAACACTGCCGCGTCGGCCAATAAACTCACCCCATAACCCATTTAAACCTGTGTTTTTTCATTTTTCCTAATATACTACATATATATATATATATATATATATATATTATATATATATATATACATATAGTGCGATGGATAAATTGTCCACATTTCACATTGCTAATTTTGTGCATGCGCTTTGTTTATTTCGCGTTGTGTCTAGAGCCATTTGGTGAATGACTATGATAAAAGAAGTACCATGACGCAAGATATTTGGAAACTGCATGCTGTTCTGCTTGTAGGAAGCTCGAATACGAAGATTTCAGAGTGTTTTTCTATCAAACTGAGGACAGTGCAGAGAATACAAAAAGAGTTGTATGATTCCAATAGTGATTATGAATGTACGGCTGCCCAGAAGCCTCACTTTTATCGAAAAAGAAAATAACTGAAATTTTGGATGATATCCAGATCATGATTGACAACGATTCCATCAAATCAACTAAATCCACAGTCAGGGACATGGAAATATTTCTTATCGGGCAGGTTTGCTGTTTCTCATACAAGACGAGAAAGCGCCAATTTAAAATTAACAAAGAAAAGTTATTGTATGTGAAGGAATATTTTAACCACGTTAATTTTTGCTGGCTAAGACCGGTGTAAGATATCGTTTTCTTTTCTCAGGTATATCCAAACCTCAAAGCTATTATAGCAGTGCCTTGATGATGCATTGTTCTGAATTTTTAACTCAGGCCAGGAAAGACAAGGGAAAAGACCGCACTGCAAACCTTTCACCAAACGTATTTATCAATGCGGAAACTATAAGAGCAATTTCTTTTTCAGTGGTAGCGGTGAATTGGGCAACCATAAAGAGTTTGAGAAATATAAATATTTTGTTTGGCAAAAAAAAAAACTATTGAAACTGAAATAAAGACGATAACTGAAGAAAATGCATTTTAAAGAAATAGAAAGACACGGAATAAATTTTGAAAATACATAATAGAAATGGTATTTGTTTAATCGCAGAGAAAGAGAAATAAAAGACCTAATGGAACCGGGCAGCAAATATAAGCAAATATAAGCAAATTTAAGCAAATCTTAGATGTACGAAAGTTAAATAGACAACAAAAAATATAATTTTGATAGAATAAGATGACCTGGCTGGAATAATCTATCAGCAATGCCGGATTTCGATGTGCGAACCCACGAGGACATTGTATGCTGATTTTCTAGACTGCATAACATTTTAAGTTCACCGTATAGTGGACTGGGATCAGACATTGCCGACTTCTGAAGATTTTTAGTCCGATTTACCATGTGCATATTCTTAATTTTGAATTTTGGGGCAAACACACGTTTTTTAATTGTGTTTCTATTATTTGGGACCTTGACCAGATAATTTTCAGAAGCAATGATACAGTTATAAGAAATAGTAGGTATTAGTTTGAAACAAACATTAAGTTCTTATAATGCATTAGGACATCCGTAGATACCCTAACACTGAACATTCAGTATGGAAAGTCAGAAAATCTACTCGCTTGAACAATAAATATGTTTGATTTTCTCAGATGCTAAAGATTTATGCCATGAGTAGATGGTGTACTCACGATCAACCATTTGCTATTAATAGTGATGTAAAAGAAACACGCAGATCACATCACATTGTGTTTGGGATGTTCCCTAGTGATGATGGCGTAAGGCCTCAATTCATCGTCCCACATGGCCTCAGACTCAACACGGATGCCTATATCAAGTGCCGATAGAGGGCGGCTACTGGAAGACCCTATGTCTCGTAAGAAGGTTCTGTACCATGCCACATAAGCAGGAGAATAATGTGTTATCTACCAGAAATCTTCTGCAACAACTAACATCTAGCCGTATAACTTCCTAGATTCCAATCGCCTTGATTATTATGTGTGGAGTTCGGTTTGAGCAGGAGACCAACAAACATCCGTGCAACACCAAAGAAGGATAAATTTATCAATTTAAACACGGTGACCGTGAAGGTCTTGCAGAAGATTCCGAAGTCATCTGGATGGGTGTGATTGAATCCAGTGAACATTTCATTAAAGTGATGTAATCTATAGTATTTTGAGATATTTTCATGTAATTTTGGTAAATATATCTGAAAACGTGAGATTTAAGTGTAATTTTTATTCAGTTAGACAATAATTTACCCATCACTCTTTCGTATGATATATATATATATATATATATATATATATATATATAGATAGATAGATAGATATAGATAGATATAGATAGATATATATAGATAATAGATAGATAATATGGGTGATATATTCATAGTGTGGGTCGCCACCAAGGACCTACATTGACCAACTATGCGAGGATGCTGGTTGCTGCGCAGAAGACCTCCCAGGAGCAATGAGTGATAGATAAGATTGGCGAGAGATTGTCATGTATATCTGTGCTGCTTGCGCGACATGATGATGATGAGGAGGAGGGGCAGGATAATGATTCATAAGTAATCAGTTCTCAAGATAATGAATAGAACATTTATATCTAGTTAAAGTAGCGTAGACAGGGATCCAACGGTGTCTGGTTATTGATAGTTTATCGCCAATGTGATCTTCATACTATGGTCTGAAGATCACATAGGAGAGAAACTATCAGTAACCAAGCACCGTTGACTTCATTCCCTGGTACCTTATCTTTTTATATATATATATATATATATATATATATATATATATATATATATATATATCCTATAATTATTCTTGGAAAGGAGAACTGAATTCAAACCAGTTGTAGTCCGATTAAAAATGACCTTGTATCACATTCTGCTAGTGGTGGAAAGGTTGAGTAAATACATACGCGCCTGCCAATGTTTTATTGGGAACGTCAGTGCGGGGAAATCAGTGTGTTTCCCTATTCAAAGTTTTATGATCTCGTTATTGTTGGGTCAGGGTCAGTCTGGGATGAATTATAGAAAACCACCCCGAAGTCTCAAAGAAAATTTCTTCCACACATCCATCCATAACGTTAAAAGAACAGAAACGATGATTAAGGCTTGGAAGATCTCGAAGAAACGAGGGGATGGAGAGCTCAGGTGGCTTTTGTGAATTACTGGCAGAGAAAATACGTTAGCTAATCGGTTAGAAAAGCAAAGCAGTTGCAATAGATTTAAACGGAACACATGGGCATGTTGAGTTTTAAAGACCGGCTGTTGGGAATTATTCATTCAGTGCTATCTATATATCTAAACAGGCACTAAAACATCCGCCGAATTATTGTCATGTAAACGAACAAGTAATTTGAAAGCTGAATAGATTCACCACAGTCATTTATCA
>CM042139.1:103754556-103839556 GCA_023376005.1 Doryteuthis pealeii | reverse complement strand
ATCGAGTTCTTGGATTGTAGCCTCTACACTGTCCTCTATGTTGGCAAGACCTCTTCCACCTTCTTTTCTTAATACATATAGCGTATCATTAACATCTCCGGAGTGTAGATGTGCATAGTAATTTCCGAGTCCTTTAGTTGATCTGTCTGAGTTCTTTTGTCCATTTTGAGAATGACCCAGAGTATCTTATAACGGAGACGGCCCAAGTATTTATTCCTTTATTATTATTATTATTATTATTATTATTATTATTATTATTATTATTATTATTATTATTTTATTTTCACATTTACTTTTGGTTTCTTACAATCCTTTACCAGATTTCTACGCAAGGCCATTCATTAACAATGGTTTCCGAATCTAACGTGCTAACCATTAAACCACGTGATGTGTCCCATTGTGGTTGTTATAAGATGCCATTTTTCTATTTTCAGGTCTTTCTATTTACTTATTTCATTATAAACTTTCACTGATATATGGCACTGTCATATCAATTAGAAGGCACATTTTTCTTTTATAGTTCCAAGCCACAACATTTGGCTTGTTTTCTCTTTATTTTTCTATCAGTTTGGATTACAAAGTTCCAGAGTATCTGGAGAATTTGTTTTTTATACATTTTTTCTAATTCCAGTATTCCATAGTATTTGCATATTTTTTCAATCAATATAATGTCCTATTCTATCATGCCTTTCTTTATATTTTATCAGTGTTAAGATTGGGAAAGCAGACACGATTGAAGGACTTTTCTTTTGTTCTCACAATCTATATAGTTGTTTTGGTCCATTGTTTATAAACTTTACCAAATAGTTCTTATTTTGTATGCTCTGATCAGGTGCTGCTATTATTAACCCCATCTGTCTTCGCCCTCAGACCGACACTTTTTAGCTATCGATTAGTTTTTACTCTATGTATATCGGCATTTCTAATTTCTTGTGCGTATCGTTCATGGAGGATTTTTCCCCAGACGTTTTTAAATTTATTTAGTCCTTTTGTTTTTGCTTCTTTCTCTATGTTTTGGCTGTCACTATTGATTTCTCTTTCATATCTTTTAGTGTGAGGTCGAGTTATTTAGAAGATTTATTGTTTTCTTTACTAATTGAATTCCTTTTTATTTTTCTCTCCGTGTTTACTAATTGGCGCATACAATCTGTTGTAGTATCTAAGTATTGGAATCAGTGAATTGGACACATAGCCTAGTGAATATAGACATTGGATTAAGACAGTTCTAAGAGACAGTTATCGCTAGGATACAGGTTCAATCCTGGTCAAGAGCAACAGTAACATTGAATAATAATTAACATAGCTTAACTCTTGTATCCAGCTATAGTTAACGGAATGAGAACAGGATACCCTCGTGGATTAAATAAAGGTTTCGATTCAAAGTTCTGTGAAGGATCACAATTACGACAAGATGGTTCCCGAGTTCGATAAGAAGGTTCCCGAGTGTGAAATGAAATACTTGAAGAAGCCCGGAGGGCACATCGACCGAAACTTTGTACAGATATCAATTAAGATGAGGACAATAGTCCGAATAATCCAAATAATCCAAATGAATCGTTGGATTTTTGTAGCGGGGGTAGCTAATACGCAAAATTAATCATAAAATATTCCGTTATAATAACACGATGATTATTCAATACAAATTGTTTCTCGTGTTACAATAATAACGGGATTTCTCATTACAACGTATTGAAACCCATTGTGTTCCGGGGAGTTCTCGTGCATTGGAGAGAACATGCTGGACACCAATATCATAGTAAGTGAGTCGAACTCCAGTCACGCTATAACGTTCAGTTCCGGGCTAATACCATTGGGAAAGGTATGACCCTCGTCACCCCCCCCCCCAGCTATAGGTAAAATATTAACACTACTTTTCTTCTACAAGGATAGCTTTGGTATTTAATAACCTACGAAGGATTATATGCTGTAATCCCATAGTAATTGTTTTTTTAGGCCGATTCCAGTTGGATTAAGCCTCTTCCACCATTTTCTCTCTTGGTATATCTTCCCTTTGTTCATGCAGCCTGTGACAGGTTATTAATTCCCTAACATTAGTATCCATCTTGTTTTTGTTTTATTTCAGATAATTCCCTTTTAATATATTAAAACTGTATGTCACAACGAGTATTGACGGATTGGTAATAATTCTAACTTTATTTTGCATTTGCTTCTGTTCTTAATATGATTCATATTCTCCTATATAATTATTTGCTTATTCTAACTTTATTTATTTTAGGATTCATAAGATTCTCCTCTTTAAGTCCTACATATTTTAGATTTTATCATGTGCCAACTCTGTAATTTCCGTGTTTATATCTAGAGTGATGATTTTTAAACTTTACTTGCGAGCCTTTCCTAAATGCAACTTTCGCACATCTGTTCATCCCTATGAGGTCAATGATTTTTTTTAAAGAGTTTAGTAGGCCTTCAAAATCGTCATTAGTTTTGTAGCAGTTTTAGATCCATAGTCTGTGTTTTTAAGTTTTATGTTGAGAGGTGTTACAGCTATACAAAAACGAAGGCGCATGGTGTAATGGTTAGAATCGTAGTAAATTGACTCGTCAAGCCGAGTTCAAATCCTGGACGACACTGTATGCATTTCCCATAAAACTAATACCTTTGGGAAATGTATGAATCCTACTACTCTAGCTTCAGCTATGATTAAATAGTAGAGCGGATTCGACTCTTTAAACTTGGTTAGGTAACCAGTCTCGAAGGAAAACTCGGAATTCAAACCTGGGAAACTCCGCTTAAGAAATTGACCTTGTGTCACATCCCACTCATGCGAAGGGATTGCTATATATATATATATTATATATATATATATATATATATATATATATATATATATATATATATTATATTATTAATTACTTAATCCATGATAAAATGTTAATAATGATAAATAATAATAGTTAATAATAATAATAGCAGTTATAGTGATAAAATAATGTTAATAGTGATAATAGTGATAATAATAATAATGGTAGTTATAGTGATAAAAAAATGTTAATAATGATAAATGATAGTGATAATAATAGTAATAGTAATAGTGATAATAATGGTAATGATAATAATAATGGTGATAATAATAATTTTGGTGATAATAATAATAATGATGATCTACTTCCATTTCGTATAATAAACTACGATACATACTTCGACTGTCAACGTTCAGAAATTAACATATATATGCACATGTACATATATATACATTTCATGTCAGGCCGCACAAAGCGTTATGGGTATTATGTAACCCCGTACAACCTGCTCCATAGTCGGATCATCGGCGATTAAACCGGTACCTCCACCAGGCTTGCCTGGTGAGGAGGGTGACTAGACACCCAGCAGGACGAAAAACAAAACCTGTGAAAGGGTGGAGGAAGCTTCCCGCTCAACGGCCATCTAGCAGATTAACGCGAGAGCACAGAAATACCTGGGCTGGTATCCAGGCTCGTAATAGTCTAAATAACCCCCACTGCCTTGTGGTCATCCTCTGGATAGGAAAAGGCTAAGGGAGAAAACCCTGACAAAAATCACGGCTTGGACTCTGTTAGGCAGTTCAGTGTGTAAAACACTAACTGGCAACTCCTGCAGCCAAACTGACGCAGAATGTATTGGTTCACCATTCCTTCGGATCACGCCAGCAAGGCACCCTTGGGCAACCCAGGGCCTCCATACATCTTGCCCAGGCTCTTTGTGCCCTGGAGGGGAAACTCCTTCTACACTGTGCTGTGGGCACAGCACGGGAGGTCAGCGGTTACCGGTTATAAGCCCTTTCTCGTTTGGCGTAGAGTTGGGCGCCAGGGGCGACCTCCGTCGGTGGGAGAGATGTCTTCATCTCACTGGACAGCTACCGCCCGCCTCAAGCTGGGCAGCCCTCAGCCAATTAGGTGCTGTCTGGCCACAACCTGCCTGCTTCATTGGGTGCATGTAGCTAAGGGATTTATCCTAACAAACGGGTTGCAAACATATGCACCAAACAAAACGAACAAAACTAAGACTCTTGCATAACGCCTCGGATGCTGGAATGTTAGGACAATGACACCCGGACAAACTGACAACGATAAAATGGATATAAGAGATGCACGCAAAACTGCAATCATTAATAAAGAACTCTTGAAGAGACAAGTTGACATCTCTACTCTTCAAGAAACCCGACTTCTCTCGTCAGGCTCATTGAAAGAAAGAGACTACACCTTTTTCTGGCAAGGGAAACCTCCTAGTGAAATCAGAGAGCATGGAGTTGGCTTTGCAGTCAGGAACACTTTACTGGGAGCAATAGTACCACCTACAGGTGGCTCAGAGAGAATTTCGACCCTCCGCCTGAACTCTTCGATAGGACCTGTCCACCTGGTTAGTGTATACGCCCCAACACTTAGCGCCCCTCAAGAAACAAAGGACAAATTTTATGATGAGTTTGAGTTGATTATAAAAAACATCCCTAAACAAGATCAACTTTACCTTCTTGGTGACTTTAATGCAAGAGTTGGTGCTGACCACGACTCCTGGCCATCTTGCTTGGGTTATCATGGCATTGGTAGAAGTAATGAGAATGGACAACGTCTCCTTGAGTTCTGCACATACCACAATCTATGCATCACCAACTCATATTTTCAATCCAAACCGCGTCACAAAGTTTCCCGGAGACACCCACGATCAGGCCACTGACACCAGTTGGACCTGATAATAACACGGCGCTCCGACCTCAAAAGTGTCCTCCAAACCCGTACCTTTCACAGCGCAGACTGTGACTCGGACCACTCCCTCGTCTGCTGTAGAGTGAAACTGCAAATGAAAAATTTCCACAGAGTCAAATTAAATGGACGCCCTCGTGTAGATAGTGCCAAAGGAGCTGACCTAACCAAAACTGCTGCCTTCCTCTGTGTCCTAGTGGAGTCTCTCCACCACCTACCACAGTGTTGCCCTGCCCAGCAATATTGGGATGGCCTACGGACCACCATCCATAACACGACCCTGGCAGTTTTTGGCAAAAGAGTGCGTAGGTCAAATGATTGGTTTGATGCCAATGACTCTGTATTGACACCAATCTTGGAAGAAAAAAAATAGCTTCCATTAATTACAAATCTGTGCCGAATGACAAGACTTTACATGCCCTTAGAGCTTCAAGGAAGAAGCTACAACAAACTGCACGTCGCTGTGCTAACAGTTACTGGCTACAGCTTTGCAGCAGCATTCAATCATCTGCTGAGTTTGGTAATATCAAAGGCATGTACGACGGCATAAAAAAGGCGCTTGGAGCATCACATCGCAAAATTGCTCCTCTGAAATCAGCCTCAGGAGAAATCATAAAAGATCGATCTAAACAACTTGATCGCTGGGTAGAACATTACTCAGAACTCTACGCCAGCGACAACACCGTTTCTGATGCAGCTCTACGTCATGTAGAGCAACAACCAGTAGCAGAAGAGCTAGATAAGGAACCTACAACTGAAGAACTTTGCATTGCCCTTGACAGACTAAACTGTGGCAAATCACCTGGCAACGACGGAATCACAGCTGAAATCCTAAAGTGTGGGAAGCCTGTTCTCCTAGAAAAACTCCACAAGCCCCTCTGCCTATGCTGGAGTGAAGGGGTTATCCCACAAGACATGAGAGATGCCACCATCGTAACACTGTACAAGAACAAGGGAGGCAGGAGTGATTGCAATAATTACCGTGGTATTGCATTACAGGTAAACTCTTTGCTAGAGTAGCACTAAATAGACTTCAGATCCTAGCAGAAAAGACTTACCCTGAATCACAGGCTGGTTTCAGAGTAGGAAGGTCCACTACTGACATGATTTTTCTCTCTGAGGCAACTTCAGGAGAAATGTAGAGAACAGAGAAGACCACTCTACATAGCATTTATTGACCTCACAAAAGCTTTCGACCTTGTAAGCAGGAGTGGTCTCTTCCAGTTAATAGAACGAATAGGCTGCCCCCAAAACTTCTCCGCATTCTTCAGTCCTTTCACACTGACATGAAAGGCACCATCCAGTTTGATGGGTCCACCTCAGACCCTTTCAGCATTCGTCGTGGTGTCAAGCAGGGATGCGTGTTGGTACCCACTCTGTTTGGGATATTTTCCCTCCTTCTGCGCCAGGCTTTTGGTAAATCAACAGAAGGAGTCTACCTTCACACAAGGACAGATGGAAATCTGTTTAATCTCAGCCGTCTAAAAACAAAAACAAAGGTCAAGCAATTTGTCATTCGGGACATGCTATTTGCTGATGATGCAGCAGTGGTAGCACACTCTCAGGAGCAGCTGCAAACACTCATGGACCAGTTCACCCAAGCCTGCTAGGACTTCAGCCTGACCATTAGTATAACGAAAACCAAGACGATGGGTCAGGGAACTGGAAATCCTCCCTCCATCACCATCAACAGCTACACCCTGGAAGCCGTAAATACCTTCACCTACCTTGGATCCACCATCACTGACAACCTGTCACTTGATGCTGAACTCAGTTGCCGGATCGGAAAAGCTGCCTCAACTTTTGAAAAGCTCACAACAAGACAACAACAAGCTCACTATCCGTACAAAGGTACAAGTGTATAGGGCATGTGTTATCAGCATCCTCATGTATGGAAGTGAAACATGGACCTTATACTCCCACCAAGAGCGGCGGCTAAATAACTTCTACCTTCGCTGCCTGAGACGTGTACTGGGCATCACCTGGAGGGACAGGATCACTAACATAGCAGTCATAGAGACAGCTCAACTCTCCAGTCTTTACTTTCTACTGAGACAACGTCGTCTCCGATGGTTGGGTCATGTATGTCGGATGGATGATGGACGAATCCCGAAAGACATCCTGTATGGAGAGCTAACATCTGGTAAAAGACAGATTGGTCGCCCCCTACTGCGATTCAAGGATGTCTGTAAAAATGATCTCAGGTGCTTTGGCATTATCCCTTCCAGCTAGGAAAATTTGGCTCAAGACCGCCCTCAGTGGCGGCAGAATCTCCATAGAGGACTGTACATGTCAGAATTCACCCTGATACAACATCATGAAGCTAAGAGGTCCATAAGAAAGCAATGGCAACAAAGCACCGGAACATCATCATCTACAGGTACAACCTACAAATGCAAAATCTGTGGTCGAGAATGTTTCTCAAACATAGGACTTCATAGTCACAGGAGGTGCTGCAACTTCAGGGGCACACAAAACTTTTATCATAGTCTTTCGAGACTGAATTGCCAATGAATTAATTAATGAATATATATATATATATATATATATATATATATATATATATATATATATACACAAAGAAGTAAAAGTGAGTCTCCTTGAAACATTAAATTGTTAATGTTCAGATTTATTATGCGTCCATATATCTTCCGGCATGGGCACGGACTCAATACGGAGGTGCACATACTGTGCCTGGAGTAGATAGTGCTATGCTAGATTGAGAGGGTAGCTGCTGGAAGACCCTACATCTGGCAATAGGATTGTGTCATGCCCCACAAGCAGAAACACATAGTGTTGACTTTCAGAAAATGTTTGCAACCAAATCACCCCTAAAATCTGGCCGTTTCATTCCCAAGATTGGATTGATTATTATTTGTGGGGTGCGGCTTAAGCGAGCGATCAACTAAACGCAGTGCAACACCAATTAATAATTCAAGCAAGGTTAATGGCAGAATTTATCAATTAACACAAAGAGACCATCGGAATGTTCTGCAGGAGATTCTGCAGTCGTCTGGAGGTCGTGGTTGAAGCCATTGGGCAATTCGTTCAATAAATTTAATCTATAGTATGTCAAGATATGTTCATGTAATTTTGATAAATATACGTGATAAAGTGATATATATATATATATATATATATATATATATATATATATATATATATATACTTGAAAAAACGTGACCCATTGGATCACACATTGAGCTCAAGTTGGATTGTTGAAAAAAATCACACGTTAATATTATTTCGTCAATTTAAAGTTTTCCAAAACTGTCCAAGTAAGTTGGATTTCATTGAGAATAGACACAAAAATGAGGGTTGTACTTTTTTGCTACAGCTATACACGTATGCTACAAATTTTAAAAACAAATTAGAATTAATTAAATCGATTATTCAAGGTCGAATTTTTGTCTGACGAAAAGTAGTAACATAATGAGCATCAATAAAGAAAATTTAAAATAATGTTACACATGTAATTTATTTTTAATACAATTAAAACGATTTTTTCGGTAAATTTCGATTGCTTATATCTTAAATGCTTTTTAAAAATGACTTGTTTACAAAATTAATGTAAAATTATCGATTCGGTAAATGTTACCAAAAATCAGGGAATTATCCGTTTTTGATGAACTTTTAAGTATTGATTTATCAATTTATGAATTTTATAATGCATCAGTTATTTTATTTCAACACTTTAATTAAGTATTTCTGCTATGATAAATGAACATATAAAACTCATTTAAAATATGAGCAGCATCATTTTAAAAATGTCATATTATTAGATTATAAAAAAAATGTTGTTTTTATAGCTACTTTACTTTAGTATCAATCACCCATATTTTTGGTCGAAAACTGTATTGGAAATTTAGCGCCCTCTTTTAAAAAAAATATCTCCCAAAATTATGTTTTTAGTTTTTATTTTCATTTTATTTTCCGATTTTCTGTACTTATTTACTACCCGAGCAGATTCTTTAAAAAAAAATTGTTTTCTTCTTTTCTCACTTTCGATCATTTGTCATTTTATCTATGCAGAAAAAAGTATCAATCATATATATACTACACCTATATTTTGCGCCCCCAAAACAAGATGGGTCAAAGTTAAGTGACCTGAAAAAAATCAGAAAGTTTTGGAAAAAAATAATTAATGCATTATAAAATTCATTTATTGATAAATCAATACTAAAAATTTCATGAAAATCGGATAATTCCCTGATTTTTGGAAAAAGATTTTCAAACACTTAAAATCATATTGAAAAAACACGGATTTTTTGACAAATTGGGTATATCTAGTATATAAATAAGCTTTTGTGTCAAATCTGTTGTTATTTTAACATTACTTGGATTCAAAATAGAAATATTTACAGGGCCAGTAAAATAAGCCTAAATTAGGCACTACCAAAATGTCGTCTGCTTTTCGTTATAAAACGAATTAAAAATAATTAAATCGATTATTTAAGGTCACGTTTGTGTCTAAGTAGAAAAGTAGTAACATAATAAGCATCAGTAAAAAAAAAAATATTACACATGTAATTTATTTTTAATACATTTTAAACTATTTTTTCGGTCAATTTTGCTCAAACATATCGTAAACAAGGCCGCCAAAGATAACGGAAAAACCTCGATTGAAAAAAAATTACCAAAAATCTGGGAATTATCCGAATTTTAATGAATAATTGTCGGAAATTTTTTTTTTTTTTAAGTTCTAACTGTAACTTCAGGGGCAGAAAAAAACTATAATATAGTCGTCCGAGACTGAAATGGCAATGCTAGATTCCTCGATTTAATCATAAGATATTCGGTTAAGATAACACGAATCGTGTTTGATACATATAGTTCTTGTTACAATAATAACAACACTTCTAATTACCTTTTATCGAAAAGTGGTATCAAAGAAGATATGTAAACGATATGTAAACGAGTCCTAGAGCGTAATGACTAACGCGCTAGAATGCAACATCGTAGTAATTGAGTCAGAATCCAGTCGCGTTATGACATTCACTTTCGGACTAATAGCCATGAAAAAGGTATAAACCCTTTTATACCCCTACTATAGATTCAATATTAACACTATTATTAATTGTTTTATCTACAAGTATGGCTTTGACATTAAATACCCACGAATGTTAATATGCTATGATACAAGATAACCAAAACCATTGTTTTCCTGTTGTTACAACAGTTAATAATGACATTGACACTTATCTTTAGGAAAGAGTGAATTATCTATATTTGAAAAAAAAAAAAACGGGCAGTGTAGAAATATTTTTTTGTAAAATATTGTCTGAAGAGTGTGGAAAAAATTCCATGAATAAAATAAAGCATTTAATATTTTTTTTAATTACTTAAACAGCATCATATTTAATCCACTTCACTGAGATATTCATTTTGTTTTACGACAGTAAAGACCTTCAAAATGTTTCTAATAAAAACTGATTTAATTATTCAGACTCTTATCTTTATAGAAAAATTTAAAATTCGAACGAGTAAAATATATTTTCTTAAGATTTCATAAAATGAAATAGGGGGGCGGTCGACCTAGTAAAAAAAAGTATTTCCTCTAATATATTTTAGAAAAAAATATTTTAAACATAAATTCATCAAAAGGTGAATATGTATCATAAATTTCGTGAAAATTTGACACTGGAATTTTCATAGACTTTTAAAAAATTATTTTGACGTGAGTAGTAACATAGTTTGGGTTACAGACAAAAAGAGATCGAATCTCGATTAATTATAGATATTAATACGCTAGTACCAATCTAGGTGTGTCACGTCCTGTCAACACCTCAGATAAATAATGGAACATTCCGTTTTGATTCATGTTAAGCCTTATCGTCACCCCAGATAAATGCTGGACCATATCGTTGTATTTGCGAGAAAACAAAGAGAAAAAAGAACGTATTACACGTCAGAGGGAAGAAGAAAATAAATACAGAAAGAAAGAAAGAAAGATGAGAGATAGTAAGTGATAGCTCTAATCACCAGTTTCAAAGAAATAGAAAAGAAACAGAAAAGAAAGAAAAAGGAAGTTTGAAAAAAAAGGAAAAAAATACGAGAAAAGAGAAAAAAGACAGATTATAGCACTTTTTACATATTGAAATATTGTGCCATATCAAACGTTGTAAAAGTCAAATTATCATACCGTAATACATCAACCATAATGGCACCAAAGAAGCAATATAAGGACTGCTTGAAAAATATCCTTTGGCTCCTATCCCATCAACCATCACTAATGGTTCAACCGAGTTAAGAGCCATGACGCCTAGTTTCTCACTACTTACCATGTTGTCTTCTCCTTCAAGAACAAAAAGAACTGGTCGTAAACCTACAATACAAAGGCATCAAACCCTGATCGCATCTTTAGCTGCAGCCGCTGTAACCATTCGAAATAAAGAACTTTGCAATAGCTTTTGATTAAATATATCAAACGTTCTAATTCTCATATTATCATAACATAGTTTATCTACTATTCCCAATAGTGCTGTTTACAATTTCATAGTTATCTACGTTGAATTCTCAAAACACAACGCAACACAGACACCTCCCAAATATCATTCCTTAAGAATAGATATTGTCTTATTAAATGAATTGGATCATTGTAAATACTTTCAAGATCCGTTTTTTTTCTGCATTCTTTTTACCGGAACTAATTTTTTTTAAACAATAAAAATCAATTGATATACATTGCACCACTTCATTAGAACATACTAAATATAAATTACATTTTTCAGTTTTATCAAAATGTATAGAGGAAAATATATGATATATATGAATATGAAACAATAGAATTGAAAAGTAATAATAATACGTTTATTTATTAAAACCTTTTTTTTAAACATTATGCAAATTAGATACTACCCAACTGTGATGAACGCTATTTATTAATACATAAAATACACAATGCACACTGGTAATGCACGTTAACATTATGATTTGATGTGGAAGCATGCAGGATGTGGAAGCATGCCCAGGAATTCGCATATATATATATATATATATATATATATATATATATATATATATATATATATATATAAAATCAGAACGCGTGTCAAAATGTAGGCATGAAAATACATTTTTACTACGCTGTTTATCACTTTGTAATGATTGAAATTATCATAATTAAATAAGAAACCACCTATTAAAAATGTTGAAATATGTTCAAAATTCAATAATCAAGATTGTAAAAATTTCTTACGAATTCCTGCGTGTAATCTCGGCCAAAATACAAAAACACGATTGCGTACCTGAAAATAGAATTAAGCAAAGTTAGACATATGAAAAAAGGATCGGTTGAGTTTCTTACAACTCTCAAAACACTGGTAAACACATGCATCCCAAACACACACGGACACACACACACGCACACATGCGAGCGCATTCACACATACACACACATAATGCACTCTTGTGTAATAATTATCGTTATAAGAATGGAATCGGGGATTCAAATCCCGCTTCTGTTTTGTTTCACTTTGCGCAATTTCCCTCAGGAAATTCACGGAGTCCCTTGCTATGCGTAGGTAATAGGGTAGTGGCCATCAAGTAGATAGATAGATAGATAGATAGATATGAACAGTGTGAGATTGATACGAACAGACTAAGATTGATGATTAGATAAATATGACATTGGTATGGACCGGTTTAACTCAATCGGTAAAGCATCTTTGTAGGAAGAACAATATTCCTGATTCAATACCGGCTCTTACCATCTAAGCGTATTAGTAGCACAGCTTGTAACTTTGCGGTAAAGTGAGGAGCTGATGGTATGTATGTTGCTCCACCTCTGACGCAAACTTTCCTGGTTTAAAGCTGGTGAAAAATGTTAATAAGCCCTCGCTATCCGGCTGATACAGGCAATAGGCAACTCCACCTACTATATAATTATTTATATATATATATATATATATATATATATATATATATAAAATAAATATATAAAGGTATTACATATCTATTTATTTGATGGCAATAGAACAGTCACAATTTTAGGTTTCATACATGCTAAAATTGCATGCATTCATCAGGTGACGTTGATACGAATACAAGGAAAATCGAAAAAATCGAAAAATTCAAAAGGTTTTTACGGGCATAAGATGTTTATGTGTCCTACTATTTACCCATAGCTAGATGCATAGCTTTCCCAAGTATATTACCACTATGTAAAATGCAGACAGCCTAGTCCAGGATTTGAACTCGGGTCGACGAGTCCATTTCCTACGATGATAACCATTACACCACAATCCTATATATACATATATAACCTGGATAGTCTCGCAGCCATATGTGCAACATATAGAGCGCTCTCTTTCTCTCTCTCTCTCTCTCTCTCTCTCTCTCTCTCTCTCTCTCTCTCTCTCTCTCTCTCTCTCTCTCTCATCCACTATACATACACGATAATAGCGTACAAGATCATATTTCAATTATTTGACTCACGTTTAAATACACACACATATATATACATACGGGAGTCTGTATATTATTCAAAATTGGTTAGGTTGAGTTATAATCTAAGTAACAATTTGTGTCATACACATTTCAGCGAGGAAGATGTTAGCCAAGTCTTACAAGGGCGCCCTTGAACGCACATAATCCAAATAATCTTGGCAAATGTTATTTAACTTGTGAAACATTTATGATTGGATGAAGTGTATTTGGGGATGCGTATGTATGGACAGGGCAAAGGTCATGTATACATATCGGTGGGTTTCATATAAACATTGTTTTATGAGTGTCCAATGTCTGAACAATACTGCCTACATAACACCCCAAACAGGAACGGCGAATTACTAGCAGAGTTCTCTCTTGAGAACAGGCTAGTATGCCTAAATACAAAATACCAGAAAAGAAAAGGCAAACTATGGACCTACACATACCCAAACAATACAAGAGCCCAATTAGACTATATCCTAATAAATAAAAAATGGATAAATAGCGCAATGAACTGCGAAGCATACTCCTCTTTTGAAGGAGTATCCTCCGACCACAGAATAGTCACAGCAAAATTACGACTTAGCCTACGTAGGAACAAAAAGCAAACCAGTAAGACTGTACGATACAGCTGGTCAACACTTGCCAACAGTGATATATGCAATCGATACGCTGTGGCAGTAAGAATTCGATATCCTCCAGGAGACATTTGAAAGCCCCACCGCAAACGAAGAATACGAAAACTTTGTCAATGCCCACCTAGAAGCAGCATCCGAATGCATACCGACCGAACTGAGAGCCAAACGCTCTGTCCCCTGGGAGACAGAGGCAGTTAGAGAAAAGAGAAATAATATCAAAGAAACAGCCCAAATTAATAAAACAAACCCAACTAGCACCAACCTATACAACCTTAAGAAAGCCCAGGTAGCCTTAACCAAAACATACAAAAAGGAACAAATAGAGTACATACAGGCACAAATAAATAATATCAGACAATCGGTAGAAGACAGACAGTCGCGATTAGCCTGGCAAACAGTAAACGAAATTAGTGGTAGAAAAAGCACCTCTAAATCAAAATTAAAGGCAACCAGCCAAGAAGATAGACTAAAAAAATGGAAGGACCACTTCCAGAAACTGCTAGGAAGCCCCCCCAGAAATCATAGAAAGTAATATCCAAAAGATTGTAGATAAACAACTAGATATCAAGCTGGGAGATTTCACAATAGATGAAATCAACCAAGCTTTAAAGAAGCTAAAAGGTAGAAAAGCAGCAGGACTTGACGAAATACCCCCGGAGGTGTGGAAGATAGGAAAGTTCAATGACATACTGCTTAGGCTATGCAATGCAGTATATAGACAAAATAGAATAGATAAATGGACGAAAGGCTGCATCCTCCCATTCCCTAAAAAGGGAGATCTCGGAATCGCTAAAAACTACAGAGGCATAACTTTCACTGCTATTGCAGCCAAGATATATAATGCCCTTCTACTTAATCGCATCCGGCCCGAAATAGAAAAAATCCTTAGGAGAAACCAAAATGGATTCCGCAGAAATCGATCCACAACCTCTCAGATCCTGACTATTCGACAGATCATAGAAGGAGTACAGCAAAGAATCTAGAGGCAACGCTATTATTCGTAGATTTCTCCAAGGCATTCGATTCCATACATAGAGGAAAAATGGAACAAATACTATTAGCATATGGCCTCCCCAATGAAACGGTTTCAGCTATAATGATGCTATACAAAGACACTAAAGCGATGGTACGCTCACCTGATGGCGACACAGATTTCTTTGACATCGCCGCTGGAGTCCTTCAAGGGGACACACTGGCACCATATATATTTATAATATGTCTAGACTACGTACTCCGAACATCATTAGATACCATAAAAGAAAAAGTTTTAACACTAAAAAAGGCAAGAAGCAGGCGATATCCCGCACAAACAATCACAGATGCGGACTATGCTGATGACCTTGCACTTCTTGCAGATACACCGGCAAAGGCTGAATCACTGCTACATAGCTTGGAGGAGGCAGCAAAGAATATAGGCCTCTATGTGAACTCCGGTAAAACAGAGTTCATGAATTTCAAAAATAAAGGAGACATCTCCACACTCGACGGCAAGCCTCTTAAGCCAGTAGAACAATTCACATACCTAGGTGGTAATATCTCCTCCACAGAGAGCGATGTTAATACACGAATAGCAAAGGCATGGGCGGCCACAAATAGATTATCAGTCATATGGAGGTCTGATCTCCCTGGCAAGCTGAAGCGACAGTTCTTCCAGGCTGTGGTTGTGTCGGTGCTGCTGTATGGCTGCACCACCTGGACCCTGACAAAGCGTCTTGAGAATAAGCTAGATGGGAGCTGCACAAGAATGCTGCGTGCAGTCTTGAATAAGTCGTGGAAACAGCACCCCACAAGGAAACAGCTGTACGGTCACCTGCCCCCCATCTCACAAACTATCCGAGTGAGACGGAAAAGGCATGCAGGACACTGCTGGAGAAGCAGGGATGAACTCATAAGCGACGTTCTCCTGTGGAAGCCAACACATGGACATGCAAGTGTGGGGCGCCCAGCAAGGACATACATTGACCAGTTATGTGAAGATGCTGGCTGCTCCACAGATGAGCTTCCAGGTGTAATGAATGATAAGGAGGGTTGGCGAAAGATTGTCATGGATGCCCGTGCTACATGCGCGACATGATGATGATGATTTACCATTTACCACGAAAATATATCTGAAAACACTCTCTACTGTTCCTAATTTTTTTAGCCCGGTCATTGACCGGGTACTTTAGCTAGTATATATATATATATATATATATATATATATATATATATATATATATATTTCTTCAAACAAGAAATTTTCTACTGACGAGGACCTAATGTCGAAACTAGTTGAGAATAAATAGCATATAAGAAATATTCCTGTTTGTCTTATCACTTTTTGTTCCTATATATATATATATATATATATATATATACATACATATATATATATATATATATATATATATACATATAGACATGTGTAATTTATCGCTGGCACTAAAAAAGGGTGATCACAGGAAATTCTTCTAAAAATCATATAAAATGAAATATCTATTCGATTTTAATAAAACTTTCGGTATATATGAGGTAATAAAAGATTAACCTTTATTGTAAATAAATGTGTACTAAATTGAAAAGGCTAATAATTTTTTTCGTTAGTTTTTGTTTCGCGCATTGATCCCCCGAACAAATATCTTAGTAATTTTTTTTTTGTACATAAGTAAATTTTACATTTTTTGGAAAAACAATTTAATGACGGAACATATGTAAAAAAAAAGATAATCCTCTACTAAATCGGTTTTGGAAATAGGGCATCTTAAACATTTGAAACTTAAATCTCATAAATAAGAAAAAATATGTATCTTTTTTTTTCTAAATTGTTAGATTATTTTCAAAAGAATTTTATATTAAAAATTCCTATTGTCTACATTTTTTTTTCAGGGATTTTTAAAAACTTATAAAAATGTAAAATAAATATTTTTGTTTAATATACAGCAAAATCGTATTTATTCAATCAAAGAAAATATTGAATAAAAAATATCTTGCTAAAAATAATGACATAATATATGTCGGTTTTTATTTTTTTTTAAATTTGAAAATAAAGTTTGAATTAAAAATTGTCGTCATTCTTATTACGGATGGATCTAATAGAAATAAACTCTGTCTTTTGGGGAAAACTGTTGTTGTTATTATTTCACTGATGTGTGCTGGGTACATAAGTTAATAGGTTCAAATCCGTGACGCTTGTATAAATATACTCTGTAGAACTCAAACAGTGTTTGAAGAAATTTATCATTTTATTTGGATACAAATAATTCTCCCGTTTATATTCAGAAAGCAGATATTAGATGTATCGAAAAAAAAAAAAAGAATATTATGATAGAATTTTATTATAAATAATTTCTAACATTCTACTTTTAATTTTCTCAACTCTCTTTTTCAATAATATTAAGAGTTAAATCGTGAGGCATCAAGGAAATGCTAAATTAGTAATTTGTTTTTGCTTCAGAAAAGAAATTAACATACGTATAATCCTCCATACAAAGAAATAGTGCGCACGTCAAAATGCGATAACTGTCAACAAAGATTAAGAATTTACGGGAGTTTACGGAAATTTACTTTTAAATGCAAGAATTTAGGTTTTATGTAAGCGAAATTTGTATTTTCTTTTTTATAACACGTAAACTTGGAATTGTTCTTTATATTAAACGTAAAAGAAAACATTAAAAAGTTAATTTTCCATTTTTATTGACGTTTTAAAATATTTTTAACAATTATGCGGACATTTTGAAAGCCCACGGTTTGCACTGCCTATATATATATAAAGAGAGAGGATGTATAGAATTTTATATGTAAGTTATATTCGACTTAAATACACATATATGGCCGTTTAAAATTTAATATAATAGAAAAAATCTTTGACGTTTACAGACTCGTTGATCCAATATTCTTTTCTTGTTTCCAAACAGCAATGATCGATTCAGCTGTTAAAGAATGAAAACCTATTGATTTTTAGCCTTTTTTCTCCGCCATCATGTCGTCTTGTTTATAGCTTACTGAATAGGTGGGCGTTGAACTGCTACAATCAATTTCATCTGCCACCGCTTTTCTTCTTCTTCTTCTTCTTTCGATTTTCTCTACTACTTCTTCTTCTTCTTCTTCTTTCGATTTTCTCTACTTCTTCTTCTTCTTCTTCTTCTTCTTCTTCTTCTTCTTCTTCTTCTTCTTCTTCTTCTTCTTCGCTACACTTCTTCTTCTTCTTCTGTCTATTTTCTCTACACCTGCGTCTTCTTCTTCTTCTTCTTCTTCTTCTTCTTCTTCTTCTTCTTCTTCTTCTTCTTCGCTACACTTTCTTCTTCTTCTTCTTTCTATTTTCTCTACACCTTCTTCTTCTTCTTCTTCTTCTTCTTCTTCTTCTTCTTCTTCTTCTTCTTTCACATATTATTTTGTTTTCTTTTACAAAACCCACTTCTTTTTCTTCTCCTTGTATATTCTTCTCATCGTTTCACACACTTTTTTCTATTGTTCTACTTTTTTTCTTTCTCTTTCAGTTCTGTATTTCCTTCTTTTTTTCTTTTTTTACTTATCCCAATTTCTTCTTCTTCTTCTTCTTCTTCTTCTTCTTCTTCTTCTTCTTCTTCTTCTTCTTCTTCTTCTTCTTATGCTCCTCTGTACCAGCTGCATTGTCCACGTAAGTATCTACCATGTCCGATTCTGTCAAATATAATGGCCGATATTTTCTGAATTTATACTTCCTAATAGGCCACAATTTTTGTTCTGTGGAGGTTAAGTTTTTTTTTTTCAATTTTATACCAATTACCCGATCGGTGAGAAACAGTGTGGACCTGTAAAAATAGTGCACACAAATTAATAATAATTCATTCGGCTAAAGATTTTAAATAATAATAAACGATCCTTGAACTCATTGGAATTCTCTTCACATTCAACGGGATGTAGAATACGCTGACTGCATCCTACGCTGGGAAGTAATATCCCTTTACAAAGGGTTGTCCAGTATATGACATGTAACTGCATCTGATATTGTGGATCTCGTTCCAGAGACCTTTTACTTACGCGTGTCACGCCCTGTCGTCCCCTGAGGTAAATAACGGACCATTTCATTAAAAAATAACACCATAAACGTGAAAAGAAAAAAGATTTAAAGAAAAAGAAGCGCGAAAGAAAAACAAGAGAAGAGAAGAGAAGAGAGAGAGAGAGAGAGAGAGAGAGAGAGAGAGAGAAAGGGGTGAAATTGTGGAGGAAAGGGAAAAGATGAATAAAATAAAGAGAAGAGAGACAGAAAGAGAAAGAAAAAATGAAAAAAAGAAATCAAGTTACAGCTCCCTCAAACAATTCAGAAATTGTTAAATAGACATCTACTACGATATATCTCCGATTTTATTTCCGTGAAATAAATAAATAAATCGAAGAGTGAAAGAAGATGGGGCATCGAATTTTTCAAAAATTCTTCGATTATTTTCTTTCTTTTATTAATTTATTTTCTGCTTAGTATGTTGACCAAAGTTCAAGGAATTAGAGTACTCACTATACTCTCTATATTCATCCGCTTATGAAATATTATTTCCATGGTTTCACCTAATCTATATTAATCTTTATAAGAGTTTTGCTAAGTTTTATGTCTACAGAATTTCAAAATGTCTTAATAAGCGTTTAAATGAACATTATTCTTTTAAAAAAGGGGGTATAATTTTAAATAACCTTGAATTTGAAATTTAAGATAACCTTGAATTTAAGATAAGATAATCAACCCATGCTGTACTTATGCGTATGTACACATCGCCTTCAGTAGATGAGATATTTCTACCTACGTATATTAACCGGTCTAGTAATTTCAGAGTTGCCTTTTAATGTAAAGATTGCACGATGTTGATAAAACACATTTAATCTCTGTTTTATTTAAGTTCACGTAGAGATAATTGCTTCTTAATATCAGCTCCAATTTATGTAGCAAAAATTCTATTTGAGCACGCGAATTTGCAGGAAGCGTTAGATCATCTAATGTAATAATAATAGACATTTATTTAATTTTCATGATTTAGAGAAGTTTCACGGCTGATTATACACGGAGGAGATTGAAAAGAAGATTGGGTTTCAGAACAATTACTAAAGTAATCCAATTTACAAAACTTGAGTTGAAAAAAAAAAGGAATTTTTACCTAATTGACTACAAATATTTAGCATGATAGATATGAGGGTAATCCCAAAGATAGACTTTCCAAAATATTTAGAAATCACATAAACGTTTATTGTTTATTGTCAATGATGTTTACAACATTTTAAACTTCGCACATGTACCGATTTTCCTACATCATCGCCATTTCGATCGTTGCATTATTGTAAGCGCTGTGACAGTTTTTCTATGTCCATGTCAAACCATGTCTTTGAGGAAGCGTTGAAACTCATCGTCGTAGCAAACACCACTTGCGGATGTTTTTGACATCCATGCCCGACTCGCCATATACTTCCGTTAATTGGCGATGAATTTCAATTGGTCCAATGCCTTTTGAGTTTTAAAACCGAATAACTGGCTCCGTCGGGGAGTGTACCAATTTTTTGTATTTCGTTTAGGAAATGTGTGGTGTCTTTAAGGGGTTAAGGATGTTGTCTGTGAATCCTGATAGGGGTTCAGTTAGGGTCCCGTTGACTACTATTATGGGTCTTCCTGGGGGTTGATGTGTAGGGATTTTGCGAGGTGTTCAATGTCCTGTAAGTTGTTGTGGGTGGTATGGTTGGGTGACTGTTTTGCTATCAGTTGAGGGAGTTTGTGTATTTTAGGTTGAGTATAAAATGTAGCCGTTGTGGGATTTGATGGTATGAGGGCATTTATTGTGTCTCGTGTGTGGGCTGATATATATATATATATATATATATAATATAAATGTATATATATGTCGGTCTGTTTATAACTATGTCACCCTACTCATTTCTATGTATTTATGTCAGTCTATTCATATCTATCCATCCATCTATCTATATGTCTATCTGTCATAATTTATATGTCTGTAGAAGAGGTCTATATTCATATCAGCAGTATGAACCATGTTACTTATCGTTGTTGGAATATCCTAAAGTCAGTATCAGCCAATCAGCGAGGGAGTCTATCCCCTTTTCACTAGCGCTTACTTATACTCTAATGTATTCGATGACATCTGTACTTCCTCGTCTTGACCCATCGGTCAACACAGTTCATGCTACCAGTTGTCCTCGATGACATTTAGTGGTACATAGAGTTTGGGAGCTATTTTTGTAGCCTAGCTCGTTAACCATTACACCACGCTATGTGATGTGTGATCAACTGGAGAAAAATATTGATCTATGTTAGCGTCTGAACTGACACTAACAGATACTTGATAGTCATTGAAATCTGATGGATAATTCTGATTTAAAAAAAAACGTAAAAAGATTTTACCATCATTACTTTCCTGCGAATAAAACACTTAGCGTCTGGTATAAAAACATCATGTATCAGGTTTTTCACGACGCATACTTTTTTTGTCTCGTCCATTTCGAGATTTACGAAAAAAATATCAATCATAAGATATATTCAAACTTTGCTTAATGACGTAGACATCAAAACAATCGCATTATGCCATTGTTATATACTTCTTTTAACATATCGGGTATATAAATGGCGAGAGACAGTACGGAGGGGGGTGATGATGAGTTCTCTACTTTTCCCGGCTTGTCTAATTCGTCGGCCATTTCTTCAGGGCTAATTTCTCCGGGCTGTGGTGTCTGTGCAATTCTTGTTAATTAATTAATACACAAGACTTGCTTTTTTTTAATAGGATTTATTACAAAACCGAGTCCAAAAGGTTTCTAACCACGCCGATGAGAGTCGGCATCTTGAGCGAGGGACCTCTGAGTCCGCCCCCGCTAACTGATTGCCGGCAACTCTAACTAAAAACTAAATTCTGTCTCACGCCTTCTATTGGTACGTTTCAGGGGATCAAGTAGAGGTTAGCACATGCCAATCACAACTATAATGGCTGAAAGTAATTTTCCACTTAACCCTCGTTACTTGAATCTTCCAAACTTCAATTCAAATTCTAACTACACTACTTACACAATTCATAGGATACTCATGAATTAGGTGACATATCCCTACGCCCAACATATTGGGTGTGCAGCATACAGTCATAAACATTTTGGTTCAATTAATTTTTTATTATTTGTGATTTTCAAACTACTTTTACTACTTTTTTTTTCACAACTTTTAGGCCGATGTATCATCCGGCATTCTTCAGGTGTTTCTTGTAGAACTTGGGAACTTTCTTGAATTCGGGAACTTGTACACACGGGAAATCCATGTCGAACACGAAAACCTTCATGTCATAATCGGGAGCCTTTACGGAACTACGAACCGAAACCTTTATACAATCCATAGGGGTATACTGTTCTCATTCCGTTAACCATGACCGGGTATTAAGCTATGTTAAGTATTCATGTTATCATCACTCTTGGCCAGGATTGAACCTGCAACCTACATATGATTGTCACAAAGAACTGTATTAACTCAAGCCGTTGTGTCATGTGTCCAAATATTCAGTATTAATAGATCTGCGAGAATAACTTGCTAACCATTACACCATGATGAGACAACCTTTGTATCGAACCCATTCGCCACGTTTAGGATGCGACATAAGGTCGCAGGTAGGATATGTTCGAACTGGGTATTAAGTAGTTATGTATCTGCGAGATATGAGTACGTACACGTATGTTGTAGCATATATATACAAGGTGTGTCAAAAAAGTGTCGAGATTTTTTGTACTTTTTGACACACCTTGTATTCAGAAGTATAACTCTCCATCCAACTTCATTTCCATCCTGGTAAAGACCGCTTTACACTTTAAACTTTTTGACACACCTTGTATTTTCCAAAAAAAGAAAGGGACGTTATTTTTCAGAATACAAGGTGTGCCAAAAAGAACAAAAAATCTCGGTACTTTTTGTGTTTGTGTGTGTGTGTGCGTGTGTTTGTGTGTGCTTGCACGTGTGTTTGAGTAGATGTGAGCATATCTGTAAGGGTATATGAGTATATGTAGCCTGCATATATATATGTGTTGTGTGTGTGGACGTGGGTGTGTGTGTGTGAGAGAGAGAGTGTGGGTGTGTGTGTACGTATGAGAGGGAAATATGGAAGTAAATCCGACATTTTGTAGAAAATAGAAAAAACAAAGTATTCCCAAAAAGATAAACTTATTATAGATGGTGAGTCATCGTTAGAACGTTTTGGTTTTATCAAACCTACATCAGGACATTAGAATGGAAAAAGTGTTATTTGAACTATAAATGGATTAACCATGAGGATATGTAAAAGGATATACTCGTGTTAGTCCGTTTATATACATAAAATTGAGCTACATAAAAATAAAAAAGACGTAGATTAAACATACATTCAATATTAATAAGGTGTATACCTAACATATGTTGCATAGGGGCTAAAGTCGAGTTGTAGTAGTAGTCGTTAGTAGTAACCGTCGCTAGTTCAGAACAACATACGCAACTTGTATAGTTAAAAAGGGGTTGCTTGTTTCTCTCTAGGCTCGTGGGTTCTTTTTCAGGGAGAGGGAGAGCGCGAGGGTCAAGCTATTCCCTCGTAAATCACGTTCAGGCGCGGGGTACGTTGCTACTCTAGATATCTCACCTCGAACTCCCAACAAACGCGGCCGACCCTCCTCGGGTCTGGCGAAAAAGAGGTCGAATTCTCTTTACTTCCGTTTGTCGTCCCGGTGTGGGAGGGTCTCATCCACTTCCGCTCCTCCGCAGAAACTGGGACTTCCGTTTTTATTTTAAACTCTAGTTCCTGGGTCATTGATCGGTCAATGACTGGCACCCCGTTCAGTGTTTACTCTTCCAAACTTTAACCTTTGTTCATATTTCTTTTTCTTCTCTTTCTACAGAAATCCGATTACGGTTTTCTTTTCATTCCCCAAATTCCCCGTAGACCATAATAATTACGCTACACACAATTACGTAAGGATCTGCTAGTCTTCTTCCTTTATTCTTTTTCTCATTTTTTAACTAATTGTATCTATTTAAAACAATACGTCATATATTTCAAACGTCCTCACGTCATCTTTTTTTCAAATCGAACGTTGCTAACGAATACGCACATTTTGGTCTACATAAACTCTCTTCTCTCGTTTTATTTAGAAAATATTTCCATTCCTATTCAGACAACACTTATTTCCATCCTAATGTCTTAATAAGGATTTGATTAAAACTGAAAGGTTTTAACGCCGACTTCACCATCTATAATACATTCATCTTTTTGGGAATACATTGCTTTTGCCTATTTTCTACATATTTAAGTATGTATATGGATGTGTGTATAGTAATGCAATTAGACGAGTAGGAAGGTCGGCAAATTGTAATAGAAAGAAAAGTATTTCTTGATGGAGATGAAAAAGTAAGTTTTAGATACCTGTCAAAAGAACAAAGGTCATTGGTGCGAGAACAGTCAGATGTTAATGGACAAGATCATCGTTTTTAAGTACTTTATTTGAGTTGTCAATGTGACAGGTGTAGATGTTATTTTCACAGGAAGTAAAGACCTACAATACTTAAGGAAGAAATTGAGAGAGAGAGTCAGCCGAACTGCAGTCCAAAGCAGGACTGTTTGAGCCAGGCCGGGATCCCCACTTCGTCCACTGTGGTCGATTAGAACGTAGACATGAGACTTAGGGGCTGTCCGTTGAAGAGAATGGAATAATAAAAAATTCCATCTGCCGTCGGGATTGTGATAGTAAGTAATTCGCACCCATATCTATTTTTGCAAAGTGTCACTCGCACATCCCCTGCGGGAATATCGAGAAGAGAAAGGAAGTCAAGTATATTCTGCAAATCCGTTTTTGCTTCATTTTTTTCCTTGGCTCCTAGGGTTTCGACCCAACCCTCGAACGAATAAACCTGTCTTAAGAGAGCATTGAGTCGAGTAGGTAAAATTGTACAGACTACGTAGAAACATTGCCTCATAAGCACCTAGTAAATAAAATCAGTGTATATATTAACCAACCGCTCCGCACGAGCAGGATACGACACGTGGTCAATTTCTTAGGCGGAGTTTGATATGTTTGAATTCAGAGTTTTTCTTTTCCAGGGCTGGTTGCCATACCAAAGTTAAAGAAGAACTTTGATTTTAAACCCGTTGTAGACCTGGAAAATGGCTCAGCTAGTTTATGCCTGATTGTTTTCTGACTGAACTGTTTGGTAATCAATAGTTGTGTACAAAATGAACACTTATAACTGAAAGAGATGTCACCCCCTCCATTCTTCCCCTGGTAACAACTAGACATAAAGTTTTCAGTTTTTAATTTAGTAACAAAATAATAGGGTCATACAGTTCAAATATCACCCCCCCCCGGCCTTCTGTTGTTGATATAAATTTAATGTATGATCAATTCAGACGAAATGTTGTGTATATAGCAATAAAGATGAGGACGACAGTCCGAAAAATCAACAAGAATAATAATAAAAATAAACAGCTTAAAAACAAGAATATATAAGTAATAAAACAAATTAAAACGAATATATAGAAAATTATATTTATTAAGTAAAGTCGATGGAGTGACCTATTGTCGGTAGTAACCGGATAGCAAGGGAGCCCCTTTTTTACTAGCGCTACTTCAGGGAGATTATTGTTTGCGTCAGAGGAGAGGTCCTAAATCCATCATCAGCTCCTCACTTAAACTACACAGATCCAAGCTGTGCTACTCAATTGCTGAGTTGTCGAGGACCGCTATCGAAACCGGAACCTAATTATTCCTGAGGCGGATATTAAATCCCAGCCAACAACGGGTAGCTCTGCAAGTATCTAAAAAAGTAAATAAATGAATAGAATAAATTGTATATATTTTGTGTGAGATAAATGGGAGACATTACTTTGACTTTACTGGAATTGTCACTATTTTGGTCCGATCAAGATATAGCGTAGATCTTTATTGTTCAGTGTTTTGTTCAGTGTTGTCCAGACGAAATCGAAATGACGGCTATAACATGGCAATATATATGTCTATGTGCTATTCTGGGGCTTGATTTTTGCGCCTTGTCGACTAGAATCAGGACCCAACGTGAGACAAATACTGCTATCAGATTGTGATAAAATTAATTTAATTATGGACATAAAGAAAGGAAGTGAAATTAAGATCAAAATCAGAGAATTTCATATAATTCCACACACTAGCAAATTCAGAATATTTCGGTGTTGTAACACATCATAGATGTGCAAAACATAGGGTTTATACTGATACTAATAACCTTGGGAAAGGTTTGAATCGCGCTATGCACTCCCAGCGATGGGTAAATAGTAGGTTAGAAAAGGTGAAAGAAAAGTAACGAGAAAAATGTTTGTTTACAATGAAATATTCATTGTACATAATATTTCCTCTTTCTTTAACTTAAACCAGTTTTCTACTAAAGATGACATTCATACATTTTTTTATCTTCCCCTCTCTCCCCCCTTTCTTTCATTCTATCTTTTTCCCTTTTATTTGCTTTTCTCCCTTTTTTATTTTTATCTTTTCCTCATAGTCAACCTTTTCAAATTTGTATATTTTTTTATTCATTACTGATGAAGTCTTTCATGAAATAAAGACGAAATAATAAATTTTCCCCATGAATTGAATTTATTATTTGTATAGGTTTATCTACTTTTTCCATTTATATTTTCACATTTTGTCGGATTTCTTCATATATATATATTTTACTATAATGGAGATTAAATAACTGTATGTCTGTAACAGAAACTATCTCACCGCTGACATCACCATTTCCTTAGTTATTTAAGTTATATTTTCGACGATTATGAAATAGTCATTATTCAATCTTAATTAGCATCGTATTTATTAACGATAACTGTATTAAAGTCCAGTTGAGTTAGATTTGCCGGAAAAATGTCCATATCATTAATGCATTTAAAATCCTGAAATATGTGTTATATATCACTAAGAAATAAAGATTTACATAGTATATGGTTGGAATAATTTGCATAATGATTTTAACAAAACTGGGTTTAATAAATACTTATTTGTTGTTACTAATTTCTAATACTATCATGTTATTCTCAAACATATTAAAAGCCATCCTAAAAATAATTTTATATAGAAACCAACTACAATAACAATAAAATAAGTGTAATATTTTTTCATTTTCGTTTCGATTGTCTTTCTAATTTAAAATATTTTATGACATTAAAACTTAAATACTTTCACTTAGAGGGCGCATACATTTGCTAGTATTGAAGATATAACTATATCTATAATTAATTTGGCCATATTTATAATTAACGAGTGCTCAATATCATTCATAGATTATTTATATCTAAGTTAGGGTAGCGAAGACGTAAAGATTACGTCAGTTAACTGACAATTTCTCAGCTATGCGATTTTCCGTCCAGATTAATTTTTTGGTTCGTGTTTTGCGTCATATGCTTCGTGGTGCATCGTCGGAAAGGTCAACCATATGATTCTTGTTTCGTTTGCCGTAAAGGAAAATGAAAGCAGCAAAACACGAAATTGATAAACAGTAGATTAGAACGCCTTCTCTTAAATTGCAAAGGAAACTTACCTCCCTATCAAACACCAAAAACTAAACTGGCATCAAGAAAAAGAAACTAGAATCACGTGTTTGATTTTTCGCATGATGCACCACACAATAGCATATAAGTTTGAGCCCCCCCCTCTCTCTCTCTCTCTGTCTCTCTCTCTCTCTCTCTCTCTCTCTCTCTCTCTTTCTCTCTCTCACACACACACACACACAGTTTCCTTGGTCTAGTGCAAGCCAATCACTCAAGTAAGAATCTTTTTATTCATTTTTGTCGCGAAAATTACAAATCCCACATTTAAGTTTATATATATATATATATATATATATATATATATATATATATATATATATAATTTTTCTATAGGAAGAATAATTTTGTTAATCACCTTTAACTTTACACGTAAATATTGAGTAAGTTTTAAAATTCATTTGTTTTGAGAAACTAATAAATATTTACAGTATATTTTGAAAATCGCATAGGCGAGAAACTATCTATTACCAATCACCATCGATTTTATAAATATATATATATATATATATATATATATATATATATATATATATATATATATATATATACAATCAATAATATATTATATTATGGATATTATTATCTTGTTACTATTAGTTTAATGCTTACGCAATTCTCAGACAAGAGTCAAATCTCAACCATTTGACTCTCGTCTAAGGATTGCGTAAGGATGAAACTAATAGTAACGAGATAATAATATCCATAATATATATTATTGATTGTAAATTTGCTCTGCTATATTAGCATTGAGCACCTTTATATGCCAATACCTTTCTCGTTTATTCTCTATTCCTTATAAAAACCGTCAAGAGAATTGGCCCCGAAACGGTTTGCACACTTTCTCTTCTGATGAGCCTATTTCAGTTGTAAACATCGTTTGTTTTTTCATTATATCTTATTCATACTGTCGGATTAATTTCCATTTTATTTTCACATACTTGTCCATGGAAAAACTTTACATTTGAATGTTTACCCCTTTTTGGATGATATCCATTAACACCACGGATTTTACCTATAAATGTGGGCTACTTATTTTATAGTTGGATTGTATTACAATAATTTTGATATTCCATATACACTTTTATACATATTTTACACTTTTCTATAATTTTACACCAGACTTTTTTGAGTCTTATTTCATTACTATAATGCTTCTGATTATTTTCAAAATTGAAAATGAGATTCATTTTATTTTTAAATAAAATTCATTTTATTTTTAAATAAAATTCATATTATTTTTAATGCAGACAGCACAATTTTATTTTTTTGATTAATTCCAACGTTTAACTAGCAGCGTTCTGTTTTTACTAACGGTCTTTTTCCCGTCTTGTTTTTTTGTTGATGACCGACCCACGTGCGGTTGATACATTATAACGCAATAGGGTCCTCATATTAGTTGAGGATGGGCCGAGTGTTGCTTTTTAAAAACCGTCAAGAGAATTGGCCCCGAAACGGTTTGCACACTTTCTCTTCTGATGAGCCTATTTCAGTTGTAAACATCGTTTGTTTTTTCATTATATCTTATTCATATATATATATATATATAAAGGAAAAGGTGACTTACCGGTGAATTTGGTCACGATGGTTAGTAAGTGTGGAATTCAGGGAGGTATTTCAGCGATATAACAAATACAAAGTGCTCAATACTAAGTAGAGCAAATGTATTATAAAATGGGTACAAGAGATAACCTACTCGAGTTTCACCATAAGGATCTTCAGGGTTAAATCCACTGAATTAATCGAGACACTGATTAATTCAGTGGATTTAACCCTAAAGATCCTTATGGTGAAGCTCGGGTAGGTTATCTCTTGTACCCATTATATATATATATATATATATATATATATATATATATATATATATATTGTTTTGTGTGAGCTTGTTTGTCTGTGGTCGGAATTGTGTTGTAATTTCTAGAATTAGTGCTTCCAACATTGTTTACGACATCATTTGCCTCCAAGACAAAATTGTAAACATTTATCTTAGACATGCCTCTGGCATTACAGTGATGTCAGGAAAAATAAAACCTTTTAGCAATTTTGTGTGTGGTTTAGACTTGAGCCTTCAGCTATATCGAAAGGAAATAATCACAAGGGGATAGTGTTACGTTGGCCTCGTGCTTTCATCTTGTGAGTTCATCTTGTGAGTTCATCTTGTTCGGCTACTTTTAGTAACAACACAGCGACCTATTTTTCCAGAATGAGTTTTATTTTCCCTCGATACATTTAGACCCAAAATATCGTGAGGGAGAGTGTAAAGACAGCAAAAAAGAGTACTTGAATTGGTACTTAGCCTAGAATGAACTACTTCTTTAGCTCCAATGGATTCTAGACCCACTGACTAACAAACTCTAGACGCAAAATTACAGTTCAGAAAGTTTATATCGCAATCAGAACATTTACCTAACCTCACGTGGCCACGCCTTCTTCGAGCAGAATGCCTACGATTACATAATCATCTCTTCTTCCGGATAGAACACCTATGCATTTTCTTTACGGTCAACGTATTGTTTCTCTCCATTTCCGGATCTGTTGTTTACTTAAGTTAACCTAAAAAGTATTTAGATCTAATTTAATCTAACCTATGTTTCATCAACTTCAGATGGGACAAAGGATGGTCAGTCATTCTGTCTCTGTTCTCATTTGTGTGTAGAATCTATTTATTTATTTATTCATTTATTTGTTGACTTGTGATTAATATATTCCGTTGATTTTTTTAAAAATCTGTATTTCACTGCTATCATAATGCAATAATAGATCTGGTTAGCGAAATAAGCGCTGTATTGCAATGACAGTGTCAACAGTTTTAGAATTAATGTTAATCACAAACGCACGATGTTCAGCATTCCAGTTAAGGATGGAAATTAAAATGGGATGGGTGATGTGACTTAAATACATACGTCCCACTTGCTTATCACTAACTGCGCTTGTGTGGTGGCAATTTGAAATCCGGGAAATCATTCTAATGAACACACATGTATACTGTGGTACCTTGACTTACGAGTATAATTCGTTCCGCTCGTAGCTCAATTACCTCATATATCAAATGGATTTTTCCCATTGAAATAAATTTAAATGCCATTGATCCGTTCCAGCCTCATCCCAACAAAACACCCTAATTTTTTTGACGTTTTTTTTTAAATAAGAGAAATAGAACTGTATATATAAAAACATAAAATAGAATATAACGAATTATGCGTTATGATATGTTTTAATGTCTACTTTTTTTTATAAATAATATTTTTGTTTGGTGTAAAATGGGGATTTATCTGTCAACTTTTGTTATTTTATATTTACTACTCCCTTTATATCTATATATCTATCTATCTACCTACCTACCTATCTATCTATCATGTGTATTTAATATGGTTCATTACTTAATGTGTTTTACCTATATCTATATCTACACACACACACATATATATATAATCAATTATGGTTTTAACTATCTATCTACCTACCTATTTCTGCTGCTTCAAATGTATAAGTCGCGTCATATCTATTTATCTATCAATTCTGAATTATCACTTTCTCTTTTTTTCCTTACAATTCCTAGGAAAAGATTATAGAAACAACGCATTTAGTGAAAGTCCATACACATTTTTTTTTTTACTTCGCGGAAAATAAATGCTAGTACAGTTTTTGTTTAACAATAAAAAATCTGGCCTCGTGAAAAATACCTCAAACAAGTTAAATGAAATTATATCCTCTAATGGCGAATTTTTTGCAGAGCAAATAGACAAATATGTTTGTTGAATCAATCGCTATTAAGAGAAAATAATTTTATGTATTATATATATATATATATATATATATGTGTGTGTGTGTGTGTGTGTGTGTGTGTGTGTGTGTGCGTGTGTGTGTATGTTTAGATATATTTGACCAGAATATTTTCATTCAACCAAATATGGTTAAACATAAAAGAATCCTTATTTTTTTCAAGGTTTTTTGTTCTTTGTCTTTTTTAGATTTCCTAACAATTCTTTTCATGTAATAATCCTGAAAAGTTGTTAATAATTTGTTGCAAATAATTATTATTGGTAGACCAAGTACTTTCGGTTATTTTTCGAACTATTATCAAGTTATTGTATATCCGTCTGAAGTATCATTATCAATTTCTCGGAATAAAAAGTGTTCTGTCTATTCATTTTCTGGCCTTGGAGCTGAGAAAACTGTTGTAAAGGTCGTACCATCTGTAATTGGGACCCTTGGAGTCTGCAGGAATTTGAAATCCAAAGAAGAATCATGACCATCCAAACAACAGCATTGATAAAATCAGCTAGAATACTCAGCATCCAATGAACTACCAGCATAACTGGGTGTAAAAAAGAACTCTCATGGAGATAATAATAATAATAATAATAATAATTATTATTATTATTATTCTTATTCTTATTATTATTATTATTATTATTGTTATTATTATTATTATTGTTATTGTTATTCTTATTCTTATTATTATTATCATTATTATTATTATTATGGTGGATTTTGCTGAGGCAACAGACCTCAGAATGAAAGAAGGTGAAAAACTGGAGAAATACGTCGATCTTTCCATATAACTGAAAAAGCTGTGGAACACGAATGTGTCAGTGATACTAATCGTAGTCTGAGTCCTTGGAACATTCTGCAAGAACCTAAAAAAGAAACTGGATTAACTGGAGATGAGAGGAGGAGTTGCATCAAAGCTACTACTAAAATCGTCTAGGATATTTATAAGATTCCTGGAGACTTAAGAAGACTTGCTGTCACTCAGATGGGAAAACCCCATAAGGAGTAAAATCCTAAGTAAATCGTATCATGTATATTTGGTGACCATAAAAAGCAAGATATAAAGAGATTTTTACTATGAAAAGTAACTTGATTGCAAAGATTATGTACGTATGGTCTATCAGAAAAAGAGAAATCGTGGCCTTGTGTCAAACTAAATAAAGCTAACTAAATATTCACAGCAATTCTTAGACTTACCAACTTGTAGCAGATGTTTCATGGGACGATTGAAAATTAATTTCTTGTAAAAGAAAAGCAATTCAAAAGTTAAATTTGATTTGCTTGCTGAGCAACGTGTTAAACAAACAATCAGTCAAATGTGCCGTAATAAACGGCCTGAAAAATGTGGAATGAGGAAAATTAGCTTCGAACCGTTCAAGCAAGGCCATTATTATCGCTGAATTGATGAACACATGTAAATGGCCAAGGAGGGCAACATCATTTAAATTGCTTTGCGATTTCGCTCTCTTAAAAGAAGCAGTAACTCACTGTGGGCAATGATAATGAACGCTTGTTGGCAACACCAATAAATAATAAAATGAAAGAAATAAATTAATAAATAGAAGAAGCAGCAAAGTGTAAGAGGAGTAATAAAAAAGCAAAAGTGAAAATTGTTTTCAGGCGTAGCTTATATCTAAAATTGAATTATCGATTTTCCTGATAGAGTTTTATCAAAGCCTTCCCTCTTTGCACATTTCTTTATTTCGCTTAAGGACTAATATCGCTTTGATAATGCGCATGAAAGTAATTACCCAATAATGACCACTTTCGCTTTTGTAAACGACTCTTAACAACATGATATTATCTAAGAGAATTTCAAGAGTTCTTGTTTCACACACAAGTTCATTTTAGAATATCAGATCAGATCTTTTAAAAAGATATTCATGCTGGCAATCCCGACTGCAAATACATTAATTTTTCCTTAAACTTCTAGGCAAGCATCACTTTATTTGATCTACAAGTATTTGCCTTTTCATTTGTTACCTGTCACGTGGTGATTTCTTTTTGTTTTATCCCTTTATATATTTTGCAGTTATTTTGCATATACACACTTGTGCAAATTAACTAAAACAAAACGAACAATTCAATTATTATTATAATATCCTCGATCTCTTTCTAAGATTTGCCAGTGTGTTCGAACAGCGTTACAATTTTCGTACACTTCCTTAGAGTAACGTCCACCGTTTGATCGTCATAAAAATCAGATGCAATCACGGATGACGCAATATTTTTCTAGGCAAAACAGATTTCATCATACAACCTGAAAATAGATTCATATTACTGCACAACAGGTTTCCTAAGAATATTAACGCTATATAAAAATGCCACCAGCCTCATCCAGGATTATGAACACGAGTCGCCGGGTCCATTTCCTACGACGATAACCATTTCACTAAGGTTGCCTTTGCTTGACAACTATTTTGTATATACATTTCCTTAATCATACAATATAATTTAATATTTTTGTTAGCCCAGTCGACAGGGATTAGAATATGCTGAACGTATTTCCTGTAGAGAGCTAACCCCAGCAATCAAAAAAGTGGTGTCCTGAGTATGACACTAAACTAGGCCTAATGATGAGTCTCTAGTTTTGTATCTCTGCGGTAAGTGCTCTACCTCTTCATTGTCATTACTCGGAGGTCCAATCTAAACTGGGTTGGCATTATCTTTTCGGTTTCCATCTATGGGTCAAATAGATATGTTTAAAAACGATTAATATTATATAAAAATAGGGTCTCGGAAAATTGTATATTTTACGTGTTTAATAAAAGTCAAACAAGAGGAGAAATGTGTGAAGTGTTTATGACAATAAATCCATAAATGTCAGGAAATACCATTTATGAGGTATTTTACCTCGTGTTCAGTAAATGATGCTGTGTGTCATGTGTTTAGGAGATAAATGGTGTTGTATATCTTTATTCCTTCATTCAATCTGAACCAGAGTGATTATACCTATTAGAATCTAATCTGTTGGTCAAAAAGATGTTTAAAAAATGTTCGTATTAACTAGGCCGGAAACAGTGTATTCATCCTAGTTTAGCCATAAGTATTGTATATTCTTCAATCCCCATTAAGCTTAGCTTAGCTGGTCTCAGTATTAGAAGTAGGTATTTACCCATCCATTTCTCCATAGGATGTGACACAAGATCGCAAGTATGTGGAATCCAAGAAGGATCGAACTCGCTGTTATTTAGTAATAATGGATCTATGAGCTTAGCTTGATAACAATTGCACGACGATAGGCCACCTTCTCATGACAAGAAGTATGGAGCATCCAGTGAGAAAAAAATAACACACAACGATACATTAGCAAGAATCATCAACCATTGCACTACAATAAACGAATATTTAGTTATATTTGCTTAGTATGGTACGTAAGCGTCAATTCCCACACAGTACCAGTTGCTTGTAAATGGTTAGTAATCTAAGTAATGATCAGGTTCATTGGTGTATTAACCTCGGTTAATCTGGCGGGAATCAAAAGTTTCAGTATGTGCTGGCTGCAAGTCACACGTATTCTCTAATTGAAATATAATCTTTATGCAATGTTTGAAAGTATTTGCAGGAATTGGCAAAACCATTCATGTTGTAAGACAACACTGAAATCTATCGACCACTTAGTAAGTAGATAATGACAGAAATGTGAGAAGGATGTGGGGGTAGCTCTCAAAGTATTTTTTGACTACCAAGAAGAGAGCCCCTTTGGTTTGAATTCAGATTTTCTCTTTTCCAAGACCGGTTTCCACACCAAGTTTTTTTGGATTATTTCTGCATATTCGGTATATAAGGTGTGCTGGGTTCAGTTGCTGATATTCGACACGGACGAACGGATCAACAACCAAGTACTCTGCTTAACACAAGGATTTTTCACTAAGGAATAACTAAGGATTCTTCACTAAGGAGCAACCAATGATTCTGCTTAACACTAAGGAACATTCTACCTAATATTAAGGGACACAAGGGATCGCCACTGTAAAATGCTCTCACCTGTAGTCCTAAAATGGTCACAAATATCGTAACAAGCTTAAAGAGCCCAAACTATCCAAATACTGACCGATAGCGGGAGGAGGAATAGTTGGATTTGTACTCTTCCCTAGGATATTAGCGCTACGTCAAATGCAAACAGCTCAGCCCAAGATTTGAACTCGTGTTGCCGTGTCCTTTTCCAACGACAGTAACCATTACATCACACGCGTCCAACTAATCTGGCCGCACTCAATAAATGTATAGAATGTTTATACAATATATAAAATTTAAAGTTTTAGGTAATAAATTGTCCAAATTTAATTAGTATGTAATTCTTAAGAGAAATAAAAAGAATTTACTATCTCTTTAATTACTTTTACTTAGATTGCTTTTGGCGAGAAACTACTGAGATATCAGTTTCTAAAATGAACCGGTGAAAATTTAATTGGCATTACGACAAGGCAGTAAAAGGCCATCTTATTAGTTTAGTAGGCGGTGGGCGGTGTTAAGATCACAGGTTATCTGTTCCTGGTGTAAAAAAAAAGCAAGTTCACTGCAAGTGTAACGATTATGCACATGTAATCCTGTTACATTTAATGATGTCCTGCTTTCGTCTGAAATCTACAGAAATAGTTATGGTTGAAGAATTAACTCCCAAAATATAATCAATTACGTCAGCAGTTCACTGTCATCTTTAACTATTTGGAAAGGCTCCTATACTTTCAAAACGTGCGCCGCATGATTTGACAGAAGCCAACTTTGGCCGTGATGGTTCTTTGTCTATACTGTAGCGAACACATCCACCCATTTTGCAATGGTAATAAAAATGTGGATATTTTCCAAGAATTTAATGGGATGTAGACAAAAGTTTAGTTCAACAAAACCGGCTAAATCAAAACACAAAAGAGATTCCATTCAAGCAACTTTTAGTAGATTGTCGGTGCATTTGCGTTAGTGTTGTTCAATATGAGTTTCTACAACTCCATGATAGCACTGTATTGATTGATATATTTATTTTAACGGCTTGTTAATCCATATGGGGTTACTTTATATCTAGAGGTTAGAGAATCACATTCATTATGCATTCATATTTACTTTTTTACACGGTCCTAATACAAATCATTTTTAAACAGATTTACTTTGCCAATGGATGGGACCCTAACAGATACTACCACTTCTGCCCAGAATGAATTCTGGAGTAATAGCAATGAGGTGGGGACTACACGGATATACTGTGCAGAGGGCTGACTCTCTAATCGAAAATGTTGTTACCGGAGTATGATACTAAACAACATCTATATTGAGGTTCTGTTTTAGAGTTCTGGGGAGTATGCAGTACTCCTTCATTACAATTAATCTCATCTAACCTGAACCGTAGCTGGAACTTCACTATCCGATGCATGTAGGTGTCATACCCATGACAACCATTTTTTGGGGGAGAGGGGTCTTACGCTTCTGGAGGGGATACAGTTAACCTATTCTAAGCCCCACCAAGAGACCGAATATTATTTCAGTTGCATCGTTTCGGTCTATTTAAATTCAACATTTGTCTTGATACATGTTAAGCACGCTTCGTATATTGTTATTTTATCGTTAGAAAGAAATGTACTTATGAATCTTTTATTCGTCTCGGGTAACGTGGGTGTAATTAAACACCGTAATTAATGAAATATCAAGTGTCATAGACAGATTTAAGGAAATAATTGATCTTCACTGTGTATGTTAAAACCTCTAGTGCGAAAAACAAAATCTAAAAAAAAAAAACAAAAAGCAAACAAACAACATGCATATTATGAAACCTGATACATTCAAATGCGCGTCAATGCGATAATTTGTCGTTTAATATAATTTCATTTAAAAGTATAAAATCAATATTAAATTAACGAAAGAGAATCAAAGAGAAGAAAGATACTCTAAAAAAATTGTGCAAAATTAATAGCCATTATCATAAAAGAGAAACCTGTTTAAAAGATCTTTAATTACACAAAATATTAAATTTCCTATTTGAATTAAAATCGCTATTTTTGATTGTTTATTCAATAATCCTTTTCATAATTTTCCATTAGCAAATCAATATACTTCTTTATATATTAAGTATATGAGTTAGATTCTCGTGTTTGTATAGTTTATATGCTATGGCGAAAAAGTCATTAATTAAAAATAGAAAAAAGATTGAAAAACACCCATAATCTTATTTATACTACACAATTTGTTCAATGTAATTTCTAAGGATGAAAATAAATATAATCAAAGAGAAATTTATTAAGCTTTTTATTCAAATGTCGGTTTGTCGCCAATGCAAAATTCGAACTAAGTGTTTTGCACACGTTCGTAATTTTCTCTATATACTGTTATGTGGTGCATCCTGGAAAGGCTGCTTTATTTCGTGGGAGATTCTGGGAATGGCGTTCTGGTTTATAATGTATCAATTATAGGATTTGTTGATATATCTATTTCGTTATCTCTACGCTACCCTAACACAACACACAGACACACACAGACACACACACAGACAGACATACACACACACAGACAGACATACACACACATATATATATATATATATATATATATAGTGCATCGCGCTTTGATGATATGTTCCCAAACTAAACTCAAAGCCGAACTTCATTATATTAAAACCACTCTAATGAAGAATGGTTATCCAGAAGATATAATCACCACCACAATTAAACACAAATGCGCACAGTTCTCCACCGACCCCAAATTTGGACCGCAAAAATGCCCAGAATACCTAAAATTACCCTGGACTGGCAACTGCTCCATGCAACAAATTGAACGCATTATACGATCAGTCCACCATTGCCTTAATGCCGTCAACTTACGTATTATTTTTAAATCTAATACACTCTTTCCGCCAAATCTCAAGTACAGTATACCCCCTCACCACAAAAGCTATTTAATCTACAAATTTCTTTGCAAATGTGATATTTGCTACATCGGACGCACTACTCAGAGATTGGAGATCAGAATCAACCAGCACATACCCATATCCCTACGCAGCAATAATTTGGACCATTCCACTAAACTACCCAGTCAAACCTCCACTTCCGCTATCACACGTCACCTACTTGATAATCCTGCCTGCGCAGCGTCTTATAATCATTCAATGCTCACTATATTAGAGGCCGCTGACAACGAATTAGTCTTTCAATTCTTGAGTCCTTATTGATCAGCAAATTCCGTCCTGAACTCTGTATACAAAAACAATCCTTCAATTTACTGTTATTCGGATCCAACAATCACTCTTCCAACAATAATATTGTTGATAATAACTCTGCCTGTTCTCACAACTTTGCTACCTAATATATATATATATTTTTATTTTATTTTATTTTTATTTTTTTTTACTTCCACATCTGCGGATTTTACACATTATTCCTCGTACAAACATTAATGTCACGGTATGCTTCTCTGATGAGACGTGACCGAAAAAAAGATATATTTTTCAGAAGGAAAAAAAAGATTTTGTGAAATTGTATTTATTATAACATCTCACAATGCACACACTTTTTAAAACCATTTTCAAATTCTGCTCGTACCACAATCTATTCATATATATATATATATATATATATATATATATATATATATATCTCCTAAAATATTGAATCATGCTTTTGCGTTACTGGTTCTGTTGCTCCGAGTTTTATGAGTAACGTGTAAGCATACTTTGATATTTTATGTCTTAAACCTTCCCTGCTACAAAATCAACGCGTGATTCTAACCCTTTTATTGAATAATGTTCTTTGTATTCTTATGCATAGCAAAAAATGGCCTCCAAAACTGTCCCTCAAAAACACGTCCATATGCTCAACTACAACCCACTAAAATCTAAAACAAGTTTCTTACTCTAATTTTGGTCATGTGACTTATTTCAGCCAATTAATCAGCCCGTATCCCCCAGCTATTTTATTCGGTTCATATAATGGCTTGAATCCTTTGACCTCTCCGCTGTCAATCATTTCCTCTGCTGGTATTTGTTATCGGGCTCAAACGTCGTGAACAGGATCTGTAAGAAATGACGCCTTACACCACAATAATCATAACCAGAAAAAAATTGATATTTTTATATGCACATCACTTTCAAAATGCTCTAAATAAGAGGTTATGGCAATTCTTACTCCAATTTTGAAACTATTTTTCATAATAGTGTGGGGTCTGCGCTTCGTTAAACGATATTTTTAATCATCCAAATTCTTTATATAAGTGAGATAGCTATGAAATCCTACTAACAATTTTTCACCCCTTCGTAAATAGTAACATTTGTATCATCATTCTCCGCTGTTTATAGGTCTTCTATTATATCAGTATTATCCTTAATATATTTGTATGTATATATTTTAGAATTATGGGTCGATAACCCACAAAAATGGCCTATTTGTAACAGTGTAATCAAATAGTACAGGTGCACGAATAGATAAGTTATCAAAAAGCCAGAAGTCAGATGCCAGAAGAAAGACGAGTTGAGAATGTTCATCATCTTATCCAGTGGGCAAGGGGTAACAAGCTATGTTTGATCTAGCATCCCAGCCAGAGTCATATTGAGGTTACTAGCTAATGTATATCGTTGTGGGACGCCAACAACTATGTAAAAAAAATCGGTCACCACCGGGGTCTTTGTAGAGCATCATTAACAACATAACTGTGTATGAATTATTAGTATTAAGAATAATAATTTAAAGTTATATTTTTATAAATAAGTCAGATTATTAATTACTTGAAATCATATAAATGCTGGAAAAAGGCTTTATTCAGTATTCACAAACCCAACAAGAGTTAATATGCCGTAACACATATGTGGAATTTTAAGCAAATGGTATCACGCGAATAGATAAGTGATAGAAAAATAGCAACAGAAAGAAAGACAAGTTGAGAAAGTCCATCATCTCGTCCAGTAGACTAGGTATAACAATATCTGCTTGATTTACACCCCAGACCGGGGCTTACCGAGGTCACTTGCGGTTGGCCATCTGTGTGATGTCAGGATGTAAACGAATGTCGTTACCCAACCAAGGCATATGCTATGGTGTTGGTGGAAAGGGGCTTATGTGAACTCCAATATAAGACTACGGATTTCTTTACCATTCCTCCTTTAGTGGCTGGGGTTCGAGGAGACACACGTTTACGTCAACGGAGAACGAGGAAAATGTATTAACGAAACGAGAAGAGTCATGTTCCTAAAAGAACGAACATGTGGTGCTCGTTATTCCTTTCTCCTTTCTTCCAGGTCTCGGAAATTGAATGGGGGAGAATAAAGCAACGATGTCCAAATTTTTAAGATGAGTTTCGATTTTATCTTTTGATATCTTTCTTTCCTCATCCGACGATTAGCCATCGTTGACATAGCAGTCCTTGATGAAAACGCTACGCATTTTTAGCTTGTTTTCAAAAGAAAAATAGACTTAAAATGGTCTAATTACATTAATTTAGGAAATAAAGCAATAAACAGTCCAATTTGTAACTGAATGATAACTGTGTGATGTCTGTATTCGCACTGAACGTAATAGATGAATCATTTAAATTCTCGTTGTAACGTTAAAATAATCATGCTCAGGAAATACTAATAAAAACATTCACTTTTTTCTTAACAGAAGGATCACTATCAAAGTGAATACTAACAGGAACCAAATGTTATCACTGGACATCCAATTTCATAAAAAATGTGATATAGTAGAAACAAAGCATCTAAATAATGTGTGGGGAAATTTCACTAGAAAATCACTTGATTTCGATTAAAAGAATGTCTAAGTCTCTTATTTATACTAGCATAACAAAACCGCCCTTCGGGCGGTGTAAAAATAAAATTTTAAAAATATAGCCTGAGCCGAGTGGGATTTAAAATTCAATGTCAGAGAGGTAGTATCCAAGTAAAATTAATAAATGAATTGAAGTAATAAAAAACAACAATGCCAAAATATGCCAAAAACTTTAAAAGGATATTCAACATTTAATGATTTTAGTAATTAAAATCATCAAATTCATTAAAGGAGTAAAAAATAAACAATTTGAAATATAAATTAGGAAAGTTAACTTTCTACACCAAAGTTTATCCTGAAATAATATTCAATAATAACATTGAATTTGGTTTATCAATGAATAAAACAATCAACTATACAAAATGATTTTTATTTTTTTGATTATTTCTAAAATCTTTGAAATAAAACAATAAATATTCACCTTATTTATTTTACATTTAACAAACATTTAGCTTTAGTGTAAATAAATATTATATAAAATAAAATAGAGTAATGATACTTAAATCAATATTTAAATGCTAAATAATACCTAATATTAATTATTTTTTAATCGGAGTAAATAAAAATATCTAATTTATAGATTTATTTTCAACTAAATTTTATTTGGTAAAATTCTGTAAAAAGATAAATTCTTTAAAAATTTTCTTCAATAAATAAAATCCTTTTGATAAGAGATTCAGTATCAATTTGTCTGTAACTAAAACTATGTTGCTGTAAAATTAATAAATCAAATAAAGTAATAAAAAACAACAATGCTAAAATATTCCAAAAACTTTAAAAGGACATTCAACATTTAATGATTTTAGTAATTAAAATCATTGAATTCATTAAAGGAGTAAAAAATAAACAATTTGAAATAGAAATTAGGAAAGTTAACTTTCTACACAAAAACATTTTTCCTGAAATAATATTTAATGATAAAATTAAATTTGGTTTATCAAAACAATAAAAAATCATTTTGTGTAGTTGATTGTTTTAAATCAACTACACAAAATGATTTTTTATTGTTTTGATTATTTCTAAAATCTTTGAAATAAAACAATAAATATTCACCTTATTTATTTTACATTTAACAAACATTTAGCTTTAGTGTAAATAAATATTATATAAAATAAAATAGAGTAATGATACTTAAATCAATATTTAAATGCTAAATAATACCTAATATTAATTATTTTTTAATCGGAGTAAATAAAAATATCTAATTTATAGATATATTTTCAACTAAATTTTATTTGGTAAAATTCTGTAAAAAGATAAATTCTTTAAAAATTTTCTTCAATAAATAAAATCTTTTGATAAGAGATTCTGTATCAATTTGTCTGTAACTAAAACTATGTTGCTGTAAAATTAATAAATCAAATAAAGTAATAAAAAACAACAATGCTAAAATATGCCAAAAACTTTAAAAGGACATTCAACATTTAATGATTTTAGTAATTAAAATCATTTAATTCATTAAAGGAGTAAAAATAAACAATTTGAAATAGAAATTAGGAAAGTTAACTTTCTACACCAAAGTTTTTCCTGAAATGATATTCAATAATAAAATTAAATTTGGTTTATCAATGAATAAAACAATCAACTATACAAAATGATTTTTTATTGTTTTGATTATTTCTAAAATCTTTGAAATAAAACAATAAATATTCACCTTATTTATTTTACATTTAACAAACGTTTAGCTTTAGTGTAAATGAATATTATATAAAATAAAATAGAGTAATGATACTTAAATCAATTTTTAAATGCTAAATAATACCTAATATTAATTTTTTTTAATCGGAGTAAATAAAAATATCTAATTTATAGATTTATTTTCAACTAAATTTTATTTGGTAAAATTCTGTAAAAAGATAAATTCTTTAAAAATTTTCTTCAATAAATAAAATCTTTTGATAAGAGATTCAGTATCAATTTGTCTGTAACTAAAACTATGTTGCTGTAAAATTAATAAATCAAATAAAGTAATAAAAAACAACAATGCTAAAATATGCCAAAAACTTTAAAAGGACATTCAACATTTAATGATTTTAGTAATTAAAATCATTGAATTCATTAAAGGAGTAAAAAATAAACAATTTGAAATAGAAATTAGGAAAGTTAACTTTCTACACCAAAGTTTTTCCTGAAATGATATTCAATAATAAAATTAAATTTGGTTTATCAATGAATAAAACAATCAACTATACAAAATGATTTTTTATTGTTTTGATTATTTCTAAAATCTTTGAAATAAAACAATAAATATTCACCTTATTTATTTTACATTTAACAAACATTTAGTTTTAGTGTAAATAAGTATTACATAAAATAAAATCGAGTAATGATACTTAAATCAATATTTAAATGCTAAATAATACCTAATATTAATTTTTTTTAATCGGAGGAAATAAAAATATCTAATTCATAGATTTATTTTCAACTAAATTTTGTTTGGTACACTTATGTAAAAATATGAATTTTGTAAAAAAAATTTTCAATAAATAAAATCTTTTGATAATAGATTCAGTATCAATTTGTCTGTAACTAAAACTGTCACTGCTTACATCAAAACACTGTCATTGATAAAAATATTATTTGATTAATAATCAATAGATGCATGCAACATTTTGATTTGAGGGGGACAGAAGTAAGTTTCCATTTCAAATGGTTTCATTTTTCTTTACTCCTTTAATAAATTTGATGATTTTACCGATAATACAAACCCTCTTATATGGAAATTTTAACTCAGACAATATCTTTCAAAAATTAATTTTCATAACCCCCCAGATGGCGTTTTTTGCTAGTTTATGTAAAAATGTTTGTGCAATAAATTAATGAATATAATATATGTTGTTACACTCTTAATTCATTTTCTTAGAGATTTAATAAATTTTATATCCATTAAAGTAAGCATTAAATTGAATAATTGGCAGACCTGAGCATCTGGAAACCCCCCATCTAAAGTTTTTGTTTTTAATTTTTTTTTCTTTCTTTTAATGGATTATTATCAATTGCACACCAATCTATCAGATTGTAAAAGAAAAAAAAATTCAAAAAAGTTATTTATTTTTCGCGGTGCTCAGTTCCTCCTATAAGTTTATCGTAAATCGATCCCCCATATCAGAACCGCTACAAAATTTATTCATTTATTTATTTTATTGTTTTCCTTCAATGGATTATTATCGATTACACACCAATCTATCAGGTTTTTTAAAAAATTCTTAAATGTTCTTTATTTTTTGAGTTTTCAGGGGTGCTCATGCCGACATATAAGTTTATGGTAAATCGCTGCCCCATATCAGAACCGCTTGAAAGGAAACTGGTGCAAATGTGTCAAAGTTAGGGTGGCCCAGAAAAAACAGAACCCAAATTATTTATTTATTTTCGCATTAAACTAACCTTAAACCCCAACACCAACCCTAACCTCAAATCCTAACCCTAAACCCCCCTAGTTACAATTAACAGTTTTATTACAAAATTTGTGGGTTCTGTTTTTTCAGTGTCACCTTAATTTTGACACCTTTGTGCAAATTCAGCCCAACTGTTCAGGTAGAGCGCTCTTTTTTTTTTTTTACAATCTGATAGATTGGTGTGTAATCGATAACAATCCATTGAAGAAAAAAAAAATTTTTTGCGGTTCCGATATGGGGGATCGATTTACAATAAACTTATAGGGGGAACTGAGCACCCCTGAAAACTCGAAAAATAAATAACTTTTTTGAATTTTTTTTTTACAATCTGATAGATTGGTGTGTAATCGATAATAATCCATTGAAGAAAAAGAAAAAAGATTTAAAAAATTTTAGATGGGGGTTTCAGATGCTCAGGTCCGACGAATTATTTTATTTATTTAATTTTTGAAAACAAAACAAAATTCATATAAACTCGAAGTAAAATGCTATTTTCAATCATCTAATATAGAATAGTATTCCTCTTATTGATGAATGTGTATTGTTTAAACATTGTTTAAGCATTGAACAAAATACTATTAATTTCTCGCTACAATTAATTTAAATAAATGATGAAAAATAACATAATATGAAATAACCGTAAACAAATTTTGAATTAAAAATAAAAGTAAACATCTTTTTTTAATTCCTAATAGGAATAAGATAATTTGAAATAAAAAATACTTGTTATATTTGTGAAGGTGCCGCGAAAATTAAAAATAAATTTTATCTATAAATGTTTTCATGGTGTTTGTATCATTTGTTTTATTGTATTTAGGTGAGGCCACCGATTTCGGTGGCCTCGATTTAGGTAGGGGACTTTTTTTTTATCACCGCTTTTGTTTATACAAACCGAACTTCGGTTAAACATTGTTGAATAATGAATTTTAAAAGTATTGCGTCAATTATGATAAAAAATAAAGATTAATTTTTAGTTTTAGAAAGAAGCGCTAAGTGTTAAAAAAACAAACACGTAAAATCATTTTTTTTGTTTTCATTTTTTTTTTTGTCGTCTGATTCAGACCTACTTGTATTTTTTTTTTAAATCAACAAACTATTTTCTGTAAATGGTTGACAAGGTCCAAGGGTATATTTATGACAAATTAAAATTAAAAGATATTTCTTAATTTCTAAATAAATCACGGTCATTATATTTAGCGGAAAAGCATCGCTCAGAACTGGTTGTTATTTTAATTTTAATATTACCAATATGGAATAACCGTAAACAAATTTTGAATTAAAAATAAATGTAAACATCTTTTTTAAATTCCTAATAGGAATAATAAAATTTTAAATAAAAAATACTTGTTATATTTGTGAAGGTGCCGCGAAAATTAAAAATAAATTTTATCTATAAATTTTTTTATCTATAAATTTTTTCATTAAAAATTAACTCTATTAAAACTTTAAAAATATTTTTTTTTTACCGCAACGAAAACGGAAGTAGTCACGGACAAAATACCATAACTAATAATTTAACGTAATATTTAAATTAGTTGCTGTATCTTTATTTTTAAATTAATTTCTCGCAAAACTTTATACATGAAATAATTATAAATACAAATAAAAATTAAAATATCAATTAGAAACTGTTTAGAACTAAACATGCATTTATTAAAAGATTCGTTGAAAATTGGCTATGCAAATATTACAAACCAGCAAATATTACAAACGCATCTCAATACTTGTATATAAAGCAATTTGTTCCTTTAATATTAAGTATAATACAAATTGATTATAAATTAGGTTCTCATTGATTAACGCTAGAATTTAGTTTGGAATACCTGACGTCAGCCGTGACGGAGTTTCGGCTTCAGACAAAAATGCAGTCTATCTCCATTATATATAGATATAGATTTCAGTTTACACATAAGGCTTCAATTCCTTTGTAATAAATAATCGGTTTGTCTATTTAAGTCATTGGCCATATAATCGAATTAGGAAGATATTTTGGGTTCCATTTAATATAAATTATTTAAACAACTAGACATAGTATTATCTTAAGTATTTTCATAACATCACGCTCCCTTTATCTCCTCACCCTCTCATCCACATCCACACACACACACACACACATATATATATATATATATATATATATATATATTGTTACAGAAATGAAGAACAGTATGCATTTACCCAACCCCTCCACACAAGCAGGCTGGGACACGATTTTAAGTGGAGATTAACAGATTTGAATTTGAAGTTATCCTTCTCCTAGACCGGTTACCATACCAAGGTGAGAGAACTCAGTTTACTCTACTATTTACCCATAGCTGGAGGAAGAATAGTAGAATATCTACTTTTCACAGGGGCATAAACGCTTTGCGAAATGCAACGAGCCACGTCAGGATTTGAACTGGTGCCGTTGTGTCCACGACGACGATCATTACCCGACAGGGGCCTCCATAACTCACTATATTACTCCGAAATAAGATCCTCTGAACATGCTTTTAAAAATGCTTTGCTTTTTTTCTACGTCAAAGATTTTATCATTTCTCATGAAGAATTACACAATCAAAACGGACGTAATTACCAATAATGTAGCACGAATCTCAACAGCATTCAAATGCAGTAAACAAAAACATCTCCCTCTCTCTCTCTCTCTCTCTCTCTATATATATATATATATATATATATATATATATATATATGAAGTAAAATATGAGGAATGAAAGAACAAAACTCAGACAAAATGTGTAGTCTGAGTTTTGTTCTTTCATTCCTCATATTTTACCACATTCTGTCGGATTCATTCCAACCCCCTTTTCCTCATATATTATATATATATATATATATATATATATATATATATATATATATATATATATATAAGATGGTCGTTCAAAAAATGTTAAGCCTCAGCTAGATATTTTATGTATGGTTTGGCCATCGTTTTATATGTCTTTTTAATATTGTCGCACACCTATTTATGGACCTTACATACACACATAGACACGCACACGCGCGTACGCGCAAATATATATCTATGTAAAGTTTGTGAAAAAAAACTAGAGAATATGTTGAAAATTGACATTCTTGAAACCGACGGTATAGCGTTTCGGTTTTATTTAAACCATCAACAGTGCTAATAGTCATTAATCATATGTAAGAAAATTTTGAAACACGCAAAAACTTGAGAGCCGTTGTTTACGATGCTTAAAGGCCTTTGTCGATACTCAAAATGTAAGAAAAATACCCTACGTAAGGATGGCGCTCCCATTCAATCTGTTTTGACGTAATATCAACCATGGAAATGATTTTTTTATAAAGCGAAAATTATTAGATTTAAATGAATGCTTTTTGTTGTATTGTTAGTTAAAATAATCATGCCCACTGTTAATGCTTATCAAAGGGTATGAAAGGAATGTTGTTGGATAAGCCTTTAGAAGTTGTTATGAGTATCCGCTGTGGGGTGGAGACGTTGGTTTCGAGAAAGTTGTCAGGAAATACCTTCGAAGTCAATTTTCGACATATTCTCTTGTTATTTTTAGCAAAATTCATACACATTTACATTGACGGATTTTATATCCATTTCTTTCTTCGTATATATATATATATATATATATATATATATATATATATATATATATATATATATATATATATAATCAGTAATTAATATAAATAACATTTTTGAAATGATGCTCAAACCTTTTATGAAATTCATTTCTCTGAAACCTAATGTGCTTTCTTTTTATTCCCAGTCTTGTATATTCTCCTTTACGCTTAAGTTCGGCGTTTCCCACGTTTCGAAACATATCAAGAAAGTAATGGCATTGATTTAAGAGAATTTGAACTCTATAAGCCTGTTACCTTTTTTTTTGGGGGGGGGTAATACAGAATCTAATTGATGTTGTGTTTGAGCTTCAATAAATAAATAAAAAATAAATGATATCCATGATGTATGTTTAATATTCAACTAAGAATAATAAACTCCTAGTATGATGGCCACAAACAAATTGTCTGTCATATGGAAGTCTGATCTCACTGACAAGCTAAAGCGACATCTCTTCCAGGCTGTAGTCATATCAGTACTGCTGTATGGCTGCACTACCTGGACCCTAACGAGGCGCCTCGAGAATAAGCTAGATGGGAGCTGCACAAGAATGCTGCGAGCAGTTCTGAACAAGTCGTGGAAACAGCATCCCACAAGGGAGCAGCTGTATGGTCACCTGCCCCCTATCTCACAGACTATCCGAGTGAGACGGACTAGACATGCAGGACACTGCTGGAGAAGCAAGGATGAACTCATAAGTGATGTTCTCCTGTGGAAGCCAACACATGGACATGCCAGTGTGGGCCGCCCAGCAAGGACTTATATCGACCAGCTATGTAAAGATGCTGGCTGCAGCGAAGAGGAGCTCCCTGTGGCGATGAATGATAGGGAAGGTTGGCGAGAGATCGTCTTGGATATCCGTGCTGCCTGCGCGACATGATGATGATGATCCTTGCTTTAGAAAAACAATTTTTATTCGTATATATATATATATATATATATATATATTGGTTAAAACATTGATAGATATTAATTAAAAAACAAAACAAAAGAAAGATTAATTTAAATAAAATTCAATCACTTACGATCCCAAGTTTCCTTAACTTCTACTGAATTATGAATCATTATCCGTTTTTTCTATTACAATAATCACTTATACATATGAATGAAATTACCCCCCTAAGATTCATAATGTCTGCCTCTGAAGCTAAGTAACTCCTGAAATGGGGAAAACTAGACATGTAAGTATTAAAATAAATAAATGAAATAAACACTGTATTAATCATCCATTAGTGCACGTGTTTGCAAAAATTATTTTTTTGTTCTACAGATGAATTCAATTCATCCCATACTCAGCTGAAGAGTTTTTGTCTTGAGCGTTTTGCTTCTTGTCAAGAACCCAACTAAATTCCATGGAGTTGAATATTTAGATATTTTTTAAAGATTTCCAATACTTCCCAGCTACAATTGTATTTGTCTTCTTTTATATTCTTATCGTTTATTTGTGAAGTTTCAGGATGCATAATGTTATTTCTTTCTTGTATTTTTCTACGTGTTCACATTATTTATTAACTACATTTTTATGTTTATCAAAACTCTAAACTTCTTACGCATTTTCCCCTGCTACGCCAGGAGGATATTAGCCAATATAATAAAGTATTTTCTGTTTAAATAGGCATTTACACTATTCTTTTTTTCACACAAACAGCTGAAAACTATCTTGAACTCAAATTTATTATATATATATATATATATATATATATATATATATATATATATATATATATTCACTTAGTTTCGTTTTGTTTATATATATATATAATTTTACAGGTGTCCCGGGGATTTATTTGAATATTCTGTACTTCATTTAATTATATCTTATGAATATATAATCTGAATATATGTAACAAAAGACTAAAACGCCGAATTCAGATCAATACTACCAAATCCTATGGGAGCTATCGCCATTTTGTTGATCCTCAAGGCATTCAAGGTGTTGTATTCTACAATGTCCATGCGAAAAGCACTATATGGAAATAGTGTTTGGGGAAGTAGGTGATTCGGGATCTGGGATATTTGAACCAGAGAATAAAATTCATTTATTATTGGGTATTCGCATTTTTAAAAACTCAATTGTTAACCTCATTTTAAGCTTATTTCACATCTATGTAAACCATAGATGGTACCTTAACAGGTACTACCACTCCGGGTTCGAGTGGACCTGGGAGTAATGGCAATGGAGGGTACTCCACACTACCCAGAGCTCCAATCTCTATACCATACTCAGTTTCACGTCATAACCGGGAAACTAATAACCTCAGCCACTCCCTTCTAGCACATATAGGATAAAAGTGTTGGGGGTTGACATAAAAGAAATACGGTCGGGAAAATAATATATGTGCTTGGGCTTGACGTGCCCAGCTGATTAATCTACGACCACCCCTATACCCCAAGTAGGGACCAAAGTGCAGTGTTACATTTTATAGACTGCTTAACCACGAGGATTCTGTCCTTAAGTATCACGGGGCACCATCTATGGCCAACATGTCGTCCCATTGGGTGTGTCTCATCCTTCTGTAGAGATGCCGTTGGTGTGTTGTATAGCCACAGCCGCCAGAACAGAGCATGACTTGGAAGAAAAAAGCAAATAATTTAAATAAGGGCATCTCTGGATTTAAACTTTCTCTGCCTTGCATTTATACTCACTAATGGAGAAGACCTTGAAAACAGATTCGGAGATGCAGATTGACGAGGCAAACTTACCTGACTCGAAACGGTTCCGGTGCATGGCTTGCAAAGAGAGATGTAGCGAAGAAGAAAGAAATGTGGTCGGGGCGGTGTGTCGTGGTGTCCGGTCGGAGTGAGAAATGTCGAAAAGTTGGAAGGGGGGCAGAGAAGACACTTTTATTGGTATTGAAAGGCACTATGGGTAATGGCCCATGGTGCATTGCAACTCCTGTTTTCACTATAAAAGTGACCCATTTTGGGCAGAGAGGGTGTAGCGATTTTTGCGTGCTTTTGTGACACGGCGTTCTGTTTGAAGAAGGAAAGAAAGAAAGAGGAAGGAAAGAAGGCATAGCAGCAGCAGTGGTAGTTGACAAGTGTTAAACAGACTCTGCGAGGAAGTGGCTATAGCGGCTGTTGTGTGTGAACTCAGACACTTTGACCACCTTGCAACTATTCACACAGAATCGACATAAATAAAGTCCGACATTGTCTCCAGCATTCTTTTGACTACTCATGTGATAACCATTGTGCCAAGTTGAGTTGTTCTCGTCCTTCCCTCGGGCAACAACAGAGTTCACAAATAATATTCTGATTCTAGTTAAAAACCGAAGAATAACTTGGAGAATTGATTTTGCAACTTCCTGTCTTCCATACAAAAATGCCCATTATTGTAGTCAGCAGTGGAAGCAACACATTTAAGCTTTACTAATAAATGATTGAGAAAGAGGTGAATTGTTACTGAATGCTGCCTACGTAAAAAAAATTGTATTTGGCCGGGGAAAAATTTGTAAATGAAAAATTGTTCGATACAAAAATAATTGGATAAGATTTTTCATGGAAATTATTTTCATGGACTGCTGCTAAGTATAGGCAGCCATTTTGTTTACCTTTTTGGGTTTCATGGTAGGTTTGATTGAAATTAGAAGTGAATGCGTAACAATCTATAATCAAATTATTTTATTGATGAAAGAAAAACAATACTCGGAATTTTGAAGCCCAAAATAAAACAAAAAAAATTCATAAACATCCAATTAATTTGACGTCTAAAAAAATAGATAAAAAGAGAAAATAATTTCCCAATTAATATAAAGATATATGTATGTATATATGTGTATATATATATATATATATATATATATATATATATATATATATATATATATATATATATACGGGCATATCATTAAATATATCAACCCCAACATAAGCCTAAAATATAAATTATGCCCCCCACATTAATCTTACAAGTAAAATAATGGATATATATATGTGGGGGAGGGGGTGCACACATACATATATATATTCTAACTAAAGTACCCGGTCCATGACCGGACTAAAAAAAAAAAGGAACACCAAAGAGTGAGTGGCGAGAAAATAAGAGATAGGTATACCCAATTTCGGTTCATTTTTTTAATATCTCATAAAATAAAATAGGGGATGGGGGTAGACCTCGTTAAAAATATTTCCCCTAATATATTTTCGTGAAAATCGGACCATTAATTGATTTTTCCTAGTATATTTTTTAAAATCCTCTTGTCGTAAGTTGTTTTTGGCTACGTTCAATTTCAGTTGATTTAACGGTGCAAAAATGAAAACATTGTTTTTGAATCATAATTTTCATTATTTCCGTTAGCTGAAAATTTTTTTTTAAATCATCAGTAGTTTGTTTAATGTATCTTCTTTCGAACTGAAAATTTTTTTCAATATAATATTAATTTTTATGCAAGTTTCATTGTATTAAATATAGGGGTGGGGTAAATTTCACAGGGAAAATTGGTGGTAACTAATAAGAGATAATTATTTATCAAATTAAAAAAAAAATCGCCGAGAATTGTCTAATGAATAAATGGTCGAAATAAATGTTATATTCGAGACGACACTATTATGAATGAATTAAAGTGATTCCTAAAGTTTTTTTTTTAAATAAACATATACGGGACACTGAGCACCTCTGAAAACTCGAATATAAATAACTTTTTTGAATTTTTTTTACAGTCTAATAGATTGGTGTGCAATCGATGACAATCCATTGAAAGAAGAAAAAAAATTAAAAACAAAAATTTTAGAGGGGGGGTTCCAAAAGTTCAGGTCCGCCTTTAATTTTTTTAAAAAATCTGCCTATTTATTTATCATTAGAATTATGATAAATTAAAGAACAAATTTTCTCATTCAAGTTACGTACATTAGAATCATTTTTATTTTATGTTTAAGCTAAGAACATATCATACACTGTTTTGTTTATATACGAAATGTTAACTACATCGTATTTTTATTATATTTTTTTTGTTTTTATTACAATACGAATACAACTATGTTTACTTAGTTACGAAATAAGTAGTTATATAATCTAACTACTTATTTTTGTAAAAGGCTTTTCTTTCTAAAATTCTTTTGTTTTTAATTTTTTCGTATATATACAAAGTTGAGTTATATTATATTTATTAGATAAACGAAATAAATAATAAGCGAAAATAAGCGAAAACAATAACAATGATAAACTTTATTATTGTAATTTATTTCGCTTATTATTGTTTTTTACTTCGCTCTTTCTTACCAAATAAATATTTGTAAGATAGATTATTTCATTTCATTTCTAACTAAATTAATATTTTAAAGACAGTAATAAAAAGATTGCGATATGAATAAGATTTGATTTTTCGTTAAAACATACTTTTGCTGTCCGAAGCAAAATAATTTTTTTCTAACTCGCTATAAAAAATAATTCAATTGATAAAGACTCATACAAATTATATATTGAACAAGATTATTTTCTCTTCTTTTCACGAAAAGTTTCACTGAAACTCCAGTTTGAAAATAATAATAGTATTTGGAGACAATTTTAAATTCAGTTTTTAATTGCTTGATCAGTTAGAAATACATTGTAATTTATTTCTTTGAATTTTTTGTACATGTCAATTCAAATCTAGTTCTTAATGATAAAAAGAATGCAATATCTATTTTTGCTTACATTTTAAAACATTTTCATTAGTTCTCTAAACTATTAAGACTTTTTTTTAACCAATAGTATTAATTACAAAACAACTCGTTTTATAATTTTTTTTAATTTACATTCATACAACCTTATACTGGTGACTGATTTTTATTGACATTTAAAATCTTATTTCTAAAAAATGTAACCGAAAACTTGTGTTTTGAAACAATTTTCATTTTTCTACAATTTTTTGTGCATGACAATTTAATTTAAGTGAGTGTACATTGTACAATAAAAGTTAGTTTCCAAAACATACGATAAATATAAATAAATATTTAGAGAGATTATAAAAAAAACGAATTTATTTTACGTTAAAATTCAGTCATAGTTCAAGTTTGTCTCTAACATTTTCAATGACTGGAAGCTGATATTCTTTAGTTGTTGCTTTCTTTATTAATTTATTTCTGCTGCTAAAACCAGCAGGCGAGCTCCTGCTGATGCAGCAGCAGCAGCTATGCTATGCTATAGCTTTCGAAAAATCGTTTGATTTTTGTTTGATTAATTAACTATATTCCTTAATCAGTAAAGATCAATAACCAAATTTGGCGTGTTTTTTAGTTAGAACGATATCAATGTGTATGCAAGATTTTAAATCTGAGTTACCTCCCGTTTTGGAGTTATACGTCGACACGTACACACCAAAATCTCTCCTTTATATATTAGATTTATATATTAGATATGGATATGTATGTGTACTATTGGATAGACCCACTTTCAATTATACGTATGTATGTGTGTATGTATGTGTGTATATATATGTTTATATATATATATATATATATATATATATATATATATATATATATAATTAGTTAAATAATTAAATAAAACAGTTTTATATATATATATGTAATTGAGTACAAAAATTATATATATATATATGTATAGTTGAGTAAATAATTGATTTTCTAAAAATCCAAGGAATAAAGAAGGTCTCTGGCTGGAATTTCGAATAGATTAATTTAACAGTGAACCCTACCTTTAAATAATGACCAACAACACATGATCAGCTGGATATGATGTTATTTTATAACAGGCAGTTAAATTACCTTCACGAGTTGTTATACACAGTTTTTACGGACATAAAACAAAATCTGTTTTCAACTGACATAAGAGAATAATAAAGGAATCCTCATTTTGCATCTGATGATGGGAACGACTAGATAATTCTTCTAGGTTCCCTGAAATAATTCATAAAGCTAAAAATCTAAATCTTCTTTGTTATTTCTTCCTGATATAATTTTACTCTGTGGCTCTGACAATAAGAACACACATTGAGCTCTGCAAATTATGACAATTGAAAAACTACTATGACGTAAGGAAGTTTTCTTCACTCGAATTTTGGATTATATATATATAAATATATATATATATATATATATATGTGTGTGTGTGTGTGTGTGTGTGTGTGTGTGTGTGTGTTCGTCATTAAGTTTACCAACTATACACCTTTTTAATTGAAGATGTGTTTTCCTAATGAATTCTGTCAAATCTATACACGGCTTTGCTCCACGCTCGCAAATTCATGCAAGATGTTCACCCATACCGTTCATCGCGTGTAGGATGTGACACAAAGTCACAAGTATGGAGCCTTCAGCTAGAATCGAACTCTCTACTCAGTTGTAATAGATCAGCGAGACTAGCTTGCAAACCATTACACCACGATTGCATGCCCTGTGGATCCGTGGTGCTAGGTATTTATTCAACCCATTCGACACAGATAGGATGTGACACAAGATCGCAAGTATGATGCATCCAATGAGAGTTGAATTTGCTATTTGGTAGCAATGGATCTGCGAGACTAGCTTGCTAACCATTCCACCATGAAATGGCGCGGTATATGGGTATTTAACCAACCCATTCACCACAGGGAGGATGCAACACAAGTTCGCAAGTATGCGTCATCCAGCGAAGATCGAACTCGCTATTCAGTAGCATCAGATCTGCGTGACTAGCTTTCCAACCATTACGGGGTGCCTGTGACTCAAGGTCGCAAATATGGAACATCCAGCAAGAAAAAAAAAACTTGCTACTCTGTAGTGATGGATCTGCAAGACTAGATTGCTAACCATTACACCAAGATGGGGCGCTTTTCTTTCTAGCAGGAATTATAGTGTGATATTTGGTAAAATGTGGCTTTAGACATTTAAGTATTTAGGAGAGAGGTGATAGATGATGAGGCACCTGGTAGTACGTGGGAAGTTGAAAAGAAAATTATTGACTTACAGGTTATTCCCATAAAGCCAATGGATTTGTTGGATACAAACATGGTCTGTGGTAGTCTTTGCAGTGTTCTTTAGAATGGTAGGTTGGGTTCAGCATCTCCGTAGACATTTTCCTTCGAGACAAGAAATTCTCAAATTATTTCTGCCTCATCTCACACAAAGCCGGTTGGATTCCGTTCACACAGGTCAAGGCTTCATAAAGGCTGCCTACCGCATCAAACGCTGAAGATAAATGATCAGTATACATTTCTGTAACTATATCAAGTATCGTCTTTAATGAAAATTAATTGATCCCGAGGAGATAGCTCTTTGCGTGTGGAGCGATAAAAGAGTCGAATGTTAACAATTAATAAACACTGCCATATCCCTAGCATGGGTGGGTGTAGAGAGGGTGTTTTTAGAGATGCATATTAGATAAGCATTCTTTGAAAGTGAGTTTAAGATATTTATCAAGGTTCGTGGGCAGTTATTAGTAAGGGGAAGAGCTGATCATCTTCTGGACGCCTAGTCAGAAGGGAATAATATTATTCTATTTACTGCTTATTGATTATCTCATATAGCGAGGAATATGAAAATGATACTAGCAAAAGCGAATTCTTTTTGTGAATACTAATGATACACAATTGTATTGAGAAACTCTTCTTTAGAAAATAGACAGGCTACTCGTCTCAATTAGTAACAGTCAGAATCGAATTGAAATATAAAATCTCAAATAACTTGGTTTTCATTTTATTATCCAAATCGTTTAATGAATAAATTGGAATGTTTTGAAAATAGCAAAATATTTTTTCATGAATAGAATCTGAATTATGTTGATTTTTCGGACTGTTGGACCTCATCTTTATCGTGATATGTAAAAACCAATCGTTACGGCCGTTGAACCATCCTGCCTTCTTCAAGTATACATTTTCGATCCGATTATGACAATGATTCAACTTGCAAAATTATTTCAAAAATATAAGAGCTCAACTGTTGAGCAAAAGAGGCATTGAAGAACTTACGATGATCTCATTCAAATAATGGCCTCATTGTTTTTGCACGCCCATGGATCGTCACGGTCATTTTTCTAATTTGTTTATTGGTGTTCCTGGGTAATTCGAAGCGTAAATCCAATGGCATTTGTTATTATACGAATATGTTTAGTTTCTCAAGCAATTTACTTTGAAAAAACAATTTAATCTAGGCTTTTCAATTATTGGTTTTCATATTGTATTCATCTCTATACTTGGTCTACTCAAGTTTGTTTGCTCAACAGTCAAACTATTAAATTCAAAACAGATTTCTGAAGTTCAATCATTGCTATACTCGGGTAGGCATGGTGCACCCGAAGAAGACCAGGGGTACAACGGCTGAAACATTGTGTTTTTATATATCAAAATATAATGAGGGCAACAGGATGAAAAATAAAAATAATACGTGTCAAGCCTTATCTCAAAATTCAGACAGAAATTGCATTGTTTAGAATTGGTTTATAGAAAAATTAATTTAATCTCACAAAAATATTTGTTTTGATGCTATTCAAAATGGCGGAAAATCACAGAGCTCTAGTCTTGAACAGAGTTATGTCATCAAATGCTTGGTTGCTGGGAAGTTCAAACCTTGTAAAACTTACAGAAGAATGTGTGATGTGTACGGAGAAACTTCCTTTAGTAAGAAAATGTTTACAAATGGATTAAATATGGGTTTGCTACTAGTCAAATTGTCCATAAAGTGGAAACACTGGCACTTCGGTAAAGAAATGACTTGGGCACAGTAGTCAGTAAAGAATCGCATGCTAACACACTTCTAAGACATGAAAACTACCGTTCGCTCTTAATTTCCTTGAAAAAAATTGCAATTTCAAATAGTGATTCCTATTGTCTACACCTTAGGCAAAATGCATCTCATTAATTGAATGACCCTCGTATATCTTGATATGCCTAGCAGCTTTAAAGTTGCTAACCTAGAAAATTCTCACAAATGAAAATGTCTAAACCTTTTACAATATACAGACGATCACTTGTAGTCAAAGTTACTGTTTATATCTCAATCGAGATCTAAGTGTAGGCCTACCTGAAACAACTGTCAAAATGATTATGACATTTGTCCAAGTAGTTTTCTTTCCAAGCTGATTTTACAATCTTACCAAGAATACGAGACAATAGGAAGGTAAATTGTTTATAGAATCGGCTCTGATTTATCTTATTGCAGACGATGACACGGTTTTTGTGGATATTCAGCTGTCAAACATGGCGCTTTTCTTCTATTATTTATCCCAGCATTGTTATGCCTTTGGCTTAAGTTGATACTAAAATCAATAGTATTGTTAACAATGCAAAGACGTCTGCAGACTGGCTTTTGTGAACGTAAATCAAAGTTCTCAAGACTTAACAATTTTTTTTGAATTTTGAATTTGCTCGTTAATTTTTCTCAGTAAATAACTTCTCATCTTTACATGTAACCCCTGTCATCTGGGGCTGTACAATACACCGACTGCGCCTCTGCAGAGGGATAAGACCACCCCCACTGGGACCACCTGTTGGCCGTTGGTGGCGACCTATGATGTGTAAGGACGGAATCCTGGTGGCTGAGTAGTCCATGCAACAGTCTGATTTGGTCCTTACTCGGGCTAGACCCCTATTAGCAATCAGCTGGTCAAGTCACGCCCTAGCAACAATATGAAACACCGGAGGAAATATATGCACATACTCTCACACACACAATGCCATCGATAGTAAACTGGTCTGGTGATGATGATATAATTTTACAGTCACAGAGCAACGAACGATCTAAATACATTTGTAAATTTACAGAGGGAATTTTTTTATTTATTAAGGGTCCCGATTAAGACTTTATCCAATAAAGAAAGTCTATTAATTGCAATTCGGGAAATTTAGAGCCATTTTGAAAACGAATATTGCTTTAAATTAGTAAAATCCATAACTGAAAGAATTAAGGCTGATATAAAAGGTTGACATGGTGCAACTATGTATTAATTCTAATTTTTATTTCAATGCTTCCATATATTTTCCTTTGTATTAGGTTATTCTATGATATCTTTCTCAGAAAAATCTAGCAAAAATTACATCATTTACTTAAATAATTCAATCTAGTTCTGTTTGGTATATTTTATCATGCCAAAATGTATAGCTGTTAAATAAAGAATGTTTTGCGTCTTAACTGTTATTAATTTATTTACTTCTAATTAAAATTCTCTAAGTGAACAACTTTTATATTTTTCCCAGACGTAGTCGGTACAGCAGACCTCTTTACCAAACATTTTTGCTTGTGTCTTAAAGCGAATATACTTTGGGTCGGTAGGTAACGGTGTTAATGCCATGATTTTTGTTGGTGTTAGTTTACGTGATGGAAGGGAAATTGATTTCAAATCAAGGAAAAAGCTTGTTCGTTCATACGGACAGTAGTTATAGAGCTTGGTATCTCAACATCACCTCAACAAGGCACATAAAAATAGGTTTATGAACTTTTTTTCTTCTGTAGTCCGACTGATGGCAACTATTGGGAAATAGGTTCTATTTCATTCATTATCACTTTCTCTATCACAAGTCAAAGCAAACACATCACTTGAGAAGTCAATTGGCATTTAAATCAAGTTTAACATTCCCAGGTGATTTGGACAGTGATTTTCTTATGGAAGAAAATAGCCCAACTAAAAACGTTTCTTAGAGAAATGTGATAAATCAGTAGAATAAATAGGAAATTAAAAAAAACTATTCAGGCTGAGTACAAATCAGTCGGAAGAACATCCGCCTTGAAATCGCAACGTTCTACATGTAAACAAAACCCCTCTCCCTGGTCTAGCGCTATTGAATAGAGTATTGACCGCCTCGTTCTCGGGTCGATACTGACATTTGGCCACTCCGCCAATTTTCACAAATATTTTAATGGTGTAATTGCAAGGTTCCGGCTTCGTGTTTCACACCGGCACCCGCCAACTCTGCACATGAGTAGAATAGCTTAAGTAATGGAAAATGCGCGGTAAAGAGGAGAGCTAACGGTAGGTGTGGCTCTACATCTAAGCAAAAACCCTCTCCCTGATCTTGCGCTAGCAAATAGATTATTGACCGCCTCGCTGTCTGGTTGATACCGACAATTAGTCACTCCGTCAATTTTCACAAATCTTTTAATGATTTAATTGTAGTGAGAAGTAAAATGAATTACCTCACACAGCTACAGAGATTGAAATCTCAACCTCCAGATTCTGAGCGATGACACTTGGTAAGCCTCCTGCCACCCCTGTTAATTGGAGTGGTTCGGTCGGTGAGGAGGCACAAAAGCTGAGGCCGTCTCTCTCTTATTACTCTTTACGTAAGGTAGAACCGGTTGTCCGTGTTAGTCTAAATGTTGACGCGTGCGAGGTGTGACGACTTGAAGAGCCGAAAGACTTTTGTAAAATTCCGCATCATTAATAACGGTCTCATAATATATATTCGAAAGTAGAAATCTATTTGCAAAATCAGCAGAAAAAAATTAGAACAAAATATACTGTACACAGCTATACAAATCTTTACCTACTCAGTATGCACAAGCGGGGATACTAGTCAGTTACTAGTTATTGTCGTAGGAAATGAACTCTTCGACATGAGTTTAATACTGGACGAGGCTGTTTGCGTTTCCTATTCCAACATTTGGTAAATGTATGAATCAAACAATTCTCCCATGAGCTGTGGGTAAATAGTAGGGCAGACTGGGCTCTTTAATTATAGTATGGCAACCAGTCTAGGTGAAGAAAAACTCTGAATTAAAACCTCTTATAATCTGCTTTAGAGATCTTGTCTTACATCATGCTCGCCCGAGACAAACTTTTTAAAAAATTTAAAATCGAAATAGACATTTGTATACACTTGAGCAAATTATATAATAAAGTGATGATATCTAGATGTCCAGACTGATGTCTAGATATGTAAATTAAGTATAGATAAGTCAGTACAAATATATTGGAAAAATGGATAAAACAAAAATGTTTTAGTGGGGGGTGAATTACAGTTTTGTGCCATTGCGGAATTCTCCATAGTCATCACACATAACTCAGTGTTACTTGTTCTTGTTTTCTAAATGTCATATCAAGCATGAAAATAAAGGTTTAGACGCCATTAAAATAATGACGACGACACAGCTTCTCAGCAAATCGAAAGAGTTCCTGAGGTGTTCTGAGTAATGGAACCTCACTGGAATACGTGGGTTGCATGTTATGAGAGTATTACTTTGAAGAAAATGTTCATTTTCGTTTTGATAAATACATATTCAGTAATGTCAAAGCTTTTGTCAAATATATGGTATTAAGTAACTAATGGTAACAATAATATGTAAAGTATTATAGCTTCATGGTACTATCTTAAAACAAATAATTTGCCCACAATTATATGATTTCAAATATTATATAGTTCCAAGAATTACATAAACAATGGACTGATACACATATATATGGTTTCAAGTATTCCTTTCTAATAGAAATATGTTGTAATCATATCAATCAGGCTCATAGATAGAATCCTAATGGGGAATACTTGGCCAGAATGAACCTGGCTATAATGGTTACAAATGGGTATTACATACTTTGCAGTTATTCAGAACAGGAGCTTTACTGCCGGATGCAGTTTAGTATTATACTGAGGACATACTATTTGGAATGGTTCCTACGCAGTCGGCGTATTCTATGGTCAGCCGACACGGTTAAATTTCATTTCACTTCTTAAGAGATTTTCACACCAGCTTTAACCGTAATTTTTCCTGGAGCCACAGTAACACCAAGTCTACTCAGATCCACAGGACCCTTCTAAGTATCCTAGCTGATTTTATTAGTGTTGTGGTCTCGATGGTCTCAATACTTCTCCTGTCTTCAATACTTCCAGTCTTTTGTCTAGATTCTTATGAATTGTTCCAAGGGTTAAAATTACGATTGATATCACTGTCACTTTAATGTACAACAATTTTTCCATTTCTCTGGAAATGTACATGTATTTGTCTATCTTTTAGCTTTTTAACCCCCTGCTATGGTCTGCTGGAACAGTAAATTCTAAGAGATGACAAGATATGAAGTCTTCATTAAAACTAGTCTGTCCTACTAATATGGATTGGGTAATCTGTTTGTATCTCAATGTCTCAGATAACGTTATACGTCTTATTTTATTAGACATATTCTAATATCAGCATATAGCTGTTGTTATTAATTTCAAATGTCAGTGTCTTGTACATTTCTCTGTGTATCACCTTCCCAAATTAGTACTGCTTGTTCTTGTAGGCTATCTGTGCCAGAATCTTTATTATATCGCTCCTTGTGAGTTTTTCCTACCAGCGTTATCTAGTGATCTTTCACATCAGTCTTAGTGACAGAGCGGATTCTGGTTTGGGTATATACCATTTGATTATATGGTCAGAATTTAATTTTTATGCACAAGTCCCAGTGGAACACATTTCACACCTAATCGTGCTTGGTCTTGTACTCACTTTGTGTTAACTTGCTGCATTCGATTATTATATTATCAAGCGTTTCGTCTCCGTATTCACACACCTAACATTTGCTATTCTGTTCGAATTTAATTTGTTTTGATGTAATTGTTCCTAAAGGCATTAATTTGTGCTGCTATTATGAAAGATTCAGTTTCTCTCTTGAGGTTTCCTTTGCTTCCCAATGTCCAGAAGGGAGAGTGGAGAAGTTAGTGAGTGTGGAGAAGGAGGGGATAATAGAGTGAGAGTGAGAGTGAGAGTGAGAGAGATAGAGGAGAAAACAGTAAAAACTGACCATTCCGTTTCGATTGTGACGCAAGAAAGGCAAATTTTTGTTTTGGAGATCATCCCAATCGGTGACACTTGGCATAAATGGTTGTGTCGAGAAAAGAAGGAAAAGAGGTTTCATCAGGATTGAGAATTACGTCAATACAGCAATTCGGGAACTCGAATAATATAAAAAAAATAAAACAAATAAAGACTGATTACAGAAGTCAGTAACACTAATTTCAAGAGATGCATGCACCCAGAAACATGTCAATAGCTTGGTAGTGAAATTTAGATTATCTCGGGTTTATGATAATCGATTTTGATGAAATTGTCTTCAGGTGTTCTGCACAATATAGCAATACTATTGTTAGGTTTATATTATTCTTTGTAAAATAAATTTAATTGTGTACATGTTATGTTCTAGATAAAATAAATGACTTTATTAGTAATAAGAGAAACTTCGAAAAGCGCGTTGAACCTTTATATTGAATGCGTTTTTCTCGTTTAGATACTTATCACTTGCTAGCACCGATGTAAAATGTTTACCTATTCACTTATCATGATTTTTACGCATTTTTTAAATATTTTTGTAAACTACATCGTCTCTATCAGGTGTTGATAAACTATCAATTGCGATCTTTTTTATTTCATTTTTTTTTTTTTTTACAGTTTATGAAAACTTGTATTTTCATTGCAATTCCAGACAAAATGTACCTATTTATCTAACCCGTTCGCTATAAGTAGGTCGGGGGTACGCTGCATCCAGCGAGGATTCAGTAGTACTGAGTTTGAGAGACTAGTTTGCTAACCATTACACATCGATGGGACGTGGTAGGTAGATATTTACGAACTTCTTCGTCACGGGTACGAAGTGATACAATGCCGCAAATATGAGCCTTCCAGTAAGGATCGAACTCGCCTTCCAGTAAGGATCGAACTCGATTTTTAGTACTAAAGGATCTGGGACACTAGCTTCCTAGCCATTAGTCAGCGATGGGTGCGGTATGTATGTATTTACCTAATCCATTCGCCAGGTATAGGATGGGACACAAGATCACAAGCATGGGGCCTCCAGTGAGAATGAAACTCACTTTTCATTACTGATTGATCAGTGAGACTAGCTTGCTAACCATTATACCACAATGGTACTCGCATTCTAGACAAAATGTATATTAGCCAATGTATAAGCCAAGAAACGAAGTGTCCAGGGTATGACTATGTCTTGTGGTTATGGGTCCAATTCTGGAGCTCCGGGGAGTGTAGAGTACACCTTCATTGTCATTACTCCCAGATCGGACTCTGATCCGAAAATATAGTCTCTGTTAGAGTCCTAAATATGGGTTAAATATACCACTTATAGATTATTATTAGTATTACATTGAAGTACTTGATACCATTAACTATGGGCAAATTATTTGTATTAAGTCTATCTGATTGGATATTAATAGTTAACTAAGGATATTAGTTACTTGGAACCATATAATTGCTTGAAACTTATTGGTGTTAGATAGGAATACTTGAAATCATATAACTGCGTGCATACAGTTATCATTAAATGGGAATAGATACTTCATCCTTGATAATTGTGCATAATTATAGGAATACACGAAACAATGCAACTGTATGCAGGTTATTTGTATTTGATAGGAATACTTGATATTATTCATATAACCATGTTCACAAGTTATTGTAGACGATTAAAAAAGTGCAATCTAAAAAGAAAATCAAAGAATTATTGAAAATAGTTACGCTTAAAATGACTTCAAATTGACTGTGACCCGGTGTGGCAATACCATTTTTGGGGTCCCATTTATGAGTCAAACCGATATTTTGCAAATGATTTTTATTAAATAGGAATAATTCATTTTATATAAACGTATGAGAAAAATTCTCAAGAACCTGCACAAAATGTAAATATAAAAATGTTATATACCTCTTTACTTCGTTCATCTCGGGTATATAACTGGCGAGAGAGAGAGAGAGACAGAGACAGAGACAGAGACAGAGACAGACAGAGTTTGAGGATAAGATGAGGGGATGAGAGATTTTGTTTTTTTCCTTGTTTTGTCTTTTAATTATCTACCTTGTCGGCCTCCATATTCTTCAGGACTGATTCTTACTCTAGTGGACTCTGCTGTTGGGCTTTTTTTCTGGCAGTTGATATCTTCTCTGCTTGGCTGGGTGTCGTGCATTCTTGTTTGTTAATTTATAAAGCAAGTCTTTGCTATTTTCTTCATAGCTTTTATTAAAACAACCCCGGTCCAAAACCGCGAGATGAGAAGCGACATCTTTGAGAGAACGTATTTTCTGCGAGTAACTGGTCGCAACTAACTAAAAGCTTAAAATTGTCACACGCTTCCAATCGCGCATTTCTGGAAGGGGTTAAGTCGAGGTTATTACCTGCCACTCATAGTTATAGCGGTTATGGTACTTTTTCATTCAATCCCCTCTGATTTTGAATCTTCAACGATTCAATTCAAATATATCTAGCTACAGTACTTACACAACCCATAGGCAACCCATGAATTATATAACAAATATACAATGTACACAATTACCTAACCTCAGCGATGACATGAGGTTAAAAGTAATCTACCCATCAATTAAACACCACGATTCAAGGATAAAATGTTATATTTAACCCACAGCAAGGTTCCAAAAATCGGTGATTCCAAGATCGGTGGTTTCACTATTCGTTTTACGTTACCCCCCCCCTAAACAACTATCTGCTCTAATCATCATCATAATCATCACCAGGTCGTCTCGGTAGCATGGATTCCCATGACTCTCTCTCTCTCTCTCTCTCTCTCTCTCTCTCTCTATCTCTCTCTCTCTCTCTATCTATCTCTCTCTCCAAGCGTCCCTATCAATTATCGCTATTGGGAGGTCCCACACGCAGCATCCAGTATCCGCTTAGTGCCGATTGATTGCTGGTTGGTCAGCTCAGGTGTGCCTATATGCAGGTGTTCTTTGAAGAACGTCACTTATGAGTTCATTTTTGCTTCTTGAGCAGTGTCCAACATGTCTTGTTCGTCTTACTCGGATTGTTTCTATGATAGGAGGTAAGTGCCCGTACATCAGCTTTCTTGTGGGGGCTGCTTCAAAGGTTTGTTGGAGACAGCACGCAACATCCTTATGTAGCTCCCATTAAACTTTTTCTCTAAGCGCTTCTTTAGAATCCAAGTAGTGCAGCCGTTTAATAGCACTGATATGGCGATGGCATGGAAAAATGCTCGCTTCATCTTATCAGTGAGATCCTATTTCTATATGATCGATAATCTGTTCATAGTTTTTCCAACCCTTTTCCATGCGTATATTGACATCGCTTTCTGAAGATGAGATATTACTACCATGGTATTTTGTGGAGTAAGTGGATGTCTGGTTTATGGCAAGTCTACCTATAGGCTTACTACCTGTAAACAAACACCTAGTGTTCAGTCCTTTGATTGTTTGATCGATTTTAACGGTTTGTCAACAAGGCTAGGAGTATTTTGTGCCTATAGGTTACGAAACCCCGTTCATTGTTAGTTCATATTTATATTTTCGTATAGTTTCTTAAGAGCTTTTTTTAACGTGGTCCTATCGAATAAGAAATATTTTAAACATATGAAATTGGGTTAACAGGTACTACCACTCCGGGTTTGAATGTACCTGGGAGTAATGGCAATGAAGGTGTACCTCACACTACCCAGAGCTTGAGAATTGAAGCCTCATTATCGGATGAAAATTATTTCCATGCCCAAGACACGGTTTTTTTTTTTTTGGGGGGGGGGTATTACATCTCTGTGGGGGATACCGTCAGCCTATCTTAAATACCGCCGATAGATCTAACATTCTGTGTTGACAATTCTACGAGCAGAACTGTGCTATACATGTTGCGTGGTTTCGGGCGACAGCCTTTAAACGTCCACTACCCACAGGGATCCTTTGAAATTACAATTCAGACTCTCACGGGTACACAACTCAAGATTTCCGAAACGTATCTAATTGCGCAGTAGGGACACATGTGTGTCTCTATGAAATAAACCTAATTGTTCTCGTCACTTACACAACATTATACCTTACCAAAGTCTGCATCACAGTCTGATACAAACGGTGCACATATGTGGGTGTCATGAATATTTTCAATATTTTCAAAATATTTTCAGAATATATACTACATGCTGAGCGTACGGATTATCACTGAAGCAACAGAATCGACTATCCTAGTTCCAAACCTGGACGAGGCAGTTTACATTTCACTTCGCGCTAAAACAATCTCTTCCCTGAAATAGACAAATAGTGTGGCAGGTTTGGTTCAAGAGCCTTACTAAGGTAACTAATCTAGGAGAAGGAAAATTCTTATTTCAAACCAGCAGTTTTAATCTGCTTAAAAGAGAATATATACCTTAAAGGTACGCTTATCTTAAAGGTAACGGTTATCTTAAGAAATGCAATTGATGATACAAGTACAAAAGGTAGACGAAGCACATAGCTTTTTAATTCGGGTTTATGTTCTTGATAATGGCATGGATCCATCTGTTCTCTCAACTATTGGTAAATAGTTGGGTAGTCTGGGCTCTTTAGCTTTGGTAAGGGAACTTAGAAAAGGAAAACTCTGAATTCTAACCATCTTAAAAATTGACTATTTCTCTGATTTTTTAGATAAGGATTGATAATTTGTATTATTCGTACTATTCGGACTATTTTCCCAATCTTTATTGTTATCTGTACAACGTTTTGGCCGATGTGCCCTCGGGTCGAGTATGAAAATTTTATTTTTACTCAAAATTTAATTTCAAATCTAAATTTAACCTAAAATACATCGAATCAACTTTACCGAAAATAATTTGAATTCTTTATGGTTATAACTCTATATTTCCTTTCCTAAATTTAAGAACTTAGTGCTGATAACCATATATGAAGAGGATTCATTAAATAAGGTAATTATTGTCTAAGGATTTGGAAATAGCAAGCACTGTTCACAGGTCCACTGTCCTTAAAGGTTTTACAATACGCTGACTGCACCTCTCTAGAAAGTGTAAGAGCCCCCATGGAGCCATCTTTTAACCGTAGTTGGCGACCCGTGCTGCTTAGGGATGAGATTATCGTGGTTGAGCAGTCCATGTTATGCAATACTCCACTTTACTCTTACTTTACCCTTGGACAAGACAAGCGATCGGAGATCACTCTCCGATCAATTGGTTGGTCATGACAAGCCCTAGCACCTATATAATTGTCTCGGTCATATTGCTCTTATGGCAAATCCCGACCCTATTTATATATGTGCTAGAAGAAGGTGGCTGAAGGTCTCTGTGTCCTGGCAATGACGTTAAAATGGCATCTAATGGTGAGATTCTAATTCTGGAACTCTGGGGAGTGTACACATTCATTACCATTACTTCCATATCCACTTTGACCCAGAGTTCTAGTGCATGTAAGAGTCACATCTATGGGTTAAATTGATCAAAGATGATTTTTTTTAAATGTATTTAAAAATGATTCCATAAAGTTTTTGAATAGACAAAAAGAATAGATAAAACACAAACATATTCGGCCAAAAATAACCCAAGGTTTGAAATGTCATAAAATCCACTCAAGCAAGCAACCAACCAACCAACATACCAATTGTTTACAGTTGTATCTTTTTCAAGGAAATCAATAGTGATAGATCCTTTTAAGACACAGAAAACTATCAGAATGTCCTTCTTTATAGACCGTTTCGTTCTGAAACTTTTCTTTAAAGCAAGCTAGTGTGTTTTCATTCTATGGACTCTCTTCTCCGGCTTTAAGTGGCTACCCCCCAATTTTTTTTTGACTATAACATGCTTCTCCGTACACATAAACATTGTTTTGTAAATTTCCCATGGTTGCAGTTTATAGCCACCAGAAAATTTGACAGACCCCTGTCCAAGCCTAGAGAACCGTTTGATTTAACACCATTTGATATAAACCAATTCCAAGTAATGAAAAGTTTACATTTATGAAAAATAATTCGGACAAAAAATATATTTTTTGCTTTTTCAAAACCTTCCCATTAGGGATTGAATGACCTTCGTATATGACCAACGTTTTATACTCAGATTTATTCATCATTATCTAACTGTAAGTTTAAACAGAAATTCAGAAAAATATACGTTGAAAAGTGTAAAAACATTTAAAATCAACATATAACTCTAACATCTACGCATCAATTTTAGCTAAAATTGAAATAAACGCCAGAACACATATGTGAAAACAAAGATACCGATACATTTGGAATCGTGAAAACCAGGAAGTTGATCTGATCTAGCTGGCCAGCGAGTTCTGAATTTAGAGACATCGAGGTCATTAATCACAGATTATAGCACGCGGCTGGTTATTCTCCACTTTCACCCCGAAATAACTCGGCTGTAAATAAGGATTGAATAACTAGTTATTTAAAAAAGAAATAAACCAGTTTTTATTAGCTTTCTTCAGAAACATTTCCATTTTCCAACTTGCGGTTTCGTGGAAACAGACAAGACTTAACCAAAATAAGATAATTTAAAATTCTTTATAGCTATAATTATGTCCTTCGTTGATAGTGGTGTATCTCAAACTTACCAGCTTCGTGTAAGTAACGAGATACATGATCCTTATGAGTGCAGATCTCTTTATCAATTGACCGTCGGCCTGAAGGGTGGTTTAGTGAAGAGTACAACTAAGCTTGGTAACTGACAGTTACTGACCGAGGCGATTTTCAAACCAAGTGAATTATTTGTGTTTGTATTTTCCTGATAAACTGTTTTGTGGCGCATTATCGGAGGTGTCTACCACCTGAGCCATGGCTGGAGGTCTAATTTAGTTTGTGTGGTGCATCATGAAAAGAGTCATGGTGAGAGGTGTTGTTCATTTTGTGGGCATGATGGGAAGGCGATTTTCTTTGTGTGGTATTCTGAGAAAGGCATTATATATATATATATATACATATATATATATATATATATATATATATATATATATATATATATGTGTGTGTGTGTGTGTGTGTGTGTGTGTGTGTGTGTGTAAAAAGAATGACTTACCGGTAAAAATATTGGGTTGGTCTCAATATTTGGTTGGTATAAGTGTTACTCGGATAATTCAGCGTTATAATAAATATAAAGTGCTCAATACGTAAGTATAGCGGATTTATTATTATAGTGTGTACAGAAATAACCTACTCGGGTTTCACCATAAGGATCTTTGTGTGTGTGAAAAATTATTGTTTAATTGACAATGTGATATATAAGGCTACTGTCAAAAAAGAAGTTGATAATGATGATAAAATGACATACATCGGTGCCACTGAACTGAGTTTTAAGAAAATATGGTATAAACATAAATTCATCTTTAATAACATAAAATATTCAAATATTACAAAATTGTCAAAACATGCATGTCTAATAAAAAATTAAACGGCTAATTATTACATGATGAAAGAGAAAAAGCACAACCTTACAAAAGTGGTAAAATATTATTGATTGATTGCTTACTTGATTTTAACAGCTTGTCAACCCGTCGTGTATCATTATATGCTGGGAGGTTAGGGAATTGCATTTATTTTACGATCATATCTACAGTAGTTTTTTGTAAATTATCTTCGTTTTTTGCACACGGTTCTATCGAATACGAATAATTTTCAAACATTAATATGAACCATGAATGGGACTAACAGGTACTAGCATTCTGGGCCAGGAACCTGGAGTATAGTCAATGAAGATGTACTCCACACTTCCAAGACATACAGATATGGAATCTTACTATCAGATGAATTTTATCTTTGGGTTAAATAAATCTATTTGAAGATTATTCGTATTCGATAGTACCCTGTACAAAAAATGTGTCAAAAATGTAACGTTTCAGATTTGATGATACTTACGATGCCTTCGTTTTATATAATTATAACCCCGTCATAAACGTGTCCTGGGTATGACGATAAACTGGTCGTGATATCCCAATTCTGGAGCTCTGGGGAGTGTGGATTACCCCTTCATTGCTATTACTCCAAGGTTGACTCTGGCCCAGAGTGGTGGCACTGGGTACCATATTTGGTTAAATATATCAAAAATGAGTTTTAAAAATATGCTAAAATTAGTTTTTAAAAATGGAATACCCAGCAAGAATCAATAAAACAAAAACGTCTTTAGCATAAAATAACCGGTTGACATGCCGTAAAATCCAACCAACCAACCAACCCGTCATTAATGCAAGCTATTTATTTCTCAGAAATAGAATTATTTGCATTCCGAGGGACAAAACGAAAAAAAAGAAAAGAATCATGGCTATGTTTTGTTTTATATCTTTGTAATTCCTGCTTCATTTTCCGTGAGGAATATGCTGGAAATATGCGTAAAGTAATTCACCCGATGGAGATAGGTTGAGAGAGCAAAATGGAGAAGGAGATAAACAACAAGTCTCAACCAGAATCATTTCCCCCTGTGAGTTTTCGCAACAGATGGTCTTAAGTTGTCACGCAAGTGTGAAACACTTTCCAACTGATCAGTGAAGCTCACCTTTTCAATAAATATCTGGCAAATGCTTTCACTGACAGTTATGTACTTTCAGAATTTACTGGCCTTATTTACCCAACCCATCCTTTATGCATGAGATGCGGCTAAAGGTCAATATCTAAATTGAGTCCAGTTGGCTTGAATGCAGTGTGACGTTTAATGGATTCATTTTAACGGCATGTCATTCCTTCTACGGTTATTTTATGCCTCAAGCTTAGGGAATCGTTTTCATTTAAGCAGTTGTTTCTTTTTTTTAAAATTGTACACGGTCCTGTTCTAGACGAATAACATTTAAACAGATATGTTTGACCAATCATTGAAACTGAGTAAACGTCTATCGTTTGTATTTATTGGAATTTTAGTCTTTCCCTTTTTCCCTTTGATGAAACACATAAAACATGCAATATCTCAAATCAGTCTAATTTATTCTCGTTTGTATATATTTCACGAAACCCTAGTTTTATATAATATTAATCATTTTTAAACATATCTATTTGATCCTTACTTGTGACCTTTAAAGATACAACCACTCCAGTTCAGAGTGCACCTACTAATAATGCCAATGACGGAGTAATCCTCACTCCCTAGAGCTTTAGAACTAGACCCTCACCACCAGATGCAGTTTAGTGTCATATCATAAATACCACCTTTGTTTGGGGATATCTTATCCCTCCGCAGGGGATACAGTCAACGTATTTTAAAACCCCCGACAGTGTTTGAAAAGGTATCAAAATAAGAGCATATTGACTGGCAATTTACTTCGTATTCATAACTGAGCCGTTAGAAGGTAATTACCCGAGTCGTTCGCCACGGCTAGGATGTGACACAAATTCGCGAGTATGAGGCATCCAGCGAAGATCGAAGTTGCTATTCAGTATTAATGGATCAGTGAAACTAACTTGCTAACCATTAAAACACGATGGAACGCCCTTGCTGTACTGTTAGTATGTTATTCAATAAATCAGCATAGTCTTAAGGTTTTTGAGTGACATGTAAGTACGTGACAATATAAATGCCAAAAGCTCAAGTAGATTCGGTTTACTTATGAACTTAATATCAAAGAGTAATTTTAACAAGTTAGTCTCGCAAACCCATTACAACTGAATAGCAATTTCGAACATTACTGAATGCCCCATATTGCGGTAGTGTGTCACATTCTACCCGTGGCGAACAGGTTAGGTAAATACTTTCCTGAATCAGGTTTCAGCTTAGTAAATATCCTACCCGTAGTGAACGGACTAGGTAAACACCTACTACTGAATAGCTAGTTCCTCGCTTGATTCCCTATACTAGCAACCTTGTGGCACATCCTACCCGTGGCGAATAGGTTGTGTAAATGCCTACCTGAAACAGGCTACAGCTTAGAAAATATACTATATACTTCCGCCGATCCATTTCTTCTAAGTACGGATTTCGATCTTTGCGCCATACTTGTGACCTCGTTTATATCCTGTCCGTGATGAATGGGCTGGATAAATACCTTCAACTGAATAACGAGTTAGATCCTCACTGGATGCCCTATACTTATAACCTTGTATCACATCCTATCCGTGGCGAACAAGCTGCGTAAATACCAACTACTGAATAGTGAATGTTATCAAATTTATAGTATAGTATACTATAATAATTTGATATTCGATCGGCTACGCTTTGAATTAATAATATTATTTTTTAAGATTATATATCGTTTTACATTAATTTGATTACTTTATTTAATTTCTTTTTTTTTTTTTTGCTTTGAAATATTAATTTGAAATTTAGCAAATCGCGTCATTTATATTTTATTTAAAAGATATAGTTGATCATTGAATTAAAATTTCTTACTATATCATTATGTGATGTCATTCCCTCTACTCTGGCGAAAAAAATCCCTGACCTCCCACCAGGCCGGATTAAAATAAGATCTTTTTTACGTGGTGATTTTTATGGGTCATCCTGCGAGGATAGAACTCGCTATTCAGTAGTAATAGATCTGCAAACGATTATTGAACCATGTTTTGTTTGCCGGATAGCCGCTTCTAGATGTTTAATATCAGGATTACAGTTAAGCCACGCTGAAAGTGACGGTTGCTACTAGATCACCGAAGTTAAGCAGCGATGAGCCTGTTCAATACTTAGTTAGTTGACCACTTAAGCAATAGAAGGTACTGTAAGCTATCTGCGTCCTTTGTTTAACAAAATGCCAGCATCTGATAACTGGTTTAATGGAAATCATTGTTTTCAGTTGTCTCTCCCTTTTCTCTGTGAATTAATTAATTAATTTACATACTGGAATCTTCAAATTATCTCCTGCCGTTGCCTTTAGGAAGTTCTTTGTGAGTCCGTCATGAACCGGCTGGCGTAAGCATTTTTTCGGGTCTGCCAGTGTCATATGTTATGCATTATACAAAATCGTGACGTTCGAGAACAATTACAAGGAGGGATCCAGGATTTGATTTAGTCTTAAAGGTTTTATCCACGTGATGTGTGGATTGCCTATTGTAAACAAATGACAACTTTAAAATTCTCATAACAAAACAAGTGACAAGACTTTTCTTCCGACTTGATGTAATCATGATTTAGAAAAGATCACCTTCAGATCAGCATTCTAAGCAGCAAGAGAGACAAAGAGATGAAAGGGAAGAATACAAAGCAGGTGCTAATCGGGAATCTATTAATTAAATCCTCGCAATGCGAACAGAATATGACCTTTAAATTGATTTTCTTATTTTGTTTTACTGCAAATCGACTTAGAAATGAAGAATGATATTAAGATATTTTAATGGAAACAATCAAATAATTAATCCCTTTATAATACAGTGGTACCTTGATTTACGAGTGCCCCAACTTAAAAGTTTTTTTTTAGATACGAGCTTTTTTGTGGTCGATTATATGCTTTGTGTTGAGAGCTAAAATTTGAGGTACAAGCGAGATTCAGGTACGCTAATGTTTATAAGTTTACTAAAAATATTTTAGTTTCCAAATTTATTACTTCAAAGAAAAATATTATTTATAAAGAAATAGACATTAAAACATATCACAGCACATAATTTAGCTGGTAGTCTTTCACTGAGGTCTGAGTGACAACAAGTCTCCTAAGGCCCCCAGGACTCTTCTAAGTATTCTAGTCGATCTTAACAATGCTTTTGTCTGGATTGTCTCAATTATTCCCCTGTTTTCCAATTCCCCCAGTCTTCTTTTCAAAACCTTTGCAGACCGTTCCAAAGACACCTATATAAACTGGTATCACCTTCAACCACAGATTCTTTTTGTTCTCTAGCAAGGTCCAAGTATTTGACAATTTTTTTCGGTTTCTTTGATTTTCACCCTGTGATCCACCGGGACTGTAAAATCCAGTAGTTAATATGTTCTCTTTTTCTTGTTAATTAATACTAGGTCTGGTCATCTGGCTGGGATTAGGTGATCTATCTGTGCCTCAACATTCAATTGAATCTTATGAATCTCACTCTCTAAAATGGATTCCAGTTTGTGAAAATATCCTTATTATTATAAGTAGAAGAAGAAGAAGAAGAAGAAGAAGAAGAAGAAGAAGAAGAAGAAGAAGAAGTATATCTGCATCTTTTGTTTACATGTGTGACAGTAACAAGTGGATAATTATATTCATACATTCAATAAATTTTTTAACAAAACAAAGAAAGACCGGCATCAAATCTGCCTTTTGACTTTCCTGAATTATTTAAAAGTACACCTACCCCTCTACCCCTGAGAAAAAATGGACATTATTCCCTTCAAATTTTGCTTTTTTTTTGCCCTGGATAATAAAATTTAAAATTCATATTTCAATAAAAAATCTATTTTCTATGTTAAAACAGTCAAATATTCGAATCTTTATTTACATAAGGTTCGAATAGAATAATATATGAATCCAAATTTACATGTATTTATACTAAAGTGCTTCTGTACCAGTACTGACCACTGAGCACATGAGTATCACAGCTTGTAAAGTGAGAGCCATATGGTACGTGTGGCGCTCTACCTCAGACGAAAGAACGATCTCCTCCGTCTAGCGCTAGTGGAAATGTGGTAGACTCTCTCGCTGTCCGACTGATACCAACAATATGCCACTCCGCGATTATGGAGGCGTGTGGCATAATGGTCGTAGGAAATGGACTCATCGACCCGAGTTCAAATCCGAGATTAAACTGTTTGCATTTCACATCGCACTAATACACATGGGAAAGGAATTAATCCAACTATACTCCCTCCAGCTATGCATAAATAGTTGGGCAGACTGGGCTCTTCAACCTTGGTAAGGCAACCAGTCTAGGAGAAGGAAAACTCTGAATTCAAACCTGTTAAACTCCGCTTAAGAAATTAACTTTCTGTCGTATCCGGCTCGTGCGGAGGGGTTGGTATATATATATATATATATATATATATATATATATATATATATATGCCACTCAGCCGACTTTGTTTGTTTAATTGCATATCAACCTTCGTGGGTTAGTTAATGCCAAAGCCATCCTCGTAGAAGAACAGTAGTGGTACTATTTCCCCAATAGATGAGGAGTTTGATACCTTTCCCAAGGGTATTAGTCTGACAGTGAACGTAATAGAGTGACTGGAGTTCGAATCCGCTTGTTACGATGTTGCATTGCAGCATGTTAGCCACGACTCCACTGTAACTCCTTATTTTTATGATTTTCTCTCTATTACAAGCTCACAAGCAACAGGACTTTAAGATTACATGTGGGTCATACTAAAAGGATAATATACAGCATTCGTATTAATGTTGTGTACTATTGACAAGGTCAATGACAACGTAACAGACAGGGGCGATTAACCTTAATGTATACTATGGAATTTATCTCGTACATTATATCATAAATACCCAACTTTAGTAATATATCACTTCAGTTTGACATACGTTTTAAAGTATAATGTTTCAATGACCATTCACAAATAGAATGAGAATGTACTAGCATGCAAGATGTGCATTAACAGTTATCGCGATTGAAGCTGTAAGAATAAGTGGATTGAATACTAAGGATGCTGTTTTAAGAAATGATTTCAACTTGTTTTAACGATTCAGGTATTTGTTGAGCTTTAATTTTCAATCTGTGTCCGCTGGAACGGAAAAATCCTATAGATGATTTCTTTTTCATTTTGTTAATTAATACTAGGTCTGATTTTCTGGTCGGGTATTTCAAACCTTAGAAATGTTTTATATGTCTCATTTTCTAGAACAGATTCTGGTTTGTGCATATATCATTTGTCAGAATAGTCACATTGTATACCCTACCCCAAAACGTCTTGCATTATCTTGTATTTCTTTCCTACCTGTTTGTTGCATTCGCTTATGCGATTAACTGTTTCATCGCTGTTATCCTACTATTATTTTGCGTATTACATATTTACATAAATATTACATATTTTGCGTATTACATATTTTTGGGAAGCATGTGGTGTAATGGTTAAAGTCATGGGAAATGGACTCGTCACCCCGAGTTCAAATCCTGGGTGTGGTAATTGCATTACACTTAGTGGTAATACCCTTGGGAAAGGTAGGAATCCTACTCTCCCTCCAGCTATGGATAAATAGTAGGGCAGATTGGGCTCTTCAACCTTGGTTAGGCAACCGGTCTAGGAGAAGAAAAACTCTGAATTCAAAACCTGTTGTACTCGGCTTAAGAAATTGACCTTGTGTCACATCCGGCTTGTGCGGAGGGGTTGGTAAAGATATATATTTGGTTTCACGTTACTAGTTAGCATTATTTTTTGCTGGTATTGAAATAGGTTCTTTTTGTTTCTTGGTGTTTCCTCATTCTAGCCATGTACATATTTTCGATTGCTCACTTTCCCTAGTTATCGCTTACAGTTTCAATACAGTTGTTTTTCTTCACATTTTTGTTTTCTAGATTTCTAGAACAATTTTTATTTCCAATTTTCCATTGCAATCTTTTTAAAAAGTCACACTATTAGTCTACCTGTATAATAGTCATTTGTTTCCACACAGATATATGGTATAAAGTATTCTTATCTAATACAATTAATTCTCAAATGGATATGGTGTTAAGAATTCAATACTAATAACTTTCAAACAGACATATTCAACATTTATCTGTGACACTGGCAGCGACTACGACGCTGAACCAGTGTAAAGGCATCGAATAGAAATGTTCTTTTCTTCCTTCTTTCTTCCTTTTCATTACTTTCTTTCTTTCTTTCTTTTCTACCTTCCCTTCCCTTCTTTCATTCTTTCTTTCTTTCTTTGCATGTTTTATTTCTTAATACATTTTTTTAAATATTTTAAAATATATCATTGATTTATAACCGTATTATATTTTTGACTAGTTTTTTTCTTATGGGAAGTGTGAGGTAAAAAGTTATTTTAACCCTTTTCCGGACAAAAATAGAGTGTGCATATTATCGCCTTTTGTCTTAGCTAGTCTCCGCCAATTGACCTTTATAAAATACGTGCGCTCAATCGTTGTACAAACAAATTTACATACAGACATACAGAATCTTTCTTTTACAAATACAGATCGTAACAGTAACCCATCTAAACTTCTGTCTAGATAAATGTATCAGGTTCTTAAATATGTTGCCCAGCGTTACGAACATCTTGATTTAAAAACAAATTAACTATCCAGTCTCTATACTTTTTAGGTATGCCATCAAGGTTTAATGGTTAGCAAGCTACTCTTACAGATCCATTGCTACTGAATGACTAGTTCGATCCTCACTGGATGCCCCATCAAAAAATAAAATAAAATATAGATAAAAGGAAAAATCCTTACGTAAAAAGGATTTTGTGTTAATCCGGCTTGGTGGGAGGTCAGGAAAATATTCTTTTTTTTTTTTCAGTCTCTATAGTTTTTGATAACAGCTCGTTAATAATATACGCAACATTTATTTTGTTTCATTTTATCAAGTACATTAACAATGTAAGTCTACTGAATATCAATAAATAATACGAAATAATGCACGCTTTTTTTCCCTTCTGAATGAACTAATCAAACAAATTTATGTCAAGAAATAATCGGTTATGCTTACAACTGTCAATAGGAATTATATGAACAGAAGTTTTCATTGATCAAAAAGCACATAAAAATCATTAACAAATACAGGAATAAATGCAAGAAGAATATACACACATTATATATATATATATATATATATATATATATATATATATATATAAAGAGAGAGAGAGAGAAAGAGAGAGAGAGGGGGGAGAGAGAAAGAGGGGAGCAGAGAGAGGCAAATCCACTGATATGATATTTCACAATGACTTCGATATTCAATAGTTGAATGAATGTAACTAAAAGGAAAAATATTTACCTGTTATTTGTTATTGTTGTTTTTGTTTTTTTTCTAAATTTAAAAAAGGGTTCAATTTCTAAAATGGATGCTCAGTTGGCGGGTTTTACTATGCACTAACAGTATAGACTGCAGAGGGATAAAACCCTACCAAAAAGAAATATCCTGGCTATGACACTAATTTTTTTGGTGGTGTGGCCCCAGTTCTAGGAGTGAGGAGTAACCATTCATTACCAGGTTCACTCTAAACTGGATTGATATTACTTTTTAGAGTCCCACCTATGGATCGAATGGATCTGTTTAAAAATTACTAGTATTTGATAGAAATAGGAGTTCTATGAATTTAATAAAGCGCTTTTGAAAATAAATCTTGAGTTTAAATGTGGCTATATATATATATATATATATATATATATATATATATATATATATACTCACTGAGTTACACATTTTTTAACAGGATGACATTTTACAGTCTATCCAAAAACTACATATCTGCAAGATGGACATGAAGACATGCCACATCGACCCCAAAACATGGGAGACTTGTGTAAAAGACCGTGCGACCTGGTGACTCCTCGTCAAACAAGGAACGAGAAGGAGTGAGAAAGAGAGGAAAGTAGCCGCGACAGAAAAAAGAGCCAAAAGGATGGAGAGACAACAGCAAACACAGCAAGCATCACTGTTTGTTCGCTGAAAACACAGCAAGCATCACTGTTTGTTCGCTGAAAACGATAAAATCCATATATACATATATATATATATATGTGTGTGTGTGTGTGTGTGTGTGTGTGTGTGTTGTGTTGGAAAATTTATATTATGCTCGTATGCAATCTTTTTTTTCAGCTGATTCTCACATGGATATCTTATTCATTTTCCTCTAAGCTATACTAAGTATTATATATATATATATATATATATATATATATGTATATGTGTGTGCGTGTGTGCGTGTGTGCGTGTGCGTGTGTGTGTGTATGTGTGTGCGTGTGCGTGTGTGTGTGAATATGTGTTTATATATATATATATATATATATATATATATATATAAAAGTAATAATGAATTATGTTTCTGGAAGATAACCGGATGAATAAGGGAAAACCTATGACCGGGGATGCGCAGCTGTAATCCTCACGTTGATTTGACCGTGAGAAGAATCATGCGAGGACATTGCATAACTTTCTTGTTATTAAACGAACAATATTTATTTTGATGTAAAAAAATATATACAATATATATATATATATATATATATATATATATATATATATATATAAAAGAGTGAGAGAAAGAGAGAGAGAGTGAGAGACCGCCCTGTCGGCTGGGGCGTTAGAATGCACCGACTACACCTCTGCAGAGGGGTAAGACTCCCCCAATAGGGCCACCTGTTGGCCGTGGGTGGCGACTTGTGATGCTTAAGGATAGAGCCCAGGTGGATGAGCAGTTCATGACATGCAATACTCCACTTTGGCCCTATCTTGGGCTAGACGGGCGGTCGGAGAGGCCCCCTCCGATCAATCGGCTGGTCACATCAAGCCCTAGCACCTATATGATTTTCCCAACCCTATTGCCCTTATGGCAAGCCCCAACCTCTTTTTATCATATGGGTGCTAGAAGGCGGTGGCTGAGGGTCTACATGTCCTGGGAATGACGTTAAACTCTATCTGATGGTGAGGTTCCAGTTTTGGAGGTTTGGGGAATGTGGAGCACCCCTTCATCACCACTGCTCCCTGTTCCACTCTGACCCGGAGTGGTAGTACCTGTTAGGGTCCCATCTATGGGTTAAATAGAAAAATGTATTTATAAAAAATTGTATTATCCATTAAGAATTGATTTATTTCAAAACTTTATCAGCATTAAATGACCCACCGAGGTTGATATGCCGTAAAACAAAACAAACCAAACCAAACCAAGAGAGAGAGAGAGAGAGAGAGAGAGAGAGAGAGAGAGAGAGAGAGAGAGAGAGAGAGAGAGAGAGAGAAAAGGGATCCAAACAAAAAATAATTATGATAAGCAGAGCGTTATGATATCTATAATGTGTAGACGCACCGTGTAATGGTTATCGTCGAAGGAAATGAACTCGGCGATATGAGTTCAAATCCTGGATGACGCTGTTTTCATTTCATATAGCGCTAATACTCTTGAGAAAGATATGCCTCCACCTAGTCTCTTCTATCTATGGGTAAATAGAATAACGAAGTAGGCTCTTTAACGTTGGCAATCCAATCTAGGAGGAGGAAAATTAGGAATTAAAACCTGTCAAACTCCGCTTAAGAAATTGGGTTTGTGTCTTCCTCCTGCTGAGAGATTGGTAAATACATATAATAACTAATATATATATATATATATATATATATATATATATATATATATATTTTATTTCTTTGGTTTGTGTGCCTGAGACTTTCATATGCGGCTAAGAAACAAACATCAGACAGTGCTTTGTAGACGAAAAATATGTCAGTTTTGCCTATCATGTTTCCCCCACGACTGTATCAAATATTCTTGGTATTATTAACAGTATGATGAGTTATTTCACAATTTATTCATCTCAGAACTCATTCAATTCAACTAAAGCTCTATTAGTATTGTAATCTGATTGATTGATTGATTGATTGATAAATCGGCACGTCAACCCACCCAGGGTTATTTTATGCCAAGCGGTAGGTTGTGAGGGACGGTCAAATTAATTGTTATGTCTTTTTAAAGGATTTTTCTTGATTCTGGTATTAGGTTGTTTGCAATTGTTTGTTGCTAATTGGATTGGAAATCAATTTAAGGGATAAAATTATAGGGTAATGTCAGGTTTTGAAATAAATTCATTCTTGGTGGGTATACAATTTGTTATGACATGTTTGTTTTTATTTAGCCCATAGATGGGACCCTAACAGGTACTACCAATCTAGGACAGAGTGGACCAGGGAGCAATGGTGATGAAGGGGTGGTCCACATTCCCTAAACCTCCAGAACTGGAACCTCACCGTCAGATACATTTTAATGTCATACTCAGGACAGGAAACCCTCAGCTACCGCTTTCTAGTACAGATGAGATAAAAAGGATTGGGGCTTGCCATTAGGGCAATAGGGTTGGGGAAATGATATTGGTGCTAGCTCAAGACGTGACCAGCTAATTTGTGACCGATTTAGGTTTTGAAATTAGAAGAAAGAAAGAAAAAAAAAACGGAAATATAATTCGCCGGCTGACTTCGGCCGTAGATTCAAGACAGATGGGCGATCCGGAAATGACCTCGACCGGGGAGTCGAGGCGGATGGTGGCCGGGATAGGGCTGAAAATATCAGTAGTAAAATCTCAAGTAGGTCGGAACTCCCAGAAGTGAGAAGCGGCGGTCGTAGACCAGTCTTTGATTTGGTCAGACTTGAGTTGCATGGAAAAAGATAAATCCTGTTTTATAGATTACCGGAAAATGAAAAAACGGAATTAAAGAGAATCTTTTGTTTTATTGTTTCCTTACTACTTAAGAATGGAGATAACTCTTGTTGAAAATCGAAATTAAAAGAAAGTCAAATGTATTTAAAAAAACACTCAAAGTAGCCGGAAGAACAGAGGCCACTGTCGATTTGGCGGAAGTAAATTCGATTGGCTGGTTGAAACAAGAGGGAGGTGGTTACCCTGCTGAAGTAGGAGGAGCAGAAAAAATTCCTAATATCTTCATGTCGGCCGGAAATAAAATTGTTCCGATTGAAATATTATTTAGCTCAGACGTTTTTGGTTTGAAAGCAGACGAGGCCGAACGGGCAGACGAGGCCGAACGGACAGACGAGGCCGAACGGGCAGATGAAGCCACGCCGGGCTTTAAAGAGGACGTTGTGATTGCTTGAGGATCACATGCGCTGACCGGGCTAGCTGACAAGATTAACGCAATACTGAAAGCCGAGACTAACTGACTTCAGCTAAGACCATTTTGAAAACTTAGTCAACTTACGATCTGTTTTGCACAATACTTTGCAGAAGACCAGAAGTATTTAGTTACGGGTACATCACTCCCACAAGCCTTGAGAAATAATTGTCTGTATTCTTTTGTTATTTGAATATAAATTTTATTAAGTTTGAAGAAAAAGAATCGTTGTTTTTTTTATGTGACCAATAGGCCGCCGTTAACCTTGGACATCAGTTTCTATAGCAGATTTCTAGTCGTTTGAGATCTTAACACAGCGTGGGCATTCGGCTAGACTTCCAGCAAATATAGAGACCCTGCAATCCTTGGTTAATGCAGAAAATTTCGGAGATTCTGTGAGCCCTTTAGCTCGGTAGTGACCGACGGGTTATAATTGATGGGAAGCGTCTTCTCCGACCGCCCGTCTATCCTAATTAATGGCCATAGTGCGGTGTTGCATGTCATGAACTACTCATCCACAAGAATTCCGTCCTTAAGCATCACGAGTCGCCAGCCACAACCAACAGGTGGTGTATTCTAAAACCCCAGCTGACAGGGATTCTTGTAAAGTATGTTAGTGAACACATCATACATAAAATATCCGCAAATTTTTAATAAGCTACGAAGAATAAAAGTAAAGATAAAAAAGGCACAAATAAATAATAAACAGCAACAGTGATGGCATCACTCGAGAAATATCATTGACATAAGAATCAGGAGAAAAAGAAATATAGGAAGCTATGGTTACAATGACGTACATATAAAAATCAATCTGAAAAATGTTAAAATAAATATTGACATAATCAATGTAATATTGTAAACTTTACAGAATGGAATACATTGTGGCATTCTTGGATTCGAAGAAATTTCCAGAAACATGATAACATGCATGTGTTTGGGTTTCAATTATAATAATAGTATATGTATATATTATTATTATTATTATTATTATTATTATTATTATTATTATTATTGCTAGCTCGACCCATGGGATTTCCACAGTAGTTGACAATAAAGAATATCCATCAATCTTATGCCTGTGCTCTTACGGCTATCTGTATCCCTTCGTGCCCTCCATCTAAAAATGTTAAAGAATTAAAAAAAAATTCGTTGCATCATTTTCTTTTACTGTTCGATTCATTGATTTATATAACATTATAGATAAATTGTTGTAGATTTCTATTTGTATTTGATCATTTCCGATTCTCTTCGCATTAACATTCGTGACGTTGTTGACGTGCTCTCGCTATTACTTACTTTATTTCTTCGGGGAGCTCCATCGCAGTATAATGGTTAGTAAGCTACTCTCACAGATCTATAACTACTGAACATCGAGTTCACTCATTGCTGGATGGCCCATACTTTTGGGGATGCCAGTGCCTGACACACGGAGGTACAAGCATATTGATATATATATATATATATATATATATATATATATATATATATTGTAAACACGGTTTGTTTTGAATGGCTTTTTGCCGATAATTTTTGGGAGAATAAGTGCTTAATTGGAGTCGTACCTAATTTAGAAAATTAATTAATTAATAATGAATTAGGCGGGAATACCTATTAAATTTATGGCTAAACAAAACGAGAAAAATCAATCTCTGTATGTACATTTCGGCCTATTAGGCCTCATCAGCAGAGCTATAGATCGGAAGACCGCCCTGTGCGTGATTTGAAACCGGACTGCCAAGCTGACAGGCCGATCCCATAACCTCTACACTAAACGGACTTCTTAGATTTTATGATTTGTTTAGAGTAGGTTAATATTCCACTTCTAGTGACTTTTATTACACGACGATACGATAAGTTGTAAACACGGTTTGTTTTGAATGGCTTTTTGCCGATAATTTTTGGGAGAATAAGTGCTTAATTGGAGTCGTACCTAATTTAGAAAATTAATTAATTAATAATAACCTACTCTAAACAAATCATAAAATCTAAGAAGTCCGTTTAGTGTAGAGATTATGGGATCGGCCTGTCAGCTTGGCAGTCCGGTTTCAATTCACGCACAGGGCGGTCTTCCGATCTATAGCTCTGCTGATGAGGCCTAATAGGCCGAAATGTACATACAGAGATTGATTTTTCTCGATTTGTTTAGCCATACATTTAATAGGTATTCCCGCCTAATTCTTTATTAATTAATTAATTTTCTAAATTAGGTACGACTCCAATTAAGCACTTATTCTCCCATATATATATATATATATGTGTGTGTGTGTGTGTGTGTGTGTTATTATTAGTAGTCGTTGTAGTTACATTTATTATTAAACACGACGACGCTTTATTTCATAATTTTATCAATTCTAATATCGTTTTTATTCCTGTTTGTTTTTATCAAAAAGATCAGATTTTCGGATTATAGATAATCCACCAATACAAGTCCATTTATTTTCTATCCGTATGTTCAAATACTTTCGTGAAATAAGATACTGCTACCTATTCATGTGAACTGATCTATTAATTTCAGTGGTGTTCCATCCACACAGGGGATGTCTCTATCTTGATTAAAACAATCCATTTTATCTGAGTTCACATAGAAGCCAATGTCTCTTACTGCCTTCTACTGGTTATGTGGCAGAAGTATTTACGATAAGCACTATCAACTGTAATAGTTTCTGCGGGATACTTCTTATCTTTTTCTTTTTTTTTGGGGGGGGGACTTTTCCTTCATTGGATCTAATGGCGTTTGAAGTACGTAGACTACGTAGATTATAAACAGAAATTGTGCTAATCTATCTCCTTGCCGGACACCAATATCAAAGAAATCTATCACAACTGTTCCTGGCCTTTTTAGAGCACCGTTACCAACATAACACTGCATAACTTATTAGTATCAGAAATAGTATTTATCAGGTATTAACTAACCCCAGTAGATTCGATATGCCTTAAAATCAATGTAGCCTTGTAAGTAAACTTTAGCAGGAGTGAATAGATAAAGTA
>CM042139.1:103697056-103747056 GCA_023376005.1 Doryteuthis pealeii | reverse complement strand
AAACATACACACACACACACACACACACACACACATTATATATATATATATATATAATATATATATTATATATATATATATATATAGTTGATTGTTGGTTCTATTTTACGTCATGTCAACGCTTGTTGGGTTATGACGAAAACTTTATTTTATTCATTCTTATAAGAAATACTATCTTAAACAATTCTAATTATCTCCCTTTGTCTATAGCGACAGAGCCTAATGACTTAGCCATAAACTGATGAGAAAACTCATGCGATTGGCTAAGGGCCTTTGCCGGCGACCAATCAGAGCACACGTTACGAGGCTCAGTTTGGACCGCCAATTTTGATAGTGAAAACTGCTATCCACGCTCTTGCCTACTGGAATCTATCTCGGAAGGACGTAAATTTAAGCTCCAGGCGTTCACGGAACGAGAAGAACAGGAACAGCTAATGCAGGGCCGCTGTCCGCGTAAAAGGCAACTAACAACTAGGAATCGCTCTTTTCCCAGCACCAGAGGTCGAGATAAGACATGCTTTTGAAGCCTACCCGTCACTGACATCGAGAACGACCTGTTTGAAACCTGCCAAAGGGTGGAGCCGTAGATTTTCGTAAAAATCACACTTCTAAACAAGAGACAGATAAGTTTCGCAAAGACATTAATTTTGCAAATCATTACACACCATATACAGTGCATTTTGTTAATCTTGCATACATTTGTGAATCTTGCATAGACTTTGTAAATCTTACATATACTTGTATATCATCTCACGTATTGTATTTTGTATGTTACATGTTCTTGTTGTTTGATAAACGCATTGTTTTGTTGTAAAGCCTTGAGTTGTGTTTATTACCTGTTATTTTATCCTTGTCTTTATCTTGCCACTATAATTCCCAACATTCTTGATGGGTATTAAAAAAATTTTAACTAAATTTTTCAAAAAACAGTTTTTCAATCGAGCCCATAAATGTGACCCTAAAAGGTAATACCTCTCCGATAAAGTGGCATGCCATATTCCCTGGACCTCCAGAATTGAAACTTCATCCCTAGATGCAGTTTAACCTCATACCCAGGACACTAAGACCATCAACCACCGCCTTCTAGCACATAGATTATAAAAAGGGTTCGGGTATGCAATAAGTAGAATAGGGTTGGGACAATCATACAGGTGATAGAGCCTGACGTAACCAGCTAAATAAGGGAGAAAGTGTCATGAATTGCTCATCCACTAGGATTCCGTCCTTAAACATTACGCATCAACACCTCAACCAACAGGTAGCTCCCTTGGGGGAATTTTACCACTTTGCATAGGTGCAGTCGGTATGTTCTACAACTACAGTTGACAGGGCTAATATATATATATATATATATATATATATATATATATATATATATATCAAATCAAATCAAATCTCCTCGTTAAAAATAACACAAACTGACCTAAAATCTCCCTTAATCAAACCAATGTACTATATAAATTTAATTACCCATTTCGAAAGTGCCTCTCAACAAACAAATCAAATATTAATACTACATTTGTCACACTACCACAACACCCTCTAGTCGGCTTACATACTACATCTGTGATACTAGCATCATAAAACGACATCTAATTACAAAACATACAGACAAATTCACATCCTCGGATATAAAATAATTATCACCGAAAATACCAAAATCCTTTATAAAAAAAGATCCCTACAAATTCTTGAAGCGATTTGTATACAAAACAACAAACCTAACATTAATAAAATAGCATTTAATACGAGCAATAATATACTAAACATTTTAATAACTAACACACTAATCTTAGCAACCCTCAAAAATATATTAATAGACTCTCCTAATTTGAAAGAGCAATAAATAAATGAATGAATGAATTCAAATGAGAAGAAAAAATAAATAAATAAAAATAAAAATAATAATACACTTCAACCTAGAATCCCTCGATGACGACATGCGAAATGGTCGAAAGCGCTTCAGCAAAAAGTGTGAGACAGTGTCTCTACCAATTTACGAAAAAGCACTGGAAGATTAGAAAGAATACAGATAAAGATCATAAATAAGAAATATTCTGCGTTCTTTAATAATACCTGCTTAAATAATATATATATATATATATATATATATATATATATATATATATATATATTATTTAAGCAGTTATTATTAAAGGACGCAGAATATTTCTTATTTATGATCTATATCTATATCTATCTATCTATCTATCTATATATATATATATATATATATATTATATATATATAAATATATATATATATAATTGATTATATGGATTACAGCAAGGTGATACTTGTAAAATAACATTTTCGCTCAAACGGTCACAGTTTTCACAGACAGAAACTTCAAAAGCATGCTGCGTGTTGTTCTGAAAAATCCTGGAAGCAGCACCCAGCAAAACAGCAGTTATCCAAATAAGATGGATAAGACATACTCGGCATTGCTAGAGAAGCAGAAAAGAACTCATACGTGACGTTTTCTTGTGGACACCTACACATGGATACACCAGTGTTGGGCAACCAGGGAACTTACATTTATCAGGTCTGTGAGGACGCTGGATCCCGTGTGTAGATGACCTGTTAAGAGCGATTAACGATAGATATGGATAGTGACAGATAGTCAAGGGAATACGTGCTATCAGCATGACTCGACGACGACGACGACGACGACGACGAGAAGAAGAAGAAGAAGAAGAAGAAGAAGAAGAAGAAGAAGAAGAAGAAGAAGAAGAAGAAGAAGAAGATGATGATGATGATGATGATGATGATGATTGCATGTACTAATGTATGTATATTTCATAAATAATTAAATATGGTAAGACATTGATTTTTGGGACTTTTAAGAAGGCAAATCATTTTTCATTGGACATCACTGAAATATATTTGTAAGTTCAAAGTGGAAAGACGTTGATAAAGACTATATATTCTCTGAGAGGTTTCCGAGGAAGATAATGGCTGAAAAGTTTGGGTACTACTCATGAAACCTGGTGTGAATGAGACTTTAGAAAAACTACGGCTGATACACTTAGAAGGTAGTATGTGCCTAGAATAGACACGTGCAGTCGCAATATCTGTGCGGATATCTTCTCAAATTCACGCGGCAATGGTTTGGGTTGAGAAGTCAACTGAATGCAAAGATCCTGTATCAGGAAAACTATTTGCATCGTAAAATTCCCAGCCTCCCAGATTCAAAGTGTAGTATGTGTTTATGCACGACAATGCTCCTTCCCACATGTCTAAAGTTACCCGTGAATTCTTTGAGCATAAAAGATTTACAGGAGGAGAAAATAATGTAATGGTCACCTGATCTGAATCCGATCGGAAAACTATGGTTAATTGGGTAGATAAAATTATATGGCGGGGGCAAACAATATACGAGCAAAGAAGCAGACCTATGGAAAAACATTAAAACGAGCATTTCGGTAAATGAACCAGCTGAAATAAAATATCAACAAAAACAATGGATATTAGATTATTGGCTGTTATTCAGAAGAAGAGTCATTATATTAAAATGTAAAGGATTCAAAAACTTATCATATGTGTTTGTTATTTACTGTATTATAGATGTTGATTAATTCCCTTTGATTCTATTACCTTTTTATTGAAAACAAATGTGATTATTCGGTTTTGTCTGATAACTTAATAACCTCAGAAGGTTGTTTTTTAGAATACATCAAATAAATTCAATAAAACATATTAATACATAACTAAAAATGTAACTCAGTGATTACTTTGACATCTAAATTGATTGTTTAAAATTTGCTAATTTTTTTTCAGACCAAATTTGAATTGTTGAAGTTGATGTGATTTGCCTTATACCTTCAGAAAAGTTGTAGATCAACATGAAAAGCAAACACGTATATCTTTATTGCATTTTTTTTCTTTTAGATGTGTATTTAGCAATTAACTGCCAGCATCTAATCGCTTACGGTAAAGTCACGTTGAAAGCATCGGTACCCACTAGATCACCGAAGTTAAGCAGCGATAAGTCTGTTCAATACATAGATGGGTGATTATTTAAGCAACATCGGATACTGTAAGAAACCGATTATCAAATAACTTGATTCGGCATTAAATGACCCGATAATTGTTGACATGCCATAAAACAAAACAACCTGGCAATCAGTATCATAAGCAGCATTTGTTATCGAGAACACATGTGATGCAGAAGAAAATATGAAATATGAAATATTACAATGTTGTGGAAAAAAATATGGAATAATCTTTTAATTTGCATTTTTAAAACAAATACCATCAGAAGCCGAGATATGGACATCGAAAATAGTCCTTATGGACGAGCAGTTGGGTCTACTCAATTGAAAGGAAATACGGCACCAAGTAAAGAACTATCAATTGAAATAACAGAAAGGATCGTAAAACTCATTCAAAAACCCAGTGTAATGTGACAAAAGATGCTTGTTGTTTCCAGACAGTTGTGTCTAAAATTTGATGCAAATATAAAACAAAAAGGAGCAGTATTAAAAATTAGCTTCTATTATAATTATTTTCATTAATAGAAATGTAACAATCAAACATTGTTATCTTTTATTAATGTCTACCTTTAGTCTGATTTTCATGAAAGGTTGAATATGCTCAGGTCTGTATTTTACATTAGATTTCCTTTCATGGATGACTTTGGATGCTTAAACCCGGCACCAGCATTCCTCTCTTCCTATATCGGAATTATTTAATCGAATTAACTTGCTGCTCTAACTACTGCCTGTGTCGTAATCAGACTTTAGTAGAGTGCATGCGCGTTTTCTTTTATATGCCATCAAACCCTGAGAAGAAAAATAATTTTTTTCTTTTTTCTTTTTAACTTATAATCAATGTGATGTGCGGTTACACTTCGATCTGACGGTGTTAAAAAAGTTGGTATGCCTTTCATTTTCCCCTGATATCTATTTTCGAGTTCTTCTATCAGGCTGAATCAATATTCTAGTATATTTGTGAAACTGAATCGAATGGGGTTCATTTCCAAACCAATGAGATTGTTTCATTATTAAAGTGTCAATGAGGAAATGCGCTTTGCATGTACATGTCTTCTTTTTGAAAACTTTTCGTGTAGATATTGGTATATTGAAATTCGAAGATCCAATGTTTCTTAGTACATTCAAAGTTAAAGTTATCCGTTGGAAAACATTTCTAGTTTGATAGAATACAAATATATTGCGATGCGAAGTTGTCAACAGCGAGACATATATAACATTTTACTCAGAACAATACACCCACTATTACAATTTCTCTAACACAATTTTTGTCCAGTCGGTGGGGCTTAGAATATACTGAATGTATCCTTTGCAGAGGTGTAAGAGCCACCCACACATACATAAAAGGATAAGGGGTGTCCTTGTAGGACAATAAACTGCATATGATAGTGAGGCTTCGGTTCTGGGTATCTGGTGATATAAAGAAAAACTCAAATTGAGATTCACACTAAAACACAGGAAATGCTTAGAGTTCATATTTAGATATATTGAAAATTCCAAAGTATTTTGCTGAATAAGCTTCATAATTTGTATTATTTAGATTTTCCCGACTGTTGCCTTCGTCTTCATTGTTGAATACACAACGGTTCGACCGATATGATCCTCGGCTTTCTTCGGGTGTTTCTCGTCGAAATCGAGAGTCGCCGTAATCGGGAGCCTTTACAGGACTTCGGAACGAACCCTTTATTTAATCCACATCTATCAACATTATTTTTTATGATATTTTTGTGCTGAAATGTAAACATCCATAACTGGTCGGCTACTTTTTGATTTGAGGCAATCCAAATTTGCTAAGCTTTCGATATGTAAACATTTTACGATTTCTTCTGATTTTTGATTATTTTTTGGTTATGCTTCCTTTATGTGTAACGTTTATTTAGATGTATCTTCTTACTAAAATTGCCTCCATTTAGAAGCTCAGGAATAGATCACGTGATTCAATCTTTTAAATTTTCATGATTTTCAATGTTGGTTCTTCAAGAAATTCCTTGAATATCTGCGATTTTTCCTGCAACAGACAAAAACAAAAAACAAAACAAAACAAAACAAAAAACAACAAAAGAATCGTGTTCCAGATGATTATTGGAACGCTCAAATGATCTTATTTGTCTTCTAACGAATACATTCCCGTACGAAATACCGTATTCTGTGTAAATTTTAACAACTGGTTTTAAAATTTGTTTCGTGCCAAAGATTGATGGCGTCCTCATAATGCCCTACTGTGGCGAAGATTTTAGGGTATGGCAACAAATAATCATATGTGTAGGTAGTCCAGCGATTATGTAGATATCAGTGGCCACAAAAGACTCTGTGTTTTATACGTTTTTAAAATACTTCCTTCTTATTCTATGGTCAAAATTAGTTAGATTTCGAATAATGATGATACATTATTCTACGCACTCAAAATGTTATACTTGTAAATATTGCATGGGCTGATCGTACGAGTGAAATGCATTTAGTTGAAAAGAATTAGCATTAATTGGGACTTGGGAAAGAGGGTCTGAATATATATATATAATATATATATATATATATATATATATATATATATATATATATATATATATATATGTTCATTATTATTAACAGCATGATTTTAAAAATACATTTAAAAAATACATTATATTAATTTGCACATAACATACGTAACCAAGAATACCAAACACAAATACGCATATTTATACGCACACACGCGCGTGGAGACAATTATATCATCACAGCCTTCATACATTCCCACGCGCACACGCACGACATCACATACATACGCACAAACAAAAATACGCACACACGCGCGTGGACACAATCATATCATCACAGCCTTCACGCATTTCCATGCAAACGCGCATGACATCATACACATACGCACAAACAAAAATACGCACACGTAGAAGAAAAAAACCATTCCGCATCACGTAAACACGCAAACACGAGAATACAGTTAAAAAAACGCACACATCTGACCATTTACACAATTTGGTCTGGCAATCAAAAGAAAGGTGTTAAACTTCGTTCCTGCTTATATGGTCTGTAGAGAGGCATGTTTTTAAGGATATTCCTTCTGCAGGTCAGGAAAATTTTTCTTCCTCCTTTTTTCTTCGTCTTCTTTCTTCCTTCTTTTACTTTTTTGTCAATTTTTCCCTAGAAGGCGGTGTTGTTTTTAACTCCCCCCCCCTTTGGGGGGCTACTTTTTTTGCCCAGTATTTTTTCCATATCAATGGAAAAGGAACCAGCCGGTGTCGAGACCGGTCGGGAGGGGGCCAGCCCCGTTCCGCCAAAAAACGGGGCTGCGCCGGACACAGAAGCGGGGGCAATGACCGCCCATACCGGCCGGAGACAGATCCCGTAACGCCGGAGAAAAGCAGACGCCCCGAAAGGAAAAAGAAGGAGGCAGAAAAGGGCCTTGTGCCGGAACCAGCAATGCCTGGAACATCAAGGGGCACTTCTGAATGGCCAGCCCTTCCAGATACCTTGCGGGAGCTACTCCCCCAAAAACCCTACAAAAGTAACAGCAAAGGCCCCTGAGCCGGCCAAGAAAACCAACTGGAGACCGCCCCAGGAAGTTGAATTCCGGGAACAGGATCCAGAGCTTCACCGGTCCAATTGGACTAAAAATATAGCGGTCTGTTGGAGGGGAACGAAATAAAGCCCCTCCTCAGGCAGTGGAAGATTTGGAGCCGCGGATCCTCTCCTTTATCAGCACGGAGGCGGTCTCAGAAGATTGATCGGCCTCACCAAGGAGAGAATGGTGGACATCTTGCTGGCGAACAAGATTCCTGCCCAACACATCAGCAGAAGAAGGTTCGCCACATGGGATGTCCTCTTTCCAAGCGAGGCCGAAGCAGTGAGGTCTGCAAAAAAAAAAGCCTCTTCCACAAGGAAGTTAAGTTACAACCCGAGTATCGGGGTGCAAGAAGGACCCGTGTGACACTCCACAACGTCCCCGCAGCTGTGTCTGACGAGCAGCTTATGGCAATCCTCAGCGCCTACGGGACGTGACAGCGAGTGGCACAAAAATAAATAGAGGTGTGCGGGTAGGCGAATCCACCTTCCTAATAAATCTAAAGAAGAAGGATTCGACAGCCTACCCGACCTTTACACGGTAAAGGACCAGACCATCTCGGTTGTTGTGGAAGGCGCAGACCTCACTGCTGGAATTGCCGGCAAAAGGGGCATACTGCCAGAGACTGTCCCAAGAAAGCAGTAGTTAAAGCAACTCCAGCCATTACCAGCAGCAGCAGTAGCAGCAGTAGCAGTAGCAGCAGCAGCAGCAGCAGAGACAGAAAAGCCTACAAGCCATGCAGATATTCCTACCTCCCCCGTGAAGGGCCAACCAATGGAACTAGTGGAGGCCGATGCGCTGGGTAAAAAGACGTCTTTGTTCTGAGGGGAGACGGCTGACCGCTATTTACGGTCAGCCGAAAAAAGAAAAAAGCCCTGCCCGTAGACCCTGACACGAATACAGTGGCAAAGCCCACTACAGACACCACACCAAAAAATTCCAAAACTACCCAACCCCCTACACCTTCATCCCAGCCCTGTGATTTGCATACACAAAGTCCCGACAACACTCCCCTCAACACAAGAAAACAAAATCAGAAGGATCTCCATCGCGATCAACATCGAGATCGATTTCCCCTAATAGACAATCCCATCCACGGAGCAGGAAACGGACCTGTTTCCAGAAAACCTATGCCAAGTGGGCTCGATCAGGTAGACAACTACCTGACATTACAACAAAAAAGAGCGTGGGCCCCACTCGTGCAACTGGACTCCGTGGATGGCAAATCAACCAGCAATCCACTGAACTTTAGGGATGCACCCTTAGTTACTACTTTCATCCGGGAAGCCAGTGGCCATGCACTTGGTGTGTGGCGCACAATTGAGGCGGCCGAAAAGGCCTTTCCAGGCATGAAACTAGTTAACAGGGTGCATCCCAACTTCAAAAAAATTAAGCCTAAATGTAAGGGGAGGGTCCCCATTTTTATGCACCCTTCATTTTACAGGGCTTTAAAAATCAAGTATCCCCAGGATGTCGGCGGTATTGCCAGAACAGATACCGTTACCAAGGAATTGGGTAAGGGAATCTTGGACAAACCGTCGGCGTCCTCACCCGAGAGGACTTCCTGCCAGTGTGTACACTGAATAAGTAAGCACCAATGACTCTTCTTCTTGCTAGTATAAATGGGAGGGGTTTGAGGGACTCTTCAAGCGCTAGTCGCTTGAGAGAAGAACTCAAGTCTCTTCGCGTGGATGTTGGCGCGGTCCAGGAGACACATTTCGTTTCAAGCGTGGATGGCCGGGTGCTGGGTGGTAATCATTTATATGAGGTCTATTCAGCATTCGTGATTCAGGCAGTCGTGGTGTGTCCCTGCTAGTTAAAAGCAGTCTGGGGGCGGTGACTGACGTTGTTTATGCTGGCGCAAGTGGCAGGCTGATTGTGGCCGATATTGCCGTATCAAGCAATAAATTCCGGGTAATTGCGGTTTATGCGCCCAATAGCGCTGTGGAGAGGAAATCCTTTTTTCGGCAGTTTGGGCAGTACATGGCGTATCCTGGACGATTAATCTTAATGGGAGATTGGAATGCGATCCTTGATCCCAAATTAGACCGGACGGACGGGGAGCTAGCGGGTTGGCGAGGTGTGACAGCGCCTGTGCGATCTAATGGCCGAGTTCGATCTGGTCGACAGTTTCGGGAATCACATCCAGGGCAGGAGATGTGAACATGGACGAATAGCTCGCCCTCTGCTCCAATTAAATCATATTTGGACAGAGTGTTAGTTAGAAGAGCCGATGTTGACTTTTTAGATTGTCCTGTGTTCCACCTATATGCGAAGAGTGACCATAAATTGCTTACTGTCACTCTTCGCTTAAGCGATAGGCCTAGGCTGGTCTCTTACTGGAAGTTAAATACCTCAGTGCTGGGGTATGTGACTACCGTGAGAGGCTGGTTTTACTCATTAAGCGGGCGTTAGTGGGGGCGGTTATTGGGAATAGATGGTGGGCTGACCTTAAGTTTAGAATTAGGGACTTCACTATCAAATATTGCCAACGGCTTGCCCTAGATAAGGCAGCGAAAGTGAAGGCCATAGAAGACAAAATTTCCCGGGTGGTGGATGGGGGGATCCCCTAGCCTTAGGTCTAGCCAGAGGGGACCTTGAGCGTGAGGCTAGCGAACGCTATCAAGGTTATAGTTAGATCTAGGCTAGACAGAGTGTCCAACGAAGCCGTGAAATTGGACGCAGGATTGCGTCAGGAAGAGTTCAGAAGGTTCCCGGAACGATACATCGACATGGTTGTAACCCCGGACGGGCACAGCCTTCGTGCAGGTCGTAAGATGCGGGAAGCCTTCCGTGAGCATTTCCAGGAACGATTTACCCGGTTGCCGAACCTCCCGGTGCAGGAGTTCCACAACTATTTAGCCGACTTTCCCCACCTTAGGGAGGCGAAAGCGGCTAGTTGTGAGGGGAGGATTACAGACTCTGAAGTCCGTAATGCGTTGAAGCAGGTCGGCCTCAACAAAGCTCCAGGACTGGACGGTTTACCCTACGAATTGTACTTGAGGTTGTCGCACATTTTTGTCCCTATTCTGACAGATGTGTTCAACAATTGGTTTGCCTTGGGAGCAATCCCAAACGCATTACCAAGGGCGTGATCACATTGCTGAAGAAAGGTGGCAGGAATGTTTGGGAGGCTTAGATGATTACAGGCCCATAACTCTGCTAAACACAGAGTTAAAGATTTTGGCCCGGGTCTTAGCGAACCGTTTGCGGAATGTTGTCGGTGATCTGATCGGACTAGAACAGAACTACGCTGTGAAAGGAAGATCGATCCAAAACAATTTGCATTTGGTTCGCATGATCCTAGAGGGGATAAAAGACGACAAATGTGCCGCGCTGATCAATTTAGATCAGTCCAAGGCATTCGACAGGGTGGACCACCGATTCCTGGAGACTGTTTTGGAGACCACCGGATTCAAACCGGAGTTCCGCAAATGGATCAAGATGCTGTACCAATCTCCTACGGCAGTGGTACAAGTAAATGGGAAGCGCTCGGCTGTCTTTCCAATTGAGCGATCTGTGCGACAGGGCTGCCCCCTGTCTCCTCTTCTCTATGTCCTCGCCTTGGAGCCCTTGCTCCGTAGGCTTAGAGACGGGGAGGCATGTCCGGTCCTGCGCGGAATTGTTGTCCCTGGCCCCGTGAAAGCCAAGGTATCCGCGTACGCCGATGATATCACCGTGTTCGTGTCATGCGTTTCGGACATAGAAGCGGTGAAGAAGGCGCTTGCAAGGTACGAACGAATCACTGGGGCAAAGATCAATTTAGAAAAGAGCGAAGGTCTGCGGTTGGGAGCCTGGGCAGGATCCGATACTCTGCCCGGTCCCTTCCGCTGGAGTGACGGTCCCATCAAAATCCTCGGCGTGTGGTTTGGGCCTGATCTCCTAGTCGAGAAAAATTGGTCGGAAGTACAGTCAAAGGTGGAAGCTCGGATCCGAAAATGGTTTCCAAGGAGGTTGTCCTTAAAGGGCAGGGCGGAGGTTTGTGCTACCTACATCTTCCCCCTGATCCTTTACCGATTGTCAGTACTTCCCCTGCCCGCGGCTCGGTTATTGGCGTTAGAACGGGCCCTTTTCCGCTTTTTGTGGAGAGGGCGCCGGCCAATGGTACGCAGGCAGGTTTGTTTCCAGCGGCCTTGTAATGGAGGTTTGGGGATGCCGAACTTGGCGGCTCATCGAGACGCTGAGAGGCTGGCATTTCTGAATCGATCGTTGCAAACCGAAACCGCTTGGTCGTGGCGAATCCGGGACATCTTCCCGGACTGGCAGCTACGGCTCAATAAAATTCGACGGAAAGAGCGGTTTCTGTTCGAGTGTCGTGAAGCCCTTCGAAGACTACCTGAGTCTAGTGACGTCTCATGGCCTCGGAGGGTACTGTATCGGGCATTAGTGGAGGGGTCCGTCTCGGATCCGCTCGTAGAGCGGCACGGCTCGTCGTTAGAGGAGGTCCGCTCACAGTGGAATTGGGCGCCAGGTGCTGGGTTCATGAACAACTCCGAGTTCTCCCTCACCTGGCGACTAGCTCGGAATGCGTTGCCGCTCGCAAGCGTACAATACAAAGCGCACGCTGCTGATTTTCCATCTTGCACCCGTTGCAACAGTGGCTTAGAAGAAACGGCTGAGCACGCCTTCTACCACTGTAACGGGGTACGTTCGTTTTGGGAGTACGTGAACGAGGTTACGGCCCGTATCGCACCCAATCAGTGGGTGCCGCTCGACGTTGGTTACGTCGTGGACAATGTCAGTCCGCCGTTCGCCGGAGAAAAACGAAAGGTGTTTTTCGCTATACTAGCCGTAGCTAGAATGGTGATATGGTCGACGCGAAACAAGGGATTGCATGAGGACGAGGAATTTTCCTGTCAGGATCTGATCTGTTATTTCAAGCATCAGCTTGAAATAAAGATTAGGTGCGATAGGAGGATGCTCGAACCCATGACATTCAACGAAAGGTGGATAAATGCCGCAAGCTTGTGTGTGAGAACGAGGGCAGGAGTAGAGACATTGTTGCCTGCCCATCATGGCCAGCACTGACGGGGATCCTGTCTCGGGACCCCATCCCTTAGATAGACAAACAAAGTCTGTAAAATAAACAAAAGAAAAAACAAGAAAAAGCCAAAACTGCATACACCATAGATCCTTTTAGTTAGGAGGCTGAATGATCATCAACCCCAGTTTTTTCTTATAGGACATATCCAGGCCCCCAATCCCAAATTTTTTATAAAACCACCCGAGTCACGCTAATATTTTCCCTGGAAAGTCAATTTTTCTAGTAACCCAACCCGCTTGGCCTACAGAATCCCAATTTTTTACCGACCACCCACTAAGGACACCCACTCCCATATTAGAGGCACTGACCGGCTTGCTTTCGAACAACAAAGTGCGGAAGACAGTCGGCGGGCCTACACAATAGCTGAGGGAAAGGGGAAACCAAAATGACCCACAATTTTTGTTTTGTTTACATGTTTTTCAGTTTCTTGGGGTTTTTATTTTCAATTTTCTCCCACCCCCTCCATCGCCAATCGTCATTATTGGGAAATTTTTAAGTAGGATACATGCATAGAGCGAATGAGGTATTTTGGTGAAAGGGAGCTGCGCAAGGAGAGAATGCAAGGATTTTTATTTTTATTTTTGAATGAATCGGTCGGCGAGTGAGCCTAGCTAGATAGATCCGTGTAGTGATATGACCAGTTTTATCACCCCTCCCCCCAAACCAAATTTCCGGCTACATGCCGAGTTGTGTGCACATACGTTGTATCTCATTTCCAAATAAACAAAAAGTTTATTTGGAGTGAGTGCACGTATGTGCTCACTTCAAATAATCTGACCATTTACACAATTTCTGTCATTTTTAAAGGAACTTTTCGTATTACCCGATGAATGCTTTCAGCAAGAAACCGCCGGTCGTAATACCGTTCCCGTAATTAAATAAATAAAAGCAAAAACTTTTATTTGTTTTGATTTCTCATTGAACTATCAACGCTCTATCACAGATATTGAGCACTCTTCTAATAACACTGTACGTTGGATTACTATTACTTTTTCTAGTATACTAGTGCCAACCATACACATTAATAATCAAGCTCCCATTTCGGTTGAGCACTCTTACAGGAAATATTGGACAACATGGAACAGACCAACTTTGCATATTCTCTCAAAAACATACCCATTCCATCAAAATCGGAATACAAGCTACTACTAACAGAAAAAATAGAAAGCCTTTTAAAGAGAATGAGATGGAAAGCACACTTCTTTCTTAAAGGCATTGACAACACCGACTCTATTGATAATTTCAACCTAAAATCCAAGAAATGCCCTCCAATATACAAGGATATGCAATCTTTTGAAAATGATCTCATTGATATGGTCAAGAACATTAAATTTACTAAACATCTAAATCATTTCCAGAAAAAAATCACAAAAGATGCGAAAAATATACGCAACTCAAATAAAATATACATATTTGCAGATAAAACAACCAACATATACAAAACAAACCTCAACAACTACAAAAAAAACAACAAACAACATAACGCAAACATATAAAAAAGCCTCTGGAAACATAACCAATGATATAAACAAGGAAGCCAAAGAAATAGCCGGCAAGTTAAATATAGACGGAAAAATAAACTCAATGGCGGAACAACAAGCATTCCTAACAATCAAGGATCACAAACCAGACTTCCCAACAAAAACTACATACCGACTAATAAACCCCACAAAACCAGAAATAGGAAAGATAAGTAAACTCACTCTAGACAATATAAATACACAACTCAAGGAGAAACTACATATGAATCAGTGGAAGAACACCAAGGCAGTCACAAACTGGTTTACAATAATAACGAACAAAAACAATGCAGCCTTCATCCAATTTGACATTACAGATTTTTACCCCTCCATCACAGAAGACACACTTAATAAGGCATTAGAATTGGCAACCAAACACGTAAAAATATCGCAGAATAACATTAAAGTTATAAAACACTGCCGCAAATCACTACTCTTCCATAATAACACTCCATGGATAAAAAAACAAAATTCATTGTTATTCGACGTGACCATGGGTAGTTTTGACGGACAGAAGTGTGTGAGTTGTTGGCATTCTAATACTCTTCCAGCTATCCCACATAATCGACAAGAGAGACATGGGCCTGTACAGGGACGACGGCTTAATTATGATAAAAAATCCCAATGGCCCCGCACTAGATAAATATAGAAAAAACATAACCAGCATACTAAAATCACTAGGATTTAAAATCAAAATAGACATAAACCTAAAAATAGTAAATTTTTTAAACGTAACCCTGTATATATTGTGTTTGAGTACTCAGGCATGCTTACATATTTGACGATATACCATATGATATAGCACACAAAGTAACATTGTGTATTTAGAATTTAAATATATATAGCCTCAAAAGACATGATGTGATCACTAGATGCTGAGTTCAGATTGGAATCCAAAGTCCTGTATTAGGTTAGGAAGAGAAAATAAGCGGACGACAATTTATTGGAGGCGCTCGTGGCGAAAAGAAGACATTCGTTGCGACACCTTTTTCGTCGTAGGAAGTGAACCCGACTACTCGAGTTAAAATCCTGAACGAGTTCGCTAACACTCTTGGGAAATCTAGGTACTTACCCAACCCATTCACCACAGATAGGATGTGACACGCTGTTCAGTAGTAATTGATTTTGGAGACTAGCTTGCTAACCATTACCTCACGATGGGATGCCATTACCCTTGTGAAATGTATGAATACAACAATTCTCTCGCCAGCTATTAGTAAATAGTAGGTCAGACTAGGATATATTAACCGGGTTAAGAGAAAGAAAATTCGGAATTCAAAGCAGTTGTAGACAAGTAAAGGCATGCGCTCCACAAGGCTATTCATGTCGAAGATACATGTGTAGTGCCCCTACAGCTGAACCAAGTTAAGTGGCCAGACAGAGAGAGTTTTAGGTCAGATATCGTACAATGTCACTTAAAGAAGAGCTGGGCACCAACAAGAAATATGTATGTATTTACTTAAGCCAACGCACGAGCAGGATGTGACACAAGGTCAATTTCTAAGCGAAGTTTAACAATTTTGAATTCAGAATGTTCCTTCTCCTAGACTAGTTGCCATACCAAGGTTAAACAGTCCAGTCTGTCCTACTATTTACCAAAAACTGGAGGGAGGATAGTTAGATTCATACCTCTCATAAGGATACTAGCGCATTTTGAGATGCTACCACTCTTGACAATGATTTGAACTCAGTTCGCCTTTTCCATTTGCTATAACAATAACAATAATACCACGTGCTAAGATTCAGAAGTATGTAATCCCGACGATTGAAGATGCAAGACATTTACCTCACTCAGTTTATCACTCTGAAATTACATTTTACTATAAAAGTCAAAATTGAAATTTGAAACAATGGCGATAAAATATTTTTCCATTAATATAATGAAGAAAGCATATTAAATATTATAATGATATCCAAAAGGCGTTGATTATCTCACTAGACACTAATTACTTTTTCATAAAACAGGATTTCGTACACTCACTTAATGATTAAAGTATGAAACGTCCTTTTAAAGACATCATACAGTCTAATCAACAAAATCTTCAATTATGTAAATGAATTTCCCCGGGTAAATCCAGTTAGATTAGAACATGGAAAAGATGAGAAATCTATATATAATGGAGATAGACTGCATTTCTGTCTGAAGCCGAAACTACGTCACGGCTTACGTCACAGATTCCACAATAATCTAAAGGATTTATTAATGAGAACCTAATTTATAATCAATATAGTTTATTTATAAAATATAAAAGAGATAATTAGTTTATATACTCTATGTGGTTGGCATTGTAACATTTGATGGTTTTGTCGATTTTTAACGAGTCTTTCAATAAATGCCTGTTTTGTTATATACAGTTTTACATATTTATTTATATTTTGGTATGTATTTATAATTATCTAATTTATAAAGTTTTGCGAGAAATTTATCTATAAATAAAATATAGACACTTATATCTATGTCACCTTAAATTCTTACTTACAAGATTTTGTCCGTATCTGCTTCTGTTAGGAAAACGAAAAAATTTTAAAATTTTTAAATAATTGAGCTATTAAGTTTATAAAATTCTAAAAAGTATTTTTTTTTTTACTCATTTATTCAATTAAAATACAATTTGTAGAATTGTGTAAAAATATTTATTTTGTAATATTTTTTCTTCGTATGTTTGAATGTTTTGTTTATCAAAAGCGTTTGTTTTTCAAAAGCCGTGATAAACAGAAATTGATTTAAAAAAATGTTATTGTCATGTGTAATAGGTAACTGAGTTACCTCCCCTACCCTTCTATTTACTATATAAACTGGTCAAAAATCCACCATTATATTCTATGTAGAATAATGCTTCTGCAAGTCCGACCGTGTTTGTTTGCTTACTACCACAATTTATTCTACATAGAATCAGTATGGAACAACTGATGCGCCCACAGCGTTTCGAAGTCGAACCAGAGACACCAGATGCTGGAAAACGCTGGACACATTGGCTGGTGACTTTCGAAAATTTTCTTCAAACACTGTACACTGAAAATCCACAGCGGCCAATAAACAAACTGGGACTATTAACAAACTACGTATCTCACACGATACATGAAACGATTATGGAATGCACTACATATGAGGAAGCCATTGCAGTACTGCAGTATACATATGAAAAGCCGAAAAACGAAATATTTTCGCGATACCTTCTGGCTACACGACGACAACAGAACGGAGAGTCGCTGGAAAAATTTCTAAAGGAACTCCGGACTTTAAGCAAAGACTGCAACTTTCGGTCTATGAGTGGGGAAGAGGTTCGAGACGAGCACATTATGGACGCCTTTATTAACGGGCTCCAGAATGCACAAGTAAGACAGCGTCTTCTTGAAAACAAATGTCTTGACCTAAGAACAGCTTACGAACAGGCTCATACGTTCGAAGTGGCCCCAAAACAATCTGTATTCTACCTACAGTCTGATACGACTAGTGCTGCCTTAAACACACATTCGTCTTGTTCCCCACCGCCTGTGCATAATTCTCCGGACCCCTCCTCTGTGACTTCTTTTTCTAACCAAGAGACTCTGGACATTTCACACTCTACTGAGTCAGCTATTACTGCTGCTTCTACAAATCGTAAATGTCATTTTTGTGGGTATGGTCCACACCCTCGTTTTTCTTGTCCGGCGAGAAATGCTAGGTGTCGAAATTGCAAAAAATTGGGTCATTTTCTAAATGTTTGTCAATCCACACACCCGAAAAATAATGAATCTAAAAGTTCGACTTCTTTCATGCTAGCAACTATTACAGCTGCCGCTCCACACTGCCTTTGGAAAAGCATAATAAAAATTAAAATTAATGGCATTTTTATTGATGCTTTGATCGACACCGGCAGCTCCGGTAATTATATTAACTTCGAAATTGTTAAAGCTAACAAACGGAAAATTTTTCCTTGTTCAACTCGTGTGGTTATGGCAAATGCTTCTTTATCATCACAAGTGATCGGATGCTGTCTGGTGAGCTTACATTTTTAAAATACTTCGTATAAAAACCTCAGACTCTCGGTAATGAAAAATCTTTGTAGTGACGTAATACTAGGGCATGATTTTCTTCGACATCATTCTCGTATCGAAATTCCTTTTGGTGGACCCAAGCCAGCTCTTAACATTTGTGGCCTAACAGCAGTCAATGTCGAGTACCCGTCACTATTCAATAATTTATCTCCAGACTGCAAACCTATAGCAATGAAGTCGAGATGGTACTCACCGGAAGATAAAAATTTTATAAAAACCGAAGTTCCGAGAATGCTTGAGGAAGGAATTATTGAAACTAGCGAGTCTCCATGGAGGGCCCAGGTATTAGTAACCTCTTCTGAGAACCACAAAAAGAGACTAGTAATTGACTACTCTCAAACCATAAATAGATTTACTTTGTTAGATGCTTACCCCCTACCAAGGATAGACGACGTCGTAAGTGAAATTGCCAAATATAAAGTATACAGTACGCTAGATCTCAGAAGTGCCTATCACCAAGTGGCTATCAAACCAGTAGATCGACCCTATACAGCTTTTGAAGGAAATGGTCACCTTTACCAGTTTAAAAGGATACCGTTTGGAGTAACAAATGGCGTTGCCAGCTTCCAACGGATTATGGACAGAATAATTACTGATGAAAAATTGGAGGGTACCTTTGCCTATATTGACAATGTAACTTTATGTGGGCACAATTATGTAGACCATAATCATAATCTGAAACGATTTATGGTAGCCCTTAAGAAATATAACCTGACACTGAATGACGATAAATGCGTTTTTGGCGTAGACACCATCCATTTACTGGGGTACACTGTGAAGAAAGGTTTAATGTCACCAGACCTAGAACGACTGAAGCCCCTACTAGGATTGCCCATTCCTACCAATATGCGTGCCCTAAAAAGAGCTCTGGGTATGTTTGCACACTACTCTCAGTGAATTGCTTCTTTTTCAAGCAAAATTCACCCACTGGTGAAAACGGACAGTTTTCCTCTTTCTTCCACAGCTGTGGACGCTTTTAAAAATCTAAAAAAGGATATAGCTAACGCGGCGATTACAACTGTAGATCCTGCTATTCCTTTGGTTGTGGAGACAGATGCATCTGATTACGCAATTGCTGCCTCTTTAAGGCAATCTGGACGCCCTGTTGCTTTTTTTTTTCAAGGACCCTGTCGTGTTCAGAACAGCGACACTCAGCAATTGAGAAAGAGGCTTATGCGATAGTCGAGACACTTAGAAAATGGAGGCACTATTTAATCGGAAGACACTTCAGATTAATTACAGATCAAAAATCCGTTGCATTCATGTTCAACACCAGGACCACCAGTAAAATTAAAAATGAAAAAATAGCTAGATGGAAAATAGAACTCTCCTGTTTTTCTTTTGATGCTATCTACCGACCTGGTAAAGAGAATGAGGCAGTTGACGCACTATCGAGGGTGTGTAATGCGATGACAAACACAAATGAGCTTCGTACGTTACACAATGAGCTGTGCCACCCAGGCATAACAAGGATGACACATGTGGTACGGACCAGGAATCTACCATATTCCACGGACGATGTAAAGAAAATTGATAAAATAGTGTAGAATATGTGCAGAGCACAAACCACAGTTTTTCAAACCTAAAATCGGGACCCTGATAAAAGCAACTCAACCATTTGAAAGGTTAAATTTTGATTTTAATGGTCCCCTACCATCAAAAAATGGGAATAGTTATATGTTGACAGTCATCGACGAATATTCGCGATTCCCATTTGCATTTCCTTGTCCAGACACATCAGCAAATTCAGTTATACGGTGCCTATACTTTCTATTTGCCATTTTTGGAGTTCCTGCTTACATCCATTCAGACCGTGGAACCTCTTTCATGTCCGGACAACTTAAACAATTTCTTCATGAACAGGGAGTGGCCACTAGCCGAACGACACCTTACCACCCTCAGGGTAATGGCCAATGTGAACGCTATAATAGCATAATATGGAAAACCATACAACTGGCCGCCGCAACTCGTAATTGTCCTATCTCCCACTGGGAAGAACTCCTTCCTGAATCTCTGTACCCCATTAGAACTCTACTGTGTACGGCCACAAATGTCACGCCTCATGAGAGGTTCCTCCCCTTTCAAAGAAGAGGCTCGGCGGGTACTTCACTTCCTTCCTGGCTCTCGAGACCAGGAATGGTTCTTCTGAGACGTTTCGTCCGTCATAGTAAGAATGACCCAATGACAAATGAAGTGGAACTTATTGAGGCGAATCCACATTATGCCCTCGTACGTCACATGGATGGAAAAGAATCCACTGTTTCTCTCAGAGACCTTGCACCCACATGGGGTGTACGTGCGCCTAATATACCTTGCAGGGAGGTGTCTACATCTCAAGACCCTTCCACCTCAGCTGAAGGCCAACCTGTCGGCATTGCACCATATGACTCCTCTACGAATTCCCCACAACTATCAGATACGGAGTCCATATTTTCTCAGGAATCCCAAAATGCCCAAAGTCGGCCAGATGTGGATGATTGCCCAATTGTTCAGAAACGGGCCCACCCCCAAACTGATTCGGAACCCCTGTTTTCGGAATCACAACCTCCTGCACGAAGAAGGAGACGCATCTTTACCAACTCGGGGCTGAGAGAAGGAACCCAGCCCGAGGTATCTTCAGACCAGGAAACCGATGATCCTGATTCTATTCCCAATGTTGAACTGCCACGACGTTCGAACAGATCCCGCAAAAAGCCTGGACGATGGAACGACTTCGTCCAGTATGACTAAAATAAGATTGGGGGAGAATGTAATAGGTAACTGAGTTACCACCCCTCCCCTTCTAATTACTATATAAACTGGTCAAAAATCCACCACTGTATTCTATGTAGAATAAAGCTTCTGTAAGTCCGACCGTGTTTGTTTGCTTACTACCACATCATGTGAGTTTGTTATTTAATTTATTCTTCAATTCTTTCAGTTTAGATTTATTTAAAATTTATTTTTAATTTTCGCGGCACCTTCAAAATGTTTACATTTATTTTTAATTCAAAATTTGTTTACGGTTATTTCATATTAGTAATATCAAAATTAAAATAACTTGCGAAAATTGTTAAGTGGTAAAAAGTGCTAAAATAATTTCATTTTTTTTGTCAAATCTAACAAATAACTACCTTTTTAAATTTAAGTTTGCATAGCGAATAATTTAATTTCATTGAAAATTTACTTAAAAGAAGTTCTAAGTTAGTTTTTTATTTTGTTTGGGACAAATTTATAACATAACAACCAGTTCTGAGCGATGGTTTTCCGCTAAATATGATGACCGTGATTTATTTAGAAATTATGAAATATTTTTTAATTTTATAAACTAAAAATTAATCTTTATTATTTATCATAATTGACGCAATACTTTTAAAATTCATTATTCAACAATGTTTAACCGAAGTTCGGTTTGTATAAACAAAAGCGGTGATAAAAAAAATGTCCCCTACCTAAATACAATAAACAAATGATACCAACACCGGCTTTACCATGAAAAAATTTATAGATAAAATTTATTTTTAATTTTCGCGGCACCTTCACAAATATAACAAGTATTTTTTATTTCAAATTTTATTATTTCTATTAGGAATTTAAAAAAAATGTTTACATTTATTTTTAATTCAAAATTTGTTTACGGTTATTTCATATATTACTAATGTTATTTTTCATCATTTATTTAAATTAATTGTAGCGAGAAATTAATAGTATTTTGTTCAATGTTTAAACAATGTTTAAAAAATACACATTCATCAATAAGAGGAATGCTATTCTGTATTAGATGATTGAAAATAGCATTTTACTTCGAGTTTATATGAATTTTGTTTTGTTTTTAAAAATTAAATAAATAATATTATTCGTCGGACCTGAGCATCTGAAATCCCCCATCTAAAATTTTTGTTTTTAATCTTTTTTCTTTTCTTCAATGGATTATTATCGATTACACACCAATCTATCAGATTGTAAAAAAAATCAAAAAAGTTATTTATTTTTCGAGTTTTCAGGGGTGCTCAGTTCCCGGTATAAGTTTATCGTAACCACTTTTTTCAAAAATTTATTTGTAATTTTTTTTCTTTTTCTTCAATGGATTATTATCGATTACACACCAATCTATCAGATTGTAAAAAAAAATTCAAAAAGTTATTTATTTTTCGAGTTTACAGGGGTGCTCATTTCCCCGTATAAGTTTATTTTAAATCTATCCCCCATATCGAAACCGCTAAAAAAAATTATTTATTTATTTATTTGTTTTTTTCCTATATTGTTTTTTTTACTATAAACTTATACGTCGGTATGAGCAGCCCTGAAAACTCAAAAAATAAAGAACATTTAAGAATTTTTTTAAAAACCTGATAGATTGGTGTGTAATCGATAATAATCCATTGAAGGAAAACAATAAAATAAATAAATTAATAAATTTTGCAGTGGTTCTGATATGGGGAATCGATTTACGATAAACTTATACGGGGAACTGAGCACCGCTGAAAACTCGAAAAATAAATAACTTTTTGAATTTTTTTTTTACAATCTAATAGATTGGTGTGCAATTGATAATAATCCATTAAACGAAAGGAAAAAAAATTAAAAACAAGAATTTTAGATGGGTGGTTTCCAGATGCTCAGGTCTGCCAATTATTCAATTTAATGCTTACTTTAATGGATATAAAATTTATTAAATCTCTAAGAAAATGAATTAAGAGTGTAACAACATATATTATATTCATTAATTTATTGTACAAACATTTTTACATAAACTAGCAAAAAACGCCATCTGGGCGGTTATAAAAATTATTTTTTGAAAGATATTGTCTGAGTTAAAATGTCCATATAAGAGGGTTTGTAAATCGGTAAAATCATCAAATTTATTAAAGGAGTAAAGAAAAATGAAACCATTTGAAATGGAAACTTACTTCTGTCCCCCTCAAATAAAAAATGTTGCATGCATTTATTGATTATTAATTAAATAATATTTTTATCAATGACAGTATTGTGATGTAAGCAGTGACATAGTTTTAGTCACAGACAAATTGATACTGAATCTATTATCAAAAGATTTTATTTATTGAAAAATTTTTTTACAAAATTCATATTTTTACATAAGTGTACCAAACAAAATTTAGTTGAAAATAAATCTATAGATTAGATATTTTTATTTACTCCGATTAAAAAAAATTAATATTAAATATTATTTAGCATTTAAAAATTGATTTAAGTATCATTACTCTATTTTATTTTATATAATGTTTATTTACACTAAAACTAAATGTTTGTTAAATGTAAAATAAATAAGGTGAATTTTTTTTTTTTCAAAATTTTTAAAAATAATGAAAAACAATAAAAATCATTTTGTATAGTTAATTGTTTTATTCATTGATAAACCAAATTTAATTTTATCATTAAATATTATTTCAGGAAAATTATTTGTGTAGAAAGTCAACTTTCCTAATTTCTATTTCAAATTGTTTATTTTTTACTCCTTTAATGAATTCGATGATTTTAATTACTAAAATCATTAAATGTTGAATATCCTTTTAAAGTTTTTTGGCATATTTTGGCATTGTTGTTCTTTATTATTTTATTCGATTTATTAATTTTACAGCAACATAGTTTTAGTTACAGACAAATTGATACTGAATCTCTTATCAAAAGATTTTATTTATTGAAGAAAATTTTTAAAGAATTTATATTTTTACAGAATTTTACCAAATAAAATTTAGTTGAAAATAAATCTATAAATTAGATATTTTTATTTACTCCTATTAAAAAAAATTAATATTAAATATTATTTAGCATTTAAAAATTGATTTAAGTATCATTACTCTATTTTATTTTATATAATATTTATTTACACTAAAACTAAATGTTTGTTAAATGTAAAATGAATAAAGTGAATGTTAATTTTTTTTTTTCTAAATTTTTAGAAATAATCAAAACAATAAAAAATCATTTTGTATAGTTAATTGTTTTATTCATTGATAAACCAAATTTAATTTTATTATTTAATATTATTTCAGGAAAAGCTTTGGTGTAGAAAGTTAACTTTCCTAATTTCTATTTCAAATTGTTTATTTTTTACTCCTGTAATGAATTCAATGATTTTAAATACTAAAATCATTAAATGTTGAATGTCCTTTTAAAGTTTTTTGGCATATTTTGGCATTGTTGTTTTTTATTACTTCAATTCATTGATTAATTTTACTTGATTACTACCCCTCTGACATTAAATTTTAAATCCCACTCGGCTCAGGCTATATTTTTCAAAATTTTATTTTTACACCGCCCAAAGGGCGGTTTTGTTATGCTACTGTCAATAATAATAATTGTTTTACCATCCACAGTTTTTGGTAGAACTAACTAGCTATGTTGTTTTTTATTTATATATCTATATATCAGATATATGGTTGATATTTCTGTTTCGTTATATCATGCACTGCGAAAGTTTCAAAGATTTAACACGTGCATTGCTTCTCCACTATCAATTTTTCAGGGGTTTAATCTAATCAATAATCTGAGGAGATGTTTGTCTTCTTTCGAAGCGCGGGATGCCCTTTCCGCCCTACCGGGATTCAATAAAAACACCAATTAAAAACGGAGAAAAACATGCAGGGATAGCATGAGATTATGCTCCATAGAATTCGATACGATAATATATATATATATATATATATATATATATATATATATATATATATATATATATATGTGTGCTGATGGTTTATGCTTTCTCAAATCTCGCCTTTGAGATGAATTTCAGTTTAGAAAACAAAGGAAATCCATGCGGAACGAGGTGCGGTCAACATGGAGAGTGCTGCATTTGAACAATCCTATTTAAAAAAACAGCTTATCAAAAATTACCAATATTTTACTGTTGAGCTAAGAATTTAAAAATATTTTTTATTACACACACACACACATACACACACACACACACACACACACACACACATATAGATATAGATATAGATATAGATATGAAGTATATATTGCCCCCCCCAAATAATGGTGGTGGGGGGCAAATTTAAGTGACCTTCATCATGCTGGTTGTATCAAAAATGGTATGTCCGAAAAGGAGTAAAGTATAAAATTGTTTTTGTATGCAAAGAGCGGGGCGGAATCTGTTGATGAGGAGGGCTTCGAATATAGCCAGTTGCAATTCATTGGATGAGGATGCCAAAATCGAGAACATTTCGGGCTTATAAGCTGCAGCACAACCAGGATTGTCTGACAGGTGTCGCCCAATGGTAGAGGGTGAATATGAATTACTTGGTGGAGAAGAATGGTCAAAGTTGTTGTTACGGATATATGATGGAATGTGTTGGTTTATTCTGACCTCCAATCTTTGGATAGTGCGCCCAATATAGCAAACATCGCATTTGCATTGGAATTTATAGATTAAGTAACTTTTTTCTTGGGGGGTTACACTATCTTTAAGATTTGGGGGAATGAGCGTGTCAGATTTTAGAACAATTCGCAACTCGACAGAATTAAAACAACGGTGGACAGACTGTTCGATGCGCTCAAGTAATTGCTGCGATGTGTTGCCAACCCACGGCAACTTCAAGTATACAGGACACTTTTCAGGTCCAAATCTGGGGTTGGTGGCAAACTGTATGCATTTATTTCTTGTTGTAGTAGATATTAGGTCTTCCGGAAATCCGTTTTTCTATAAAATGGTTTTAATATTGTCTAGTTCGTCCGTGAGTTTAACTTTAGAACAGATCATTAAGGCACGGTGAACTAGCGTTTTGATCAGATTAATTTTGCGTCTTAGGGGCAAAACGAATTCCAGCGCGTGTATGAACCTGAAAATGTTGGTTTACGATAAACTGAGGTTTGTATACCCGAGTCGTTGCGCTCAACTAGGACATCAAGAAAGGGAAGACTGTTGTTGTATTCAAATTCACATGTGAAAGTTAACGTTGGGTGGAGTTGGTTGATCACATGGAAGAAACGTCTGCTTTTTGATCTGGAGGAGAAAATTGCGAAAGTGTCGTCCACATATCGTTTGTAGAATTTTGGTTGTTTCGCAGTTTTAAATAAAAGTTCTTCTTGAAATCCAACGAAAATATTAGCCAGGGTCGCGCCTAAGGGACTTACCATAGCAATACCGTCAATTTTCTGGTACATAGTGTTGTTAAAGCTAAATTCGACATCTTTAGTGGCGATGTGTATTAATTTTAAGAATACATGTTCAGGTATAGGAGGGGTTCCAGGTGACTCCGATAAAGGGTGTCAGCGCAGAGAGAGATAGTTTCGTCAAGTGGAACATTAGTATAGAGGCTCGCGATGTCAAAAGAGCAGAAAAGGGAATTGTTGGGATTAACTGAAGTGTTTTTGATTATTTTAGCGAACGTGAAGGAATCGCTAATACAATGTTTGGAGTAAAGTTGTAGAACAGGTTCAAGTGTGACTGCTAACCATTTTGCAATGCGGTGTTGGGCGGACCCGACCATCGATAGAATAGGTCTTAGAGGGATATTTTCTTTATGGATTTTCGGGAGTCCGTATAGCCGTGGTTTCTGGGATCCAACTGGGCGTATTTTCCCATAGATATTTTTAGGTATTAAATGTTCTTTATAAAATCCTAGTAGTTCGCGTTGTATACGTTGTTCCTGTATGGCAGTTTTGTCAAATGTCTTAAGGATTCCTAGGAAAGTAAATTTGAAGGTGTCATTGAGGATAACTGCCATTTTGTTGATGTAGTCATGTTTATTGAGTATTACAACTCCAGCATGTTTGTCAGGTTTGGAGATGATCATATTGTTATTTTTCCGCAAGGATTTGACTGCATTAAAATATTCATGGTTTAGGAAAAAGTTGGATTTGTCGATGCTGGAGCCGCAGTAAAAGTGGGCGAGATCAACTAATCGGGCTTTGTGGGCTGTGAGTGCGTCAGTAGATGTAGCTTGATGTTTCAGCAATTGGGCGTATAATATTTCAAATTCAGAAGAAATGGATTCTCTGTTTATTTTGGAAGGAGGAATACAAAACTCAAGACCATGTTTGAGTACAAACTCTTCAGTATCGTTGAGGAAATAATTGGAAAGTTATTAATTTTCAAATTGAAAATATTAGAAGAGAAACCATAACGTTTGTTAATAAGAAAAGTTAACAAAGTATTATGTTTACCTTGAATAATTCTGTCCGTTTTCTCATCTAAGGAAGCCATGTATCGACATAGGCGTATAGTGTCGAAGAAAGATAAAAAGTTCAATTCATTTCGCCAAAGGCGTTCATCTAAAAGGAAGGTCTTTTCAATGTGTAGGTTGTTATTGGCTTGTGTCCGGTTAATACGGCAAGCAATGGACATAGGGACTACTCGTTGTGTTAAAAATTCCTCAAGAAAATTGATTTCATGTTGGAGAGTTCGGATTTTTCTTTTGATTTTGATGACATTATTCAAGGTGTTGATTTTGCAATTGTTGTATCGACGTTTGAAATATATGAAAAGTTTGCGGTATGAACAGAATTTTAGAATAGCTTTAAAAAGTGTATACATATTGAAAAAAAAAAAAAAATAAATAAATAAAAAATAAATGAAATTAAAATGAAGTAAAAATAATAACAAAATATAAAAATCCGTTTTTTTACGGAGCTTTGAAGAAACACGTCATATCTCTTTAAACGCTTAGCTCATACGGAGCTTTTAAAAAGCACGTCATATCTCTTTAAACCTATATATATATATATATATATATATATATATATATATATATACACCGGGTGTCCGGGAGAAATTTGACATTTTCATAAGGAAAAGGATAAAGTGCTTGGTAACTACAAAACTTTATGGATTATAAAGAAATTCAACAGACACGGAAATTGCACTACTGTCAAAACGTTTAGTTTCACTCAAAATAACCGCCATTAGCTTCGATCACAGCCTCAATCCTGCTCCGAAACCTGGAGCAAGCTCATGTTACAGTTTTCTTGGGAAGGGTCACAAAACCTACCTTAATTCTGTTGATTAACAGGTCTTTTATAGAACTGGCACGGCAATTGGTATCTTTCTCAACAGTGCCACATACATAATAATCAATGGGGTTAAGATCTGGGGAGTTCAAAGGCCAAACATTGGGACTGGTGTAGTCAGAACAATTTGCCGACAACCATTTTTGCTTTTTCCCAGAGATGTGGCAGAGGGGCGAATCCGGGTACCATACTTTTGGTCTACTATTATCTACCCTTGTGACCCAGGGTTTGACTACAGTGTTTAGCAAACTCCACGTAGGCATCTGAATTCAACTTGATACTCTCTCTGAAAAAGTTCGAGGAATTCTGCTGTACGAACACAATAAGATCGTTTGTTATGATGCTTTCTTCTAGCCACAGCCTCGTAGCCTTCATTTGCAATTCTCCAGTTCATACCTGATTGTTTTTACAATGTTCAGGGAGCATTGGGCAGCAACCATAACCTCCTTATTTTTGCGGTGCAGATCATCATGATACAAGTTATTCTCTTCCATGATTCAGGTTCCAGTCATCCATTCTATCTGTCATCACGTATTTCAATGAAAAAGGGTCCAAGCTTTTAAATAAAGCGTAGTGTGCGTCAACACCTCCAACCTACGGAAAAAATAACTAAATATAAACATGTCAAATTTATCCCGAAAAACCTGTATATATATATATAATATATATATATATATATATATATATATATATTGTTTAACACTAAAAAAAGGGTAGGGCAATAAACAGGTGATATCCTACAGAAACTAAAATGAATGCAAACAAGACAGTGCGTGTCCTTTTGAATAAATTTTGGAAGCAGCTGTTTGGCCACATAACTTAGAACTCACAAACCATTAAGCAAGTCGAATAAATAATATTGGACAGAATTAAAGAAGCAGGGACGAACTCATAAGTGATGTTCTCTTGAGAAATCCGCGACATGTACCAACCAGTGTTGGCCGACAAGCAAAACATCAATTCTATGCGGACACTGGATACCAGATAGAGGACCTTCCAAGAGCGATAGCCAATAAAGACGGATGAGGAAAGAGAGCGTATTATGATTATGATGATTATATATATATAGTCGACTAGCTTGTTTAGCTTTGATAAAACAACCGATATAAGAAACATTCCTGAATTTAAAATCTGAAGAGTTTTTTTTTTTTTGGGGGGGGGTAGAATTTGTGAAACATTGATGTACCATTTTTTATATTATTAGCTAATCTAAAACGTGTGGCTGGTCCTACACAACTTCATCAACATTATAAATAAATCATCAGTAAATACCCTGTCAAGATCGATGGGAGATTCCATCATACATACACACACACATATATATATATATATATATGTGTGTGTGTGTGTGTGTGTGTGTGTGTGTGTGTGTGTGTGTGAGTGTGTGTGCGCGCAAGCTTTCTAAGGTAAAGAATCCGCTGCAATGAAATAAAAATATCCCCATTCAACTTTCTTTAGGAGATAAAAGGAAGAAGAAAAAAACATGGATATTTGATAAAAAAAAACAAAAAACAATAAAATGGAAACAACAACAACAACAACAACAACAACAACAACAAAAAAGCGTATAAAAAAGATTGCCGTTGCTGTGAATTATACATTCGCAACAACGACAATCATTTTTTATGTATATAATGTCACGTTCAATCTACATTATCTAGATATTGCCACTCTTGGGATCATCCGAATGTCCTGAAAAAGACAAATACGCTGTCACCAAGTATGAGTGCATTTGCGTCTTTAAGAATAGCATTATTTAACCCTTTCCAAAGAGAGCGAATCAAATAAAATGAAATGTATGAGCAAATCTGATTTGAACTTCTTTCGAAATTGATTTTGTCTTCTACTTCAAATGTTGTGTTACCTTAAAACTGTTCAAAATAAGAAATTTAACAATCAGAAATGGATGAAAGTCTTTTCATTTTGATTGCGAGAAGCTATGAAGAACTAGAAAGTACAATTAACTACAGAAGAGTGATCCTTGATATAAGTAAAAATCCAAATTTTCCAAGAGGACTCACTGACGCCACTACTATTTGTTATAGTAATGATGCAACTCTACTAAATACATACAAAATTTACAGGGGGTAAAACTCTAAATCAAGTGGAAAAATGAACCACCTTACGTAAGTGGTGATATGAAGATTTTTCAAAAAACTGGAAACCCTTGTACAAACTATATGAATATACAGCAAGGGGAATTCGGCATATAAAAATGTGCCATACTAGAGATGGAAAATTGGAAAAGGGAAACCATAGACGCAATACAACTACCAAACGAGGAAATATAAGAACTATAAGGGATTGCACATAAAAAGACCTGGTCATGGTTAAGAAAAAAGACTCAAGTGAGAAAATTAATCACTTATAATTGCAGCACAAAAAAGGCCATAAAACAAATTATATCAAAGCAATAATAGATGACAATAGAAATGTTTGGAAATAGATATTAGACAATCAAGCATATATTAAGAGAATGCAGCAAACTAGCACAAACGAGAATACAAGACTAGGCACGACTGGGTTAGAAAGGAGTTCAACTGGCCATTTAGCAAGAATATAAATTTTGACCATACAACAAAAGGGAATATGCATAAACCAGAATCTGTTCTTGAGAATGAAACTAAAATTCTCTGGGATTTGAGATGAAGACGAATTACTTTATCACAACCAGAAGACCAAACCTATTAGTGGTTAACAAGAAAAAGAGGCCTTGTCAACTGGTAGATTCTGCAGTCCAGCTAATCACAGTGTAAAGTTTAAAGAAAAAAGAAAAAGTAAGAAAATGCATGGACCTTGCTAGAGAATTGGAACTGTGGAATATGAGGGTGAAAGTGATAGAAATAGTTGGTGCACTTGGAGCAGTCCCCAAATGTTTAGAAAACAGACTAGACGAAATGGAAATCTGAGGAAGAATTGAGACCATTCAGACATTGTTGTGGTCGTCTAGAATACTCAAAAGAGTTCTGCGAAACTGAGGGGACTTGTTGTCACAATACCATCAGCTTATGCTGACGAGAAAACAATAATAATAATAATAATAATAATAATAATAATAATACGAAACTACGTGGGTGGGGGAACAAATGCTAAACGCATTAAAGCTTCGCGAAGAAAATTTCAAACTAATTAAATAAAGATGACGACTGGGCAAAGGCTAAAAAGGTTTGGTTTGAAAACCCCATAGGCCAGATACTGACAGTTACCAAGAACCGTTGACTTTATGTCTACGCTACTCTAACTCAAACATATATGCTCTACCACTGATATTGAGCACTCTTTATTTATACATATAGAAGACTATATATATATATATATAATATATATATATATATATATATATATATATATATATTTGTCGCCGGCGGAAGTAGTGATCTTCAGGTTGAGCCGGAAGAACGAGTCTCTCAGCGATTCTCTCAGCGATTCTCTGTCATACCAGATTATTTGTCATTGACTTTATTTATACTTATATCAGATAATTATCAAAACTCTCAAACTTTTATAGCTTTCTTTTATTTTCATGGCAGGTAATGTTGATTTAGAGGAATGTTGCTGACAGTGGTAATAATGTTACACGAATAAAAAAAAAATCACGTGGCTAGTTATTTGGGACTCATGAAAATCAGCGCTAAAACAACAAACGAACATCTTTTAATAATGTCTTAAACGAATATATTTCTTGATGATTTAATAACAAAATAATCTTTTTGAAATCTCATCTGTGTTTTACTACCCTTTTTGAAAGAATATATTTTTGTTTCAACTTAACAGCAAAATTTTGACTGTGAATAATATTATGAGGAACATTTGATAATACGGGCCCAGAAGTATAGTAGCCCTGTCGGCTAGGGCTTTAGAATACACCGACTACATCTCTGCAGAGTAGTAAGACCCCTCCCAATGAGACCACCTGTTGGTCATGGGTGGCGACTCGTGATGCTTAAGGAGTGGCCTCCTTTGATTAATCAGTTGGTGACGTCAAGCCCTAGCACCTATATAATTGTCCCAACCCCTTTCTCCTTATGACCAAATGTCAAAACTCCAACGCGTTTAATCATATATGTGCTAGAAGGCTTGGGCTGAGGGTCGCAGTTACTTGAGTATGACGTTAAATTGCATCTAGTGGAGAAGTTCCAATTCTGGAGGTCTAGGGAGTGTGGAGTACCCTTTCATCGCCATTATTCCCTGGTCCACTCTGACCCGGAGTGGTAGTACTTTTAGAGTCCCCTCTATTGGTTAAAAAGAAAAAAATGAGTTTCAAATAAATTGAGTTTTTAACAAATTTTATACCCATCAAGAATGAATTAAACAAATGGTATTCGGCATAAAATAACCCAACAAGGGTTGACATGCCACCGTAAGATCAAATCAACCAACCAACCAACCAAAACTATAGAGACCCATCTTCATTCTGTGCAGTCTTGAGTCTCTGATCTATTCCACTGACCTAGACATTTAAAGATAAAATCAAATATACAAGTGCAATTCACTTTACTTGTGTCAATGACGTTTGTTTTGAAAAAATATAAAAGATAAAGAGAATGTATTGTTTTGAGTTTTTCTAAAATAATCAGTCATCAAGTATGAATTTACCCAATTGTCCACCACGTGAATGATGTAACACTAGACTCATTTTAGAATGGAATAAACTAGTTTGTAAAACATCAACAAACCAAACTAACCAACCAATAATCTGAATAATGGTGACTCATTTGCTTCTAAGTTTAGCATTGATTAGATAACGTATTTGAGCAGCGAACAGCATCTGCCATGAACTACTGCCTGTAGAATATATATTAAACAAAGTAAATGGGTAATTCCATGTCAAATCACCCGGAAAAAAGTAAAAATGTCAGCCACCCCCTTCAACCTTTCTGAAATTTTTTATAACTATGGACTATGTTAAAGTAAGACATTCTCCTAAATTTGAGCTTCCGACTCCAAAAATTAGTGGAGTTATGTCGATTTTTAGCTTTCCAAAAATGGCGACTTTAGTAAACCTATTTTTTTCCGTAAAATGAGTTCTAGAGCTTCAATACTCCTTAAAATTGGTTTATAAAAGCATTTTCGACCGAGACAAAATTTCAGAAAGAATGAAGGAGGTGGGTGACACGGCCTGGATGATTTGACTTGGAATTACCCAAATGCCCATTTATTGTTTGATCGTATTTTTAAGGGGACATGACGCAGATACCATTTGAATTACTTTCAGTGCCAAAAACCTCCCGTTTTTTGCGTTCCTCTTGAAACACAGAAGATATGGGTTTGAATAAAAGCAATTTAATATGGGTGTATTAATCCAAAAGTTATTAAATACCACCCACTGTTGATCCCGTTTGTAATTTAATGACATCATCCCCATTACTCCCAGATCCGCTCAGACCCGGAGGGGTGGTACCTTTTAGGGTCCCATCTATGGGCTAAATAGAAAAAAGAGTGTAAAAATTTAAGAGTGTTTAAAAAAATTGGATTTAGAAAAAAGAGTTTTTGAATACCCATCAAGAATGAATAAAAAAATGTAATCTGCATAAGATAAGCCAACAAGGGTTGACATGCCGTAAAATCCAACCAATCGACCTATTTTAGAACGACTGATAACTCTATTTCATTGTTTGAGAATTTTAGTATTAGATAGGAAATGTATTAAATCATATTGTTACAAATTATTTGTATTCATATACAGTTATTCTCTCTGGCTAATGGTTCAGAATCATCAACCCCTGACAGATATCTAATAAATCAACTTGACATCGCCCATGAAGGTTGCCTTAGCTCCACATGTGAATGGAAATGGCAGAGCACAGATTTCAATTACGATCTTTTCAACGAATCTTACATTGGAAGAATTGAATCTTTGGTTATGCAAAATACGCTCTATATGGGCTTGTCATGCTATAATAAAGAGTGACTCCAGGATAGCAAGGATTCAATTGTACGATGATGTTCGAAATGTAGGCAGTCCTTTGTTTTAATCTATGGAAAAGTTAAAATATAACTCGGAGCTGTCAAAGATCCTACAAAATAATCAAATAGTGAAAAGATTGTTGGTTGTTTGCTTGGGTATTTTTTATAGCTCGTCATCCACTACAAGGCCATTCACTACCAAAGATGTTTTTGTGGGGGTCAGCAATTATAAGGTTTCAAATAATTATTCCAACTTAAGAAAAATCATTTGTAAACAATTATAGCTTCAAGTAAATATTCTTAGTAAAAAAAGATCATTTGCACGCCATTTGTATGGTTTGGTCTGGTTTTTGTTTGGTTGATCGATGTTAACGGCTTGACAAATTATCCGGGGTTATTTTATCCCTTGGATTTAGAGGATCACGTTCATTATACGTTCATGTTTCCATTTTTAGGGTAGTTGTATCTAAACATAGCTTCTTTTTTTATTTAAATACATGATCCTACCGAATAAAAACATTTTTTAAACAAATCTGTGTGATCCAACGATCGGACCCTAAGTACTCTAACTCCAGGTCAGAGTGGACCAGGGTGTCATGACAATGATGGATACTCCAAACTCCCCAAATCTCCAGAACTGAAGCACGACCATCACACGCAGTTTAGTTCGGAGGTGTTTGTGGTAAAATGGTTGTCGTTGTAGAAAATGGACTCGGTAAACAGAGTTCAAATCGTGGGCAAGGCTGTTTGCATTTCACATAACACTAATACTATTGGGAAAAGGATTGAATTAATTATATGCGTAAATACTAGGGTAGACTAGAATTTTACCCTTGGTATGGCAATCTGTCTAAGAAAAAGAAGAATCCGAATTCAATCCTGTTAAAGTCTGTTAAAAAATTGACCTTGTTTCACATCCTGCTAGTGTGGAAGGGTTGGGTAAATATATACCGAGAAAATCCTCTTTTTGGGGAGGAGGCCTTACGTTTACGCAGGGGATACAGTCAGCGTATTCTTAGTCCTGTCGATAATAATCTCTTTCTATTATTGATAATTTTCAAACATAATTGACTTATCTATGTGACCTTAACAGGTACTAACAGTCCAGATTAGAGTAAACCTTTGGTTAATAGCAAAAAACAAGTGAATCACAAATCGGCAGAGATTCAGGACAGGAGTCTCACTACGAGATAAAGTTTACTGTCATACTCCAAACAGAAAAAATGGCGGTCTTTTTTTATCATAAATGAACTGTTCCTTTTGAAATATGGACCTCCTTAAGAAACACCAGGAGAATAGAATTTAAGAAAACTCATTGGAAGTGTTCTTTCCAAGTCATTTTATTAATGGTACAGTGTGGCTTACTGTGTGAGTCAAAGGCAGGTCACGTCTTTCATACAAGACATATGAATAATGACATAAAAAAGAAAGAACTGAGGCAATTTTCCTTTATACGAAAACGACGGGAGATTCAATCATTGGACATTTTGGAAAACATTCAAGGATTATATTGGTTGATATACGCCAAAATGTTGAACAGCTGAAAATTGGCAGTTTCATAAATATTTGGATTGGACATTGTATATTTGTCAGACATTATTGTTGGTTGGTTGGTTGGTTGGTTGGATTTTATGGTATGTCAACCCTTGGGTTATTTATGCCAAAGACTTTTTGTTTTATTCATTCTTGTTTGGTATTCAACATTTTTAAACTCATTTTTAAATCTATTTAGCCAATAAATAGGACCTTAACAGGTACCACCACTTCAGGTAAGAGTTGACCTTCGAGTAATGACAATGAAGGGATATTCAATACTTCCCAGGACTCCAGAATTCGAATCTCCCCACTAAATGCAGTTTAACGTAATATCCAGGGCACTCATACCCTCAGCCATCGTCTTCTACCACATTATATGATAAAAAGGGTTAGCCGTTTGCCAAAAGAGCAATAGGGTCTGAACAATCATATAGTTGCTATAACTTGATGTGACCAACCAACTGATCGGGGAGGGGAGAATTCGACCAAACGTGTAGCGTAAGTAAATGGACTGCTCAGCTATCAGGATTCCGTCGTTACACATCAGGGATCGCCACCCTCGGTCAACAGGTGGCCCCATGGGAACGGGTATTACAGTTCTGTAGAGGTGTAGTCGGTGTATAACATAGCTTCAGACGACAGGGCTATGACAATATGATAAACTATACAACGAATACATGTTTATGGGCCAGATTTACACCTGCAATTCCTTCATGACATCTAAATATTAATATGTTGTAAATAATTTAATATATATTAGACTTTTGACACATAAAATTAGTAATACTAGCAAGAATATGCGCTCTCCTGGCCTGAGTATTTAAGTTTTAATGTTATGAATTATATTAATTAAAAAAACTAACGAAATTAGATAAGAACAGATATAAAAACGATTACACCTATTTTAATCGTATTTTAATTGTTTTTTCTATAGAATCTTCATAGAATTGATTTTAATACATTGGAGAATAAAACAATAATATCAGAGATCAATAAAACCAAGTAATTATTTATTAAACCCAGTTATATTAAAAGCAGTACGCAAATTAACCACACCATATATTATGTAAACCTTTATATCTTTGTGATATATACACATTGCTGGATTTTAAGCACACTACTAACATGGGCTGTTTTGAGGCCAATCTAGCTTAGATTTTCAAGGAGACATCGTTAATAAATTAGATTCATTCTATGTATTAATGATTTTCACTATGAATTAAATAATTAATAAACCTATGGGTATTGGGACGTAAGCAGTGACGTTATATCGGTTACAGACAGACATACACCGAATCTCCCTTATGATAATATGTATTACAGATAACTCACTTTCAATATTCAATATGTAATATAAATCCAGAAATTCCTCCTATTTAAGGATTATATCTAATAATTTGTGAAAATCATATTTTTTTATAAATACCTTGAAATAGTATAAAGTTTATCTGACAAATTTAAAGAAAATTGGATTATTTCCAAAGAGCCAAGGCAGAACTACATTATGACAGCTGCACGAGAAAAAGGTTTGATTTTTTTTTAAATTAAATTCTAAGTATGAGCACTTCGGGACAGTTGTAGTTCCAATAGAAATAAATAGAAAGCACTAACTTTTTTACACGGACATCGTATTCAAGATCTTATTCATCCCTTGAAAAACTGCACCCATTTATTAATCTAAGCTTAGGTTGGCACAACGTCAAAAATATGGAGCAAAATAATATTCTTGTAGCTTAAAACCTGCCCAGTGCAACGGGTTTATTGTGCTCCCTGTTGCTGTTGTTAGTGGGTATGATTTTCGGTGCGATGGCGTAGAACAACAAAGTAATTGCTTGGTTGTATGTCATTAATTTTTGATCCGCTGGGCTGAGAGTTATGCTGTAGCGGCAACCTGACTTGACGATGAGCGTGGTATAATTCGTGTTGACCTCCAATATTACAATCTGTCCATTTAAGGTTAAAAATGTTACCACTGGCTAAAGGAAAAAGGGGAATTAGATTATTATGGAATATCAAATGATTCCCCTTCACACAAATAATGAAAGCAGATATCCTATTATGGTATTTGTTCAGTATTGCCGCGACCTTTATTATTCCTGCATATTCTTGATTTATCTAAACCCTGGCAAAAATCAATACAATTCATAGATATTACTACGTCAACTTATAGACTTTTGAATCGCATAGTGATTGAGTGATTGATTGATTGATTTTAACAACATGTCCATCCGTTTTCAAGATACATTTTGGCATCGGGTCTTCAAAGTAATCTATATATGCATATATTATTGGTTATGTGATTTTAACTGCATGCCAACCCGTATAGGTTTATTCAATGCCAAGATATTAGAAATAATTTATTTGTTTTTAATGGCATATCAACCTTCGTGGGTTATTTAATGCCAAAGTCATCCTTGTAGAACAGTAGTTGTACTATATAATCTATAGTTGGGAGATGAAGGGATTCATAATTTCTCCAAGTGTATTACTCGGAAAGTGAACGTAATTGCGTGACTGGAGTATGATATGGCTTACTACGATGTTGCAGTCCAACATCCAATCCATTACTACACGGGAACTCCCCTAGAGGTTAAGAGGATGTTTATTTGGCAATGATGGAGTACTCCAAATTTCCCAGATGTCCAGAACTGGAGCCTCAGCATCAATACAGAGTCATTTCCATGACGCCTTTTTGGTGGGGTGGAGTGAGTCTTTTGTTTGATATACAACCGACAGGTGTAGATAAGTTACCTGCGCTAAAAAAAAAAAAAGAGAAGCAAAACAAAAAAATCAAAACACAGAACACAGATGTCTGATTGAAATCTGTATGCTTGTTTTCAGAGCCGGAACAGTAAAACCAGGTATGTGCATTAGGAATATAAACAGTGACGTACAGAGACCATCGCCCGCTTCCCCATTACAGTGAGTAATGTCACAAATCATCCGATAAACTGTGTGAAGTTACAGCGCCTATGCATAGTAAGATATTTAAAACATTTCCATAAATGTAAATATCGAATGTCGTGTGAAAATCGCATAGTACCTCTCTAGCTTACTTATTCATAGAGCGAACCCATTCCTTTCTGTATGACCAGGCTTTTTTACTATTTACCCATAGATGCAGTCTTTAATTCTTTGCTAATCAAATTTCATCTTTCTGTTAAATGCATTTCTAAAGTGATTGTACAGTTAAATATTCATATGCTGTAGTTGTCTTTGTTTGATGGCATATTAACCTTTATGGGTTATCTAATGCTAAATCCATCTTTGTAGAAAAACAGTTGTGGTACTATTTAACTCATAGCTGGGGGAATTAGGGGGTTCATATTTTTTCTAAGGGTATTAGTGCGAAGGTGAACGTAATATCACGACTGAAGATCGAATTGGCTTATTATGACATCATAGTCTAGTACGTTAACCACTGCACAACGGGTACTCTCCCTTCATTGCTTTAGCGTGTCCTGAGTGTGACACTAAAATGTTAGCGAGACCTCTGTTCGGGAGCTCTGGGGAGTGTGGAGTACACCTTTATTTCCATTACTTCCAGTTAGATCCTGAGTGGTATTACCTGTTAGGGGTCAGGTAGATCTGTTTGCAAATTATTTGCATTAGATAGGAATACTTCTTATCGTATAACCGTGTGCAAATACAAAACAAACAAAAAACTCTTGACTTATGTACTTAATTCCCAAATCTCTAGGCATAAAATAACCACAAACTGGATAGTTAGAATTCACTCAACACATTTTTCGCTAATACAAAAATTAGGCTAAGGGGTCTTTTGTTGGTATCAGTTGGACAGGGAGGGAGTCTTTCCCCTTTTCCCTAGCGCTAGACCGTTTGTCTTAGCGTCCGAGGTGAGGTATCACACCTACAATCAGCTCTGAACTTCATCGAACAGATCCAAGTTGTGCTACTCATGCACTGTGTTAGCAAGGGTCGGTATCGAACTCGGAACCTTGTGGTTCATTGGCAGATATTTTACCAACTGAGATAGTACTTCTTATTTACCATTTGTTTGATCCATTTCATGAATATATATCTTAGGCATATAGGTCACGCTAGTGCGTTTACTTTCGGAATAATACACTTAGAAAGTTATGAACCACTTCATCACCCAGATATGGGTTAAATACTGCTGTCATTAAATAACCCATGAAGGTTAATATGCCATTAAAAAGAAAGAAACTATTGATAACATCTAGCCACAGAATAACCCTAGACGGGTTGACATGCATTTAAAATGACTCAATCAATCACATAGTCATATATAGATTACTTTGGATACCTGATCCCAAAATTTAATTTGAAAACTTAATTTGAAATCTTCATAATGAATTAGACAGTAAGAATACCACGATATTTGCAATATAATTACCTTAAATATATATAAGTGTTTCAGGTCAAATGGATAAACTTGGACAATGAAATCAATCTTGAAATTTACTCGTTGAAATTATCTTTCATGTGAAATGTATAAAAGTTCTCAAGTATTATTTGATTGAAATCGATAGCGGTGAATAAACTCTTTCGCAGCAATGAAATTTTAAGACGGTGACTTCAGAAAGAAAATATTCTAAGGGATATTTCATGACATCAGATGAAGGAGACTATTTGTCATGGACCTTTCTCTACTAGAAGAGATCTAACAAGTTTCTTTTCTTACATTAAATGTCAGCTCGTTCTTTCTATAAACTAGATTATCTACTTATCTATAATTAGATTTTCAAGCTTCTACTTAGCTATTATAATGGGTCTTGAATTGACATGTTTGACATGAATTGTAAGTTGAATCCTACGTGGGTAATCCCAAAAGTAAGGTCTTCAAAGCGCAGGGGTCGCGTGGAACTGTTCATGAGGCTATAAAAATCACTTATGTGTTTGTTGTTGATGATCCTCTGCTTCTGTCTGTCTCTACACACTTCGCTGCCACACCCAGTCTTGACTTGGCAGTCATTTCTGATGGAGCTTCCGATTGATGCAACGGTCAAGTGTGAAATTCGGGAATTTATTTCGGTTTTAGAACGCAAAAGGCATAAAACCGATTGAAATGCATCGCCATTTAACGGGTATGTATGGTGAGTCGTGCATGGATGTCAAAATGTCCGTAAGTCGTGTTGTGAGTCTGCAACTTTGACGAGGTTCAACGGTTCCTAAATGACATGGCTGTGAGTTGGTATGTCATGGGCATACAAAATCTGCCAATGCGTCGACCAAAATGGCGATTATGTAAAAAGAAGAAAAGAAAGAAATACATATTTAACCTTTCAAATGATGTAAACATCATTGGCAATAAACAATTTTTACTCTGATTTCTAAATATTTTAGAATCCTTAACTTTGGGATTACCCTCATATATATCAGTTATATAGTTTTAAATATTCTCATCTATCATTAATAATGTATACAGTTATATGGTTTCAAAGATTCTTATCTAATCTTATTATAATGGAAATTTGGTGTCAGTCTGTCTGTAACCAAAACTAGGTTATGACACATCATATATACAAAAGAAAAAAGATTTTGCATTAAATATTCCACAAAGGTTAATATGCCATTAAACAAAATAATCCACCAACTAAGCAATTTTTCTTCAGTTGTCCGAGCTTATTACATATGAAGAAACAATCAGGTATTGCGGAATACAAAAGATGTGAAATATCTCAAAATATAGAGGTTGGATTTTTCAGCAAGACAATAGTAGTGATCCTACTGTAATGAAACGAGAGTGACTCCAGGTAAAATAACATAAGATAAAAGTAATGGTTTCAGAGAGGCTGTGTCAGTTGCCTCACATAAGATCTATTAAAATATTCTGTGGTCTGTTTAAACCTGGAATACGCTATTGGAAACATCAACTCTTCAGTGATCTTAAAAAGATTCGTCAATATGAGAGAGATTAAAGTGTTGTTAATTACTGCAATAAACTTAATTAGATTATAATAATTCTCCTTTAAATATTAAAGGCTGTTTTAGAGTGTATGCCTACGAATCACAAGACCTCGAGTTCAATACTGGCCCTCACCAACTCAGTGCATGAGTAGCACAGCTTGGATGTGTGAGGTAAAGTACGGAGCTGAGGGTACTCCATTAAAAAGTGAAAAATTCTAATCCCCCTCTCTCTCTCTCTCTCTCTCTCTCTATATATATATATATATATATATATTATATATATATATATATATATATATAATATATAATACTCATACACACACATATATGTGTGTTATGGTAGCGTGGACATGAAGTCAACGGATCTTGGTTACTAACAGTTTCTCGCCTATGCAATTTTCAAATCAATATATACATCCTCTATCCACTATATTGAGCACTATTTACTTATAAATATGCCACTGTATATCATTAGTATCAATAAATATAGGTGTGTATGTATATGTGTGTCTGTGTGTTTGATAATATCCCATGTTTACCCAATGTTTTCTTGCCCAACACTGAAAATGGCTCTCAAATATTGTATTTCTCCTTAATATTTTTGGTAGGTAAAGATTTTTCTTTTCATTTGACAGATAATCTTTTCGCCGTTGTGTGAACGATAAGACTTTTCCCTTCTACTGGCAATATTTTTATTCGGAATGAATCTCTGGAGATACAACATATTCGGGAATATGGCCATTTTTAGTAATCACCAAGATTTGTTTCACAAGTTTAGAGAAAGAAACTTAGCACTCATCCAAAATAGTTTTTACTATCTCTATCAAGTCTATTTCTCCCAGGAGACCGCGAGTATGTAGATGCGTGTAATGTGCACCGAAATTATTTACGTCGTAATTAGATAAAGCTGAATCTGGTAGGGACCTTGCCGCCACAATCATTAATTTTCTTATTGTAGTTTAACATCATTTTACGATGATACATTAGCATACAGTTCCTTCTAGGAAACTTCATGTCGAAAATATAAAGTTCGATGTCATTCTCCAGACAGAGGCTCATTGTTATTATTTTCTTCTTCAGATGTAATTATCTGATTTTGCTAAGGCAATATTGAAGAAACATGTCTGCAGAACGAAAATACATTGTTATCAAAACCTCACAATTTCAATCATCTATGTATCTATATATTATTAGAAATCTCATAATGTCTTATGCGACTGTATCTCACTAGGGCGAGTCTCCGTGTCGTAGTGGATAATGTGCTGGACTACATCGTAATAAACCAGTTCGAACTACAGTCGCGTTATTACATTCCCCTTCGGACGAATGTGCTTAGGAAATGTATGAAACCCCTTATCTCTCCAGCTATGTGTTAAATGATACCACTAGTGTTCTTTTACGAGGACGACGTTGGCAGTAAATAACCCACAAAGGTTGAAATGCAATTAAAGAAAAAAAACCAGAAACCAAACCAACCTCACAAACAAAAACAACAACAACAAAGAACGGTACATCATAGAAATATTTTTATTAGAGCAATATACTTAATGTGGTATTCGAGCATAAAGCAATTCCAAGCCAATTTGCTATCGAATGATTTATAATTGCATACATGGGGAACTTGTTTTAATCATTTTTATCCACTTTTTTTCCTCCATTTTTCCTTCACATTTTCTACAAAATGATACATAACTATGAAATGCTAATTAGAATGCTTTATTCCTTTTATCCTCTTATTATCAACTTCCGTGGATTATTTAATGTCAATGCCGTCCTTGTATCAGTATTGGCACTTTTTAAACCAAAAGCTGGGGATCAGGTGATTCATACCTTTCCCAATGGTATTAGTTCGAAAGTGAACGTAATTGCGTGAATGGAGTCTTAACACGATTACTAAAATGTCGCCGTCCAAACATCAGGAGGACATTCCCTGTTGTAGTCGGTAGTATCGTCTGCCGACACGTTAAGCATAGCTTCACTCAGTGCGTGATTTGATGGATACACAGATGAACGGGCAACGTCCAATTCGAAAAATGCTTTATTAGTTCGAACTGGGACATAACGCTGCGATAACAACCAAAAACATTTGTTGAGAGAAAGGTGAAGATGCATTTGATTACAGTACAGTAACCAGATGGTTTAAGAAATTTCGATTGGGTTGCAAGTGCCTTGACGATCAGGCAATGCCACTTAGGTCTAAAACCGTGGATCCCGAGGCCGCGCTCCAAGCTATTGAGGCAAATTCGGCGAGTAGCACTCGGAAAATCTCAGACCAGATCCGGTGTCCCGGCGTCCTTTTCATGACCTCGGCAAAAGTCTCCGTATTGTGCCTCACGTTATCAATATATTGCAAAACCAATGACTCATCCTAGTAATGTGTTCTCAATTATCCGGTCCCACCTGTATAGGTAATTGTAGGGACACTCTAAACAGTGTACAAACGAAGGTTAGAACATCAGACAAGTAACTCTAAAATACGAACTAAGGATCAGTAATAACATAAAGAAAAATAACGAGATTCCATACAATAATCAGTTTTTTTTTAAATCAAAACCAAACATGTTCATCAACAATAAGAAAAATTGAATAAACAAAAACTTATTCAGTTAAACGGTCTCAGTTCCGGCGATTGTTAATGAATTCTCATTTCCATGAATTATACAACAGCAGGAGGTTATTCCTAAAAAAATAAAATTCCTTGAACTAGCGATTAACAAATCTCTAGAGCAATCTACCAGGAAAAAATTAATAGTCAAATTTAAATATACACAGAGAAAAAAGACTGGATAAACCCCGGGGACAATGCATAACATCCAATAAGTTGGATGCCAAATAGTTGACCACATATATCATTAGTATGTTCAGACCTACCACAACAGAAAGACACGATATGATAATAGGAACAAATTAGTCTCAGTGGCGTCTAAATGTTACTCTACGTAGGTGGGGAAGATTGGTATGGAGTCAATCAGTGGATACTTTGTATGATTCTAACCTTCATCTGCACATTATTATTTTGTGTGTTTCTTAAACTACTCACACATATTGCTAATGGGAACACATATAAGAGAAAGATACACACACATATACACAGACTCAAAAACACAAAGACACAGACATATAAACACACACATACACAGACATACAGACACGGACACAGAAAGACATATACATACACACACACGCTAAGACACATACAAAGTCATAGACATACACAGACGCATACAGACAAAAACACACATTAATTCAAACTTTAATGAAAATCATGTCATATTAAAAACTAAACTGGTATTAATACACACACATGTAAAAAAGTAGTTGGGGCGGCCTAATGTCGGTATCAGCCATGCAGCGAGGGAGTCTATCCCATTTTTACTTTAGCGTCTAAGGTGGAGCGCCACACCTACCATCAGCTCCTTACTTTACCGCACAGATCCCTGTGCTACTCATACGCTGAGTTGGCGAGGGTGGGTATCGAACTAGGAACCTTGTGGTTTCTAGCCGAACGCTCTACTTACTGAGCTAACCCGCCCCCTGTACATGTACACAGACACAAACACATTATTCTTTAACATCTAGGTACAAAATATCCCAACACGGATTGGCATGCCGTTAAAATCAATCAATCTATCATTTATTTTCTTCGACCTCGTTTGTTACCTCTTTTATTAGCTGAACATTTCTTTGACTAACGTTACGCGTGATCCAACATTGTTACACAATCTTAATTTCATATTTCCTTAGACGTACAAGTTTTTAGAAGGAACTGTGCCTAATTCTGTCATTGTAAAATGATAGTAATTTACGTTTCACCAGTAATGATTGTGGCGTCAACAATCATGTCAAACGGCGTTTATCTGATTACCAAACGAATAGCCTCGTTCCCGAGATGTAAATGACACATCTACACGCCTCCAGCTTGAAGCATGTGATATGCAGGAGAAATACAGCCTATAGAATTATTTCTCTGTCTTAGTCTCCTCATCATTAACGTTGTTTATTGAATGCAACATTCAATAAGCTGTTTCCCAATTCATAAACTTGGCGTGGAAATATCAATGACAAAGAATTCCTTATTTTCAAACACGTTTCCCGGAGAGAAATTCAAGGGTGAAAAGAAATTCCCTTTTCCCTTTTTTTTCCCTTTTCTATTGATATTAAAATTTGTCGCTATAAAATCTTGACTCAGCAAACTGATCTCTATTGGTGAGCAAGATAGCCCCGCAAATCCATTACTACTGAATACTGAGTTTGTTCCCCGAGGATCCCCCAGGCTTCCAACCTTATGTCACATCCTACCCCTAGTGAACAGGTTGGGTAAATACCAACTCATAGAATAATTTCTATGAGTATATAAATAAACATTGAGTTAATGAAGACCTAACCATACAACTATATTTGCTCACAAACTGTCCGTTTACAAATAATTTCAACAGAAATACTAGATTTTTTATTGGGTGGCCCACAAAGGTTTATATATTATTAAACAAAATAACCAGCCAACAGAAATATTAATTCTAACAATTTATTAATACACATACTTCATGTAAATTATTTCTATCAAATTATCATTAAATATGATTTTTTTTAAATCATCTATCTATCTATCTCTCTCTCTCTCTCTCTCTCTCTCTCTCTATATATATATATATATATATATATATATATATATATATATATATATATATATATATATATAACAACAAGATTTGGCAGGAAATAACCGACAAAGGTTGATATGCCATTAGACACCAACGAATCACAACCGTTTCCCTCTATTTCTTTAGCTGACTATTCAAATTAACCTTTCACTTCACGTTTGAATACAGTTGACATGCTTAAAAAGAAACATTAATCGTCGTAGTAAAAAGAATCGACGTCTCGGGTTCATATCGTGGACAAAGTTGTTTGCGATTCACTTTATGCTAATAACATCGAGAAAGACACGAATGTATCTGTTCTCCCACTAGCAAAGGGTTAAATAGACGAGCATAATGAGTTCACTGGCCGCGGTTGGGCAATCAAACTAGAAGAAGGAAAATTCTATAACGTTTAAAAATGCCATCACATGCTGCTCATGGTGGACGAGTTGTGTAAGTACTGGGAGTAACAACATTAAGACGTTCTGTGTGCGAGAATTATCAGATTCTTAGCACCGTGCCGTGAGCAACAGCATTCAAATTTCTAGCTGATGGTGACGCTAAAAAAATAAATAAATTCAAATTACTATCTCCGTGCTGAGCGCAACGATATTCAAATTGTTAGCACCGTGCTGTGAGCAACAATATTCAAATTCCTAGCTCTGCTTCATCAGATATCACATAGGGAAGTATTACAAACGCTATTCACACACACACACACACACACACACACACACACACACACACAAAATATGTTGTTGCAGATCCAAAGAGAAAAATTAAACATTATAATAACGAAGGTCTGCAAAATGGTTTGAATTTATGTTAGAATTATTTTTTTAGTCGCGACACGTAGTTCGGATTTTTTAAAACCCTTTTCAAGATATATATGTATATGTTTTGTCTTTATTTAAGAAGATTCAGTAGGTATACGGATTTGCGTATGTCCTGGTAGTTGGTTTCTGTGTGTGTATACATACATATATATATATATATATATATATATATATATATATATACTAGCTAAATTATCCGGTCCATGACCGGACTAAAAAAAATAGGAACACCAGAGAGTGTTTTCAGACATATTTACATCCACGGGTAAATAGTTATTGAAATTTTCATGAAAGTCGGACCATCAATTGATTTTTCATAGAATTTTTTTTTAAATTCTTGTCGTAACTTGTTTTTGGCTACGTTAAATTTTAGTTGATTTAACGGTGCAAATTAAAAACTTATTTTTCAGTCAGAATTTTCATTATTTCCGTAAGCTTCATTTTTTTTTAAATCATAAGGAGTTTGTTTAATGTTTCTTCTTTCGAAAAAGTTTTTTCAAGATAAAATTAATTTTTATGAAAGTTTCATTGTGTTGAATATAGCGGGTTGGGGATAAACAACAAAAAACAAATTACTATACATTTAATGTTGAAAAATATTTTTTTTAAATTAAGTTTAATTGAAATTATACATTGCAATACTAACACAAACAACTGTCTCAATGATAGATTTAATAATTGATTTCAATGGTTAATTAAATGTATAGTAATTTGGGTTTTTTTGTTTATTTTTTTCCAGCAATACGTAATTAAAAACAAACTTAATCCCCTAAAACCGTAACCCAATTCGCAAAATGTTAATTCATAGACTGTTGTTAAACTGTCATTGGGTACCACCAAAAAAACTTTCCGTTTTAATTTTCCGACCTAAATCAGAAGTCAGCCCTCTTTATTCATACTGTAATTAGTAAACTATAAACATAAAAATGTTACGCCCCCAACATAAGGGAGGGGTAAAAATTAAGTGACCTAAAAAAATGAGAAAGATTTGAAATAAAATAAGTAATGTATCATAAAGATCGTTCATTGATGAATAAACACTGTAAAATTAGTTAAAAACTGATAATTCCCTGATTTTTGGTAAATTATTTTCTGGAGCGGGGGGCTAAAGTCACTTTGTCAAAAACGCATTTTAGACCCAATTTGGGTCTACCTATGTTATGCTAACTGTTACTAAAAAAACTTTCGACAATTATACGTAATATGTATTTATTTAGATATTTCTTTATCATTCTTTTACTGTTTGACAAAAAAGAATTTCGTAAATAACTTACGAAATACACACAAACACTATTTACTTATTTAAAATAAGTAAACATAAAAAATAAATAAGTGTTTGTGTGAATTTCGTAATTTTGAAGATAATATTAACCATTATTCAAGTTTCATTGTGTTAGATACCCCCCTTTTTAAGCGCTAATAATTTACGATTTTTGTTTGTTTGTTTACAACATTGAGAATAATATTCCAACTTTTTCGTACGTAAGACAATTGTAAATTCATTTTTCTTTTTTACATAAAAAGAAACGCATTCAACAACGCAGAATACGAAAACAGGCAGCAGGGTGGAGCAGGGTGGGGCGTGCGTGCTGATTGTAGCTGGAATATCAGCAGCAGCTATACGATTTCTTTCTAAAAATCGTTTGATTTTTGTTTGATTAATTAATTATATCCCTTAATCAATAAAAATCAATAACCAAATTTGTAGTGTTTCTTAGTTAGAACGATATCAATGTTTATGTAAGATTTTGAATCTGAGTGACCTCCTGTTTTGGAGTTATACGTCGACACGTACATACCAAAATCTCTTCTTTATATATTAGATATATATAATATATATATATATATATACTCATAGCAATAATAAATTCGGGAAAGATATGAAACCAAGTATTCTGCCTCCATCTATTGGTAAATAGGACAGCAGAAGAGCCTCTTTAACTTTAAAGTTCATATCCCAACTACTTTCGGCTCTTCGAAGTGCCATCATCAGGGGTGATGTATTTATGTTTCAGTTTTTTTAGTTAGTAGTAGTGAGAATAACTAGGAGGGGAACTCGTAGAAATTATATTAAGGGGTGGGGGGTGGAAGGAGGAGAATTGGTAGGAAAAGTTGTCCAGAAAACTTGAAAAGATCGTTAATAAAATTGTTAAACAGGAGAAGTGCCTTTTGCTTAATTCTACACACACACACACACACACACACACACACACAAAATATATATATATATATATATATATATATATATATATATATATATATATATATATATATGCCCTTCTTCTTAATCGCATCCGACCCGAAATAGAGAAAATTCTTAGGAAAAACCAAAACGGATTCCGTAGAAACCGCTCCACAACCTCCCAGATCCTGACTATACGACGAATCATAGAAGGGATTCGAGCAAAGAATCTAGAGGCAACGCTACTATTCGTAGATTTTTCCAAGGCATTTGATTCCATACACAGAGGAAAAATGGAACAAATACTACTAGCATACGGGCTACCAGAAGAAACTGTTGCTGCTATAATGATGCTCTACAAAGATACACAAGCAATGGTACGCTCACCCGATGGCGACACAGATTTCTTCGACATCGGAACTGGAGTCCTACAAGGAGATACACTAGCACCATATATATTTATCATATGCTTAGACTATGTACTCCGAACATCATTAGATACCATAAAAGAAGAAGGCTTCACACTAAAAAAGGCAAGAAGCAGGCGATATCCCGCACAGAAAATCACAGATGCGGACTACGCTGATGACCTTGCACTCCTTGCAGATACACCACCACAGGCCGAGTCACTACTGCATAGCCTAGAGAAGGCTGCAAATAATATTGGCCTTCATGTAAACTCCGATAAAACAGAGTACATATGTTTCAAAAGGAAAGGAGACATAACCACACTCAACGGTAAGCCCCTTAAGCCAGTAGAACAATTCACATACCTAGGTGGTAATATCCTATCCACAGAAAGCAATGTAAATACACGAATAGGAAAAGCGTGGTCGGCCACAAACAAATTATCAGTAATATGGAAATCCGATCTCACTGACAAGCTAAAGCGACAATTCTTCC
>CM042139.1:103689556-103692056 GCA_023376005.1 Doryteuthis pealeii | reverse complement strand
GAGTGGTAATGTCTTAAGAGATGTAATGTGACGTACTGTTATGGTTTTGAGAGAGGTAAATTGTCATAGAATGTTCATTTCTTGAGGGACTCTATTAGTATTATTTGATTATTCGGACTATTGTCTTCATCTTCATTGTTATTATTACAGTACGGTATTATGATATTTTGAGACGGAGAGTGGTAAGGCCTCAAGAGACGCAATGTGACGTAGAGTGTTATAGTTTTGAGAAACGTAGAGTGCCATAGAATATTAACTTCTTGAGAGACGTAGAGAAGTATGTTGTTTAGAGATGGAGTGTGTTAACGTATTGAGAAACGTAATGTAATGTAGAGTATTAAGGTCTTGAAAGATGTAGAGAGTGTTAGGATGTTAGATGTAAAAAATAAATTAGATATCATCTTCTTAGTTTTATTTCATAACTCTTAGTTTCATGGGTTTACTTTAAGATAAAAAGTGTGCTGGGTATAATATTAAACTGCATCTAGTGGTGAGGTTCAAATTCTGAAGGTTTGGGATGTTTGAAATACACCTTTATTGCCATTACTCCGAGATCCAATTTGATACGGAATCGTACTATTTGTTAGGGCCCCCTCTATGCGTTAATAGATGAAAATAAATTAATTTTTATAAATGTGTTTAAAAATCAAATAAAAAAATTAAAACCCAAGAATTAATAAAACAAATGGCCTTTGGCATAAAATATCTCATGATCTCTCATGCCGTAAAATCAAATCAACCATTTTTTTATGAAATACACAGTGTTCAGATAGAAACTCCTCCATGCATAAAACAATAATCCGAAACTAAATTCATCAGCAAAAAATTAGATTTGTGTTAACTCAATTAATAATGGTCTTTATCTCTTTGATAACTAGTCTTTGTAATGATTCGGTTTCTTTGTTTTAATCGCATATCAACCTTCATTGGTTATTCAATGCCAAAATCAGCATCGACAGAATTAAGATGATCTGTAAAAGACAAAAACATTCAATGTTAAAAATAAAAATAAAATAAAATTAATAAAATTAAAATAAATATATAAAAATTAAAATAAATTTAAAAAAGATTGATGGAAGGCATGTTATAGTTTGTATTTTCCAGACAAAATCAGTTCCCAGAATCTGAGCAGATTCCATCAACGGGCCGAGAAAGCTGTAAGTCTACATGAATTAATTACCATCTCGCGAGGAATTGATATCAAGCTTTGTAACTGTGGTCGTGAGAGATGAAAATATGTGCAGATACTTTTGGTCGGTGTAAAGACAAAGCTATGTGTCTTTCTTCTGTAGAAGAACAGTAATTATTTATTCAACTCGTTAGCCACATGTACGATTCGTAATGGATCTGCGAAACTACCTTGCTAATCATTACACCACGGAGTAGTGTTATTATTAAATCTATATCCGGGAGATTCATGCCTTTCTCTGAGGCAAAGTTCCGAAAGTAAACATAAGAAGACGACTGGAATTTGAACTGTAGAAGTAAAGTAGCTATTTACCTAACCCGTTAGCCACAAGTTGGATGTAACAGAAAATCGTAAGTATGTGGCATCCACCGGGGATCAAACTCGTTATCAGTATGAATAGGCCTGCGAGACTAACCATTACATAAGGAAATATTTTAGTGTAAGTAATATTTTAATGTAATCTTTAATGAAAGGTCCTTTGACCTAAGGAAATATTTACTGTAATACGTTTGTATCTTAAAGAATTTCATGTGTCTCCTATTTTGGGCTGATTCTGATTTGTGGGTATACCAAATTGTCACCACACTCAGAATTTAATCTCTTGCACAATTCCCAACAGATAACTTTTCCACGCAGTTATGCCTAATCATCATCATCATCATCATCATCATCATCATCATCATCGTCATTTACTGTATTCTACTGCTATAGTTGCTTGGAATATCCAACCGCATCATTATAATGCTCCACGGTGACTCGTAATTTGATTGAAAATGAAGAAAAAAAACAAAAAAATCAAACAAACAAAAAATATGAAAATAATTAATCAAGTTTAATTAAAGTAGATACTTCGATATATAAAAGTAAACGTCGTCGGGGTGACCTAATGTCGTATCAGCCATACAGCGAGGGTATATCCCCTTTTCAGTAGCGCTAGACAAGAAGATTATTTAGCGTCTGAGGTGGAGCGTCAAACCTACAATCAGCTGTTTACCTTATTGCACAGATTCATGTGCTATTCATACACTAAGTTGGCGAGGGCCAATAACGAACTAGGAACATTGCGATTCCTAATCGGACGCTCTACGACTGAGCTAAACCGGATTCAAGACAATTTTTGATAATACACTTGCTACACGAAACTAAGTCTGTCATAAGAACACAAATGTTACCAGCACTGTGACCAGGCTTGTCGGTGGGGCTTTGAATACCTGACTGCATCCCCTGCAGATGTCCCTTAAGGTCACATGCATGGCTCAAATAGATCTGATTAAGATGATTCGCATTCGATAGGACCGATCTTCTCTTCTT
>CM042139.1:103667587-103689456 GCA_023376005.1 Doryteuthis pealeii | reverse complement strand
GTGTATCTGTGTGTATCTCTCTATGATGTAGTGTGTGTATCAATATGTATCTATTCTTGTGTGTTGTGTTGGTGTGTTGGTGTGTATCTATATGTATCTGTGGTGTGTGTGTATCTGTGTGTGTGTGTGATGTATCCTGTGTGTGTGTGTGTATCTATATGGATCTCTCTATTGTGTGTGTGTGTGTATCTATAGTATCTCTCTATGTGTGTGTGTGTATCTATATGTATCTCTCTTATGTGTGTGTGTGTGTATCTATATGTATCTCTCTATGTGTGTGTGTTGTATCCTGTTATTCGTATTCTATTATTTATATATAAGACACATACACACATATTTATCTATATACATATGTGGTGTGTGAATGAGCGTATCTATATACATTCTGTAACACACATATATATATATGTGTGTGTGTGCGTGCGTATCTATGTAAATGTCTATATACATATGTGTGTATGCTTATATGTAAAAAAACATCTTTTGTTTGTTTATTAGAAGAAAATTAGTCGCATGTCTGTTGGCGGCCTAAGTTGCTGGTGTTCAATCCCAGATATAAGCCAAATCAAGAAGGCTGAATTTCAAGGCAAACTATTTGAAAAATTTGCCCAACGCAATCTCCTAAATTTGTTCTCGTGTTACACTTATTATATATATATATATATATATATATATATATATATATATATATATATGTGTGTGTGTGTTGCTCAGTTTCACGCCGTTGTTAAGAATTGTGGGTTAGTACTTAAATAGTTTATTTTTTATACCATCTTTGTACATTGACCACTTTTACATTTTTTATTCCATTTTAACAACACACACACACACACACACACACACACACACACACGTGTTTGTGTTTGTTTGTGTGTTTCCTGCCTTTTTTTTATAAATGTTATCCAAAATAATTTTTTTTTCTGGTAATCATCGAAAGTTTTTTTTTTATGAAAGTTTGACGTTAGAGATTTCGTAACTGCCTGTAATTCATAAATTTTTCCCCCTAATTTTCATAATAATAAGACTGGAGTTACAGAATTACTGGTATGTCCATTGCCTATGCATAGTACTTGCCACGCCTATGCATAATATATAGACCCGCCTCTCTGCTTACCCAAACCCACACACCCCATATATATATATATATATATATATATTATATATATATATCACTACTTATGGTATGGTTATTTCTCTCAGTCCTGTCTTCATACTAATACTTAGAATTACAAAAAAAAAAAAAATCTAATAATATTCTATTTATGTATCTTGTGTCATTCTAAACTCTAAAGACATTTACTTGTTGCTTAAAAGTAGCATTATCAACTCTAGGATAACTGTAGAAGACACTTCCATTTATCCCACATAAAACGTATGTCTTTTTTTTAACTCTAGAAAAAAAAAACCCAGAAAAAACATTGTTGTGTTGAAAGTAGTTACGAATGGACAGTTCTCGCCTTTTTTGTGTGTGTGCTCTTTCATCACTGACATCATCTCGGTTTGGTAAGAAGTTATAGCTGAAAGTTTCAAGTTTTTATTTCAAACTTCGTCCGAACCTAACTGTATAGTATATATATTATGTTGTGCTCTCCCTGCCGCCCAGTCTTTCTATTTCATGTTTATAATGATACATTATTCAATCATGACAGTGTATGTATTTAGGCACGATGTAATGATGAACGTCTTATAGAGGGTGTATTCGGACTACTGTCCTCGTTTTGTTAGTAACGTTTCGGCTGTTTATATTCACTCGGGTTACAACGACCGAACCGTTATGACTACAACAACCAAGTCGAAGATGCTAGTCCAAGTAAATCAATAATGATAATTCCTTATCTTTGAAATTCAGTCAAATACTGTCGTTAAAGGGTTATTTCTTAATTTCTATAAAAAAAAAACAACAAAAAAACAAATCAAGTATGTTAAATTACTTATCACTAAATAAATTTATAAAGAAATATATTTTTTAATTACTACTTTCAATTTTCTTTTTACGCATTTTTTTTTTCGTAGAAATCAGTGAAATAATCTACCTAAAAACAAAAGCTGATAATTAAGACTATAAAGTCGGTTTTTAGTCTTTTAATTTTTTTCTATTAAAAAAAAACACGTAAAATAATTCAATTTAACAAACTCTGTTAAAAATAAAATGTTAAAAAATGCAAGAGAAAATTTTATTACGAAATAAATTTGATAGAGAAATATATTGATTTATTTGTACCTATTTGGTTTATTTTTTTGTACTTCGTATCTAAATATTTATTTAAGCGAACTATTAAACCGCTAATTCAGCAAAGAACGTGTACGTCTGCTTCCGTACTTCTTCCCCACTTCGCGCGTGCGCGCACACACATGCATAGAAACATAACTAGTTTTTTGCTTTCATGGTATATTGAGAAAGTTGATTATATGGACATTTTTTTTTTACATTTTTGCTTTTATTTAATTATTTATTTATTTTAAACATAAACAAGTTACAGCTTAAGACTTCAAAAAAAGAACGTTTTTCTTCGTTGTGTGTGTGTGTATGTGTGTGTGTGTGTGTGTTAGACGCGGGATCTTTTCAGCTTGGTCCTTCTACATGTCTGAAAGCAGTCGTTATTCTATATACATATCAAAGCTCGAAGTCTAAACCATGGATAGACGGGCAGGGATTGTAGTAGTCTCTCTCTCTCTCTCTCTCTCTCTCTTCTCTCTCTCTCTCTCTCTCTCTCTCTCTCTCTCTCTCTGGTTTAGCTCAGTCGCGGTAGAGCGTCGTACCTAGGAAACCGCAAACGTTCCGAAGATTCAGAAATACCGTCTCGCATAAACCCAAATACAGCGTTTACTGTGAGATAGTGGCCACAGGAAATAACATGTGCGGTATACAACAAATGAAGCGGAGTCTCTATGATGTACGGTGTTAGGCGCTCTACCGCAGACGCTAACAAAAACAACATCTCCTATACTAGCATGCGCCTAGATGATAATAGGAATATGACCCTCTCATCTCTCATGCCTAACTTATAACCGTCTTATAGAGCATTAACACCCACCATTTTACTTTTATACATTATATAGGTAATATTTTAATTGTCTTATGCGAGAGAGATAAGATTATTTGAATAGTGAAAATTTCGAAGTTGCAATCATGCTAAGCAAATTGTCGGACGGAATACCATGTAAGCGACGTGGGAAGGTGAGACAGCTGTACGGAGCATGTGTTCGACCGTGAACTTTTGGGGAGGGTCATCGAGTCGCTATAGCAGAAAGAATAGGAACGACAATTAGAACAAGAAGATGAGAGAAACGACCATACAACAGACAACAATAGAAAAAAAAGAATAAACATGGAATAGAAACGACGCACACCAATACCGCTCGAAACAGCTCATACTCAGATAGTTCTCACGTCGACAATGGTTTCCCCCCCGATCAATTTGACTTGTCATTGATTAATCAAAATCTATACTAATATATAATATATAAATAGTAAATATATAAAAACCAGCAGCTGATGAATTGTGAAAAGATAGAGCTCTGAGTTAGTTTCGACTTCAAACCGTATAATCATTTCGTGACCCACCATTAGAATATGATGTATATACTATCATTAACTTTACAATAATTTTTCCACATAAGTTCACGCATCGGCCAAGGCCACACATTGCGATGAGCACATTAGATACAGAACAGAACATAGTCTGCTACATAAATGATTTTTGACTCGCCCGTGATGAGTCAAGAACACGGCAATATGGAGACAATATCTACAATATGAAACTCATTAAATCCTCTAATGGTCTGACAGATGGCTATATACCTTAGCATAGTATAATACCATTACAATGTACAAGCGATATAACCACCTCTATCTTGATCGCTAGCAACAACATAAACGCGTGAATTAACTGACCTCAGCACTCAGCTGCCTCAATTTACAGACATTTGAAATATACGCGACTCAGGGAATGCGTTATCTTATACACGCATAAATGTTTCTCTCTTGCCTCCGCTCCGACAATCTGCATGAGTATATGTCTCTCAAGCCTTAGCACACCCTATAGGTTGTCCCGACTTCTGACTATTGATACTCTCAGTTAGTCTAACCCAACCGCTTTAGGGCTCGGCGTTTAAGTCTCAGTGGCGGGGTGCCAGAAGCGTTCGGAACTACGAACCACAAGATTCCTTCGTTACAGGGCATACTCCTCTCCCTCACTCAACTCAGCGTATGAAGTAGCACAGGGATCTGTTACGGGATAAGTTTAAAAGGCAGCTGAATGGTAAGCGGTGATGCGCGCTCCAGAACTCATGACGCTAAATAGTGAATCTCCCTTGGCCTGTCGCTAGTGATCACGGGGATAGTACTCGTCCTCGACTGCATGGCTGATACCGACATGTAGGCCGCCCCACGACAAATATTATGCGTGTACAAGGTAATATATATATAGTAGCATATATTAATATACGGCTATATAGTAGCAGAAATATATATATAGTGTAGTCCGCTGATGGAGGGTAGCACCTCTATGACGGTGATCCTTTTACTATCAGCCAAGCGATGTGTGTATTAGAAACAGTTATTAAATACCTTCTCTGATCGTGTAAGTGATGACAGCGCGTATTATATGGTCAAGGTGTCGGATTCTCGGTACATCTCTCAAACCTATTCGGATATATGTCAGGATTCCGCTGTAGGTAGTCTTACAGACATGTCTAGCAACACTGAAGAGTACATTGATAATGTCGTTAAATCTTCTAGACTTAATAGACCTGATGCCTGTTGACCTTGGCATCTCCTCGATAGGTGATGATTATCAAGTTTATTTCCCCCCAGTAGTGATTTCATTGAATAATATATTACTAGTGGATAATAACCTCCGCTCAGAGGCAGGTGATTGCGTACAGAGATGCCAGTCTACGCCTGCTATATTTAACACCATGAACATAGGGGAGAGTGATGAGTAGTATGAATTCATACCTTTCCTAAGACGGGACGGTAAGTGCGCGATTTAGCTTGAAATATCAGTTAGTCCATTGCTATGACGGTGTTAAGACTTGTAGTGTAGTGTTAAAAAGATGTAGAGTCCCTCACCTAACTAGACGAATTACCGGTCATCGCCCATATTACTCTCATGTCTACTCCTGACTTGAGTGACAGTACCTACTAAAGTCCAGCTAATGGACTCTCTAAATAGATACCAAAAAGCAGTTTAACAGAAAAAAAAATCAGTTTGCTAAAACATACAGGAATGAATCAAAACAAAATAGTCTTCGGTAGTCCAAATGAGGCCAACATAGGCGTGTACTGCCGATAAAATACTACATTAACAGTAAGGTGGCGCTAGTTAAGTCTTAATAGGTTAACGTCGTAGGTAAATAATGACTCGTACTGACCTGAGTTTCAAATCTATGGCCGAAATGATATACAGTCTTCACACATTATCGCTAATATATCTTGTGAAAGGTACATGAATACAACTACTCTCCACTTCCAGTCTATGATATACATATAAGTTTAGAGGCAGCATCTCGGCTCTTTAATCTGGTTAGGCAACTAGTCCAGGATGAAGTGAAAACTCTGAATTCAAACTTCGCTTGGTGGGCGGTTACTAAAGTTACTAGAATTAGGCTCAGTCTCTAAATAGTTGTTCATATTTCAACTATACTACACAACAACAATGACGGACCAAATCCATACTGAACTCAAACCGTATTCTTATAGCTCTCAATCAGATGAGCTCGAGTGGTATACATCTTCCCGTGATACTGAAGTGAGTCTAAATAAATAGGATTTTCCTTTTATTATTTTTATTTTATATAGTGTGGGAGTGGGTGACTCACCTAGATGCCTTGTCTTAATAAATTATTATGGAATAATTTTTTAACAAGATCACTTCGAATATCTACTCGTTGCTGTTGTCTATGCAGAACTGGACTCTCAGGTGCGTCAGTAATGTTGCTCTAGAGAGCCGCGCGACGAGGTAGTTGTCGGGGTGTGTCCTAAAAGACTCGCACGAAGGGATGACTTACTTCGCTCGAGATCTCTCACCTGAGATGGTCAGTGGTCATATCCAGCACTTTTCTACATCTAAGCACGGCTCAATAGCAATAAGTGATGGATTGTATTGTATGGCATACTGAGGTGTTATCATGCACTACCTCAATTTCAAGGACTTCTCTCGCTTTACCGCTACAGAATGTCCTATGTATGTTACTCTATATGTAATTATATATATTATCTTGATAGTAGACGTGAGTGTGTTCCCAGTATCTCGAATACATGATATCCTCTGATGGTTCTCCTAGTTTTGTGCAACGCTATCTACCGCACTGTAGAACCCTACCTCCTCTATACAAACAATGTTATTAGGTGTGAATTGTATGATTATCATCTACTCATTCTATACATGCAACCTCCTTGATTTGCCAGTCTGTCTCTTCTCCTCAACTAACTACTACTAGGTAGACGATGTTGCCGATGTATCCATAATATGTGCCATCTAGTATATCTCATAGATAATAATATCTAATTACTCACTTTTACCATTTGCCATACGATAAAATGAGTTACATATGCACACAATAATGACTTCTCGTATACACATATAGTAATGATGACCATAGAAATTCCTAATTGGTAAATTTGGCTATTACAAACTGGATATCTAATCTCGCTTATAAGAACCAGGACCTAGTAGTCATATTATAACTCAAAGTTAAAAAGTAATAGTCTAGTGGAATATTCGATTGTGCCTTGGTTCGGTACGATAATCCTACAGTGAAGTGAACAATATGATAGTAAAATACCGAAATATGCTGAAACATAGAAGTCATATTGGAGAGTCTGCTACCAATGCAGAGTAGAAAGAAACTCTGAGCGCCAATATATAGGACTGTAACACGGTTGGTTGTGACCAGATGAAGTATCGTATCAACGTATCTTGGACACAACGAGCTCCTCGACGAACTATTGGAAGAAAAAAGACCTGGAGCGAACTCTGTGATTAAACTGAGTCAGCGAATAGTGTAAGAATGAGAGTGTTATACAATCTTCAGGGACATGACTATTGGTTCAATGATCGCATAGAATTAATCTCAGACCTATGTGGAGACTTGCTGTACCAACTCAGTCCAAGTGACATTTGACCTACGGCTGTATGCTGATGTGGAACCCCCGCGAGATGCGTGGTGATAATTAGTAACTCAATGAGAAATATATCACTAGAGTAACGTAGCATCTGAACCTCAGAGAGAATCCTAGGAAATAAAGATTGCGCCGTTAGTGAAGTGCCTGTAGTTATCCAGCGAATGATTACTATAAGATCGCTAAAAACCTAACTAAAAAAGGCACTGGACAGCCTTAGGAGACTTGGTGTCACTTGTATTGTCTATTAAAAGAGCTCCAGTTGCTGACTGGTATTGGAACCAACTTGGTCAAAGAGATACACATATAAGACTATTGCATCAAAATAGTTGATGGTTTTTTTTCTTTTCTCTCTATATAACCAGATCTGCATACTATTTATTGGTACTCGCTCTCATTGTAGTCGTCAAGTGTACTGTCTAATAGATTCGTAAATTAGCATATTTTCGTCAGTCTACGCACTCTCGCCGTTATGTGTGCGAACTATCACGTCTGACAGGGCCCCCACCATCATTCACAAACTGCTATGATACGTTGCTTGTCTAGTCTATGTGCTGGGGCTTGCAGGCTTTACAAATAGACAATTCGTCTCTTACCGAGAGACAGCATGCCGATCGCAAGGAACGCATGGATCACGTCTGTGTCAGTGCATCCGGATACTCGGTTTCTCCTGTGTGGCTAAGACACAGATACCCAGCATGTGTCATCTATTCGATAGCACTCATTGCAAGAAGTCGATGGGTTGGCGTTCCAAGCGTAGTGTACACACATATCATGTGACCATTGCTCGCCTATTGACGAAGCGATGCTTGAGTTAGCATGACACATTAAAGCAGGACAACACTCTCCTGGGGATTATGGACATTGATAGCAATAGTTATACGACGTTCTTTTTAGCGAAAAACGTGAGAATTTTGTTTCAGATGGTGTCATACTCTCTCGCGTGCTATTAGCGCGATGCAGTTGATCGCACGTGGATGTATTGAAGTAAGTGGTATTATGGCCTACTAATTGATTAAACATGGTCTTACTTCTATACATCGGGCCGATCAACCTACAGTCTATATCTGTGTATTTCACGAGTCATAAAGCATACATGATTACATCTCTGTAAAGAAATTTTATAATATATCTTGAAATAAAACTAATAATATTACGCTCGCAAAATATTTCTTTAGAGAGCAAATCACTTTTAAATATGGCAGTTTGTAGTGCGGTGTCTTATCATACTCCCGTTACATGGTGTCAGTGAACTGATGAAAGATTTATATATTTATATATTTATGGTGATTTACTGTTATTCTGTTTGCAAATAAGCCTCTTAGTGATGACATGTTGAGGAGTAGTATCATTCAGCGAATTGTGAATTGTTATTGAATTAATGCAGCAGGAAATATACTATCTACAAGCGCATGGTGATACGGTCTTACTCATAACTGTAGATATCAATGCCTGTAGTTGTTTTACAAACATTGAATCATTCTTTACAATCAATTATCGTTAGCTATTCTCTTATATTTCGGAACATTACAAATGTTTATTGGATTGTCTATTGCATTTACTCTTAATTTGCTATTATTACCTACATTCTGTCTGCTAGTATCTCGACTCTTAGCACATTGATAGCGAGAAGAAGTGTTACCTGGGGATACTCTACTTGAAAATATGTATGGTGTTATTCAATCTATATAAGAGAATGAGGGAACTCTAAGCTTAATAGAAACCAGTTGAAATGTAATATATCCATAATCAGACAGCTTATTGATATATGATCATTTACTGTTGCGGCGACACTTTGCTATGTCCCATCTTTATTGTTAATTTATACAGTATCCAATTTCTTCAGGGAAGGAGGTCACATGTGTTTTTTGTATATAGGCAAATAAAAATCTTTCGAAATGATACTAAATATGTATTCAGATAAACTTAAGAAAAAAACTTTCTAAACATAATATGATAATTCTTAACTATCTAAAACGATTTCAACATCTGATGTTTCAAGAAGCAATCGACACAGAGACTCACAATAAAATTCAAGAAAGGACGAATTGAATAATTCTTCTGTAACAATCCACCTATACTATTTATTGTTTAGCAAACCATTTTAATAAATAATAGTGTCTAAAAAATAGCCAGTAATCTTTTACCTTAGATTGCCGCGTAAATAACTGAAAAAATCCGATGTCCCGAACATTTGACAATGTAAGCCCATTGAAAAGAGCCAGTCCAGTGGCCAACATACTTAAACCCATTTTACAAAGGACACTAAATGTTTCAAAAAGCGAAAATTCTTCCAAGCCGTAACTGTTTTATTTGCTACTGTACGGCTGCAAAAATTTGACACTAACAAAGTACTTCGATAAACTGCTAGATCGGAGCAACACAAGGATGCTGCGTGCTGTCTTGAAGAAATCTTGGAAGCTGCACCACACAAGAAAGCAACCGTACTGCCATTTGCCTCCTATCACACAAAACCATCCGAGTACGACGTATAAGACATGATGTTAGAGTCACATGGGTAAAGTCTGTTTAAAAAATGGAGCCCATATGATAAGATCACGTGCAAAAACATCTTTTCTGAAAAGCTACACACAAAATGTTAATATGAATGCAAAATGATTGGAATTCTCTAACCTCTTGATATAAAATAACACTAGACTGGTTTAATCAAGCAAGATTTTTTCCATATAATCAGCACTATCAGTTATACATTTTTAATACTGTTTAATATTGTTCCTCTATTGTCTACTTGGTAACTGACAGTTTCCCACAAAGTGACAAATTGTCAGTTACTGAGATACATGCTCTCAGCGATATTGAGCACTAATTGCGTATCGAAATAGTACACTATATCATCAATATTAATATATATATACATATATGCATATATATGTAATTATATGTACATGTATATACATGGCAAATTGTAAATAAATATATATACATGACAAATGATATATATACATGGCAAATGGTATATATATAAATACATGGCAAATGGTATAAATATATGTTATATATATATATATACATGGTAAATGGTATGTATGTATGACAAATAGTATTATATATATATGAAAAATGATAATATATATATAATATATATATATATATATATATATATATATATATATGTATACTTGCCACTCAATCATGTTTACTGTGTAGTAGATCCTTCAGGAATCTCAGTAAACTGATAGGTCATCTTCGTTGCGCGCACCTTGTCGGGTTCTTGCAAATAAACATACATGAGAAATGGTACGTATAATATATAAATATATATGACAAATGGTGTATATATATATATATATATATATATATATATATATATATAATATTATAATTGACAAATTGTCCGTGTAATATATATAATTATATACATTATATATTATACATAGACATGACAAATGATATGTATATACATGGCAAATTATATATATATATATATATATATATATACATATATATATATATATGTGTGTGTGTGTGTGTGTGTGTGTGTGTGTGTGTGTGCGTGTGTGTGTGTAATGCCCAATGGTATATGCCAAACCACAATCTGTCCTAAATAATGTGACGCAGAAAATTATCTTACACTTTGAAATAGAAATATATCAAAGAATCGCAGTCAGTAGATCAGATCTTGTGTTAATCAACAAGAAGCTTATTCCTGATTTCCAGTGAAAACCTAAGGAAGGGAAAACTGTACACATCGCTCAGAAGAGTAATTATCTATAAAAAATACTGCTATTCATTTCCACATTAAATCTAACAGATACCTGGAACCCAACAATACCGCTATATAGAGATGGTTTTCTGCTATACCACATATTTCTTTTACATTTCAACAACAGGATCAGTTATATATCTTTTGTAAGCAAAATACAAAGCTTGGATGTTTTGCTCATGAGACAAACATTCAGTAATAAATATTCTATATAGGCGTGCGTGCGTGTGTGTGTGTGTTTGTGTGTGTGTGTGTTTGTGTGTGTTGTGTTTGTGTTTGTGTGTGTGTGTGTTTGTGTGAGTGTTTGAATACGTTTAACTTCTTATAATTACGTGGGCCCAGTGATTCATTTTAAATTCAAACTCAAATATTTTCTTTAATTAAAAAATAAGATAAAAATAAAATAAAATTATGCAGTTGTTTCTATCAAATTTATAGGATTGTGGATGTATCTTTATTTTCCTTTCTTTCTTCTCTTCTCTGTCTATCTGTCTGTCTGTATGTATGTCTGTTTCTCTCACTCTTCTCTTTCTTTCTTCTTTCTCTCTCTCCCTCTCCCACCCTCTCTCTCTCTCTCTCTCTCTCTCTCTATATATATATATATATATATATATTATATATATATATCTGTGTGTGTGTGTGTGTGTGTGTGTGTGTGTGTGTGTGTGTGTTTAGTATGAACATTTGTGTATTTAGTATTGTTTGTGAAATGTGCATGTGTAATAACGTGTGATACTGAGTATGTGTCTGTGTATGTACGTGTATGCTATTGAGCATGTGTGTGTGTGTTTATGTGTTTGCGTATTATTATAGATATATCTACCTTCCTATCCATCTCTGATTGTAGGGGTTTTTTTTATTAGTTATTATGACGTTTTCCAGGACCTCCAGCAATAAATATTAGCAAACATTAATGCAAAAGAATATAGATATAATATATATCTCCAAGTGTTTTAATAAATTATAATTTCCGTATAATTAGATACAACCACGTTTTAAAAATACCTCCTACATCACATGGAAACAAGTATAGCTTATTAGTATTCTATATTATTAATGAGGACCAGACCTGAGCGTTTATATTCACATACGTTCTATTCGCATATATATATATATATATATATATATATATATATATATATATATATATATATATGCCAACAACTCCGCACTAGAAGTATGGGACACAGGTCAATTTCTTAAGCGGAGTTTAACACGTTTAAATTCAGAGTGTTCTTCCTTATAGAATGATTACTTAAACAAGATTAAAGAGCCCAGTCTGCCCTACTATTTACCCACAGCTGGAAAGTGAATGGTTGGATTACTACCTTTCCCAAGCATATTAGCTATGTGAAATGCAAATACCTTCGTACAGAATTTTAACTCGTCTCACTGTGCCCATTTCCTACTTGCCTATACACACGCACACATACACACACACACACGGCCATATATATATATATATATATATATACATATATATATATATATATATATATATATATATACATATATATATATATATATATATATATATATATATATACTATTCCTCTGATTTTTAGATGAGGCTTGATAATTAGTATTATTTGTATTATTCGGACTATTGTCCTCATCTTCATAGTTATCTGTACAACGTTTCGGTCGATGTGCCCTCCGGCCCTCTTCAGGTATTTCTTGTTGGAATCAGAAACTTTCTCGGACTCGGGAACCTTCTTGTCGTAATCGGGAACCTTCTAATCGTAATCGGGAGCCACCACGAAACTTTGAACCTAACACTTTATTCAGTTCACGAGGGTATCCTGTTTTCATTCCGCTAACCATAGCTGAGGTACAGGTGTTAAGCTGTGTTAATTATTATTTTATGTTACTGGTGCCCCTGACCAGATTACAACAAGAAGATTCCCGAGTCCGAAAGAAGGTCCCCGCGCCCGGGAAAGTTCTCGTGTCAGAGATACCTGAAGAAGGCCGGAGAACACATCGGCTGAAACGTTGTACAGATAACAATGAAGATGAAGACAATAGTCCGAATAATCCAAATAATACTAATATATATATATATATATATATATATATATATATATATATATATATATATATATATATTGGGGATGTTTTGATGTAATGGTTATCGTCGTAGGAAATGAACACAGAGAACCGAGTTCAAATCCTGGATGTGTTTTATGGACTTGAAAGACGTGTAAGGGCGTAGAATATTAAGATTTTGATAGACAGAGAGTGGTAATGTCTTAAGAGATGTAATGTGACGTACTGTTATGGTTTTGAGAGAGGTAAATTGTCATAGAATGTTCATTTCTTGAGGGACTCTATTAGTATTATTTGGATTATTCGGACTATTGTCTTCATCTTCATTGTTATTATTACAGTACGGTATTATGATATTTTGAGACGGAGAGTGGTAAGGCCTCAAGAGACGCAATGTGACGTAGAGTGTTATAGTTTTGAGAAACGTAGAGTGCCATAGAATATTAACTTCTTGAGAGACGTAGAGAAGTATGTTGTTTAGAGATGGAGTGTGTTAACGTATTGAGAAACGTAATGTAATGTAGAGTATTAAGGTCTTGAAAGATGTAGAGAGTGTTAGGATGTTAGATGTAAAAAATAAATTAGATATCATCTTCTTAGTTTTATTTCATAACTCTTAGTTTCATGGGTTTACTTTAAGATAAAAAGTGTGCTGGGTATAATATTAAACTGCATCTAGTGGTGAGGTTCAAATTCTGAAGGTTTGGGATGTTTGAAATACACCTTTATTGCCATTACTCCGAGATCCAATTTGATACGGAATCGTACTATTTGTTAGGGCCCCCTCTATGCGTTAATAGATGAAAATAAATTAATTTTATAAAATGTGTTTAAAAATCAAATAAAAAAATTAAAAACCCAATAAGAATTAATAAAACAAAATGGCCTTTGGCATAAAATATCTCATGATCTCTCATGCCGTAAAATCAAATCAACCATTTTTTTATGAAATACACAGTGTTCAGATAGAAACTCCTCCATGCATAAAACAATAATCCGAAACTAAATTCATCAGCAAAAAATTAGATTTGTGTTAACTCAATTAATAATGGTCTTTATCTCTTTGATAACTAGTCTTTGTAATGATTCGGTTTCTTTGTTTTAATCGCATATCAACCTTCATTGGTTATTCAATGCCAAAATCAGCATCGACAGAATTAAGATGATCTGTAAAGACAAAACATTCAATGTTAAAAATAAAAATAAAATAAAATTAATAAAATTAAAATAAATATATAAAAATTAAAATAAATTTAAAAAAGATTGATGGAAGGCATGTTATAGTTTGTATTTTCCAGACAAAATCAGTTCCCAGAATCTGAGCAGATTCCATCAACGGGCCGAGAAAGCTGTAAGTCTACATGAATTAATTACCATCTCGCGAGGAATTGATATCAAGCTTTGTAACTGTGGTCGTGAGAGATGAAATATGTGCAGATACTTTTGGTCGGTGTAAAGACAAAGCTATGTGTCTTCTTCTGTAGAAGAACAGTAATTATTTATTCAACTCGTTAGCCACATGTACGATTCGTAATGGATCTGCGAAACTACCTTGCTAATCATTACACCACGGAGTAGTGTTATTATTAAATCTATATCCGGGAGATTCATGCCTTTCTCTGAGGCAAAGTTCCGAAAGTAAACATAAGAAGACGACTGGAATTTGAACTGTAGAAGTAAAGTAGCTATTTACCTAACCCGTTAGCCACAAGTTGGATGTAACAGAAAATCGTAAGTATGTGGCATCCACCGGGGATCAAACTCGTTATTCAGTATGAATAGGCCTGCGAGACTAACCATTACATAAGGAAATATTTTAGTGTAAGTAATATTTTAATGTAATCTTTAATGAAAGGTCCTTTGACCTAAGGAAATATTTTACTGTAATACGTTTGTATCTTAAAGAATTTCATGTGTCTCCTATTTTGGGCTGATTCTGATTTGTGGGTATACCAATTGTCACCACACTCAGAATTTAATCTCTTGCACAATTCCCAACAGATAACTTTTCCCACGCAGTTATGCCTAATCATCATCATCATCATCATCATCATCATCATCATCATCGTCATTTACTGTATTCTACTGCTATAGTTGCTTGGAATATCCAACCGCATCATTATAATGCTCCACGGTGACTCGTAATTTGATTGAAAATGAAGAAAAAAAAACAAAAAATCAAACAAACAAAAATATGAAAATAATTAATCAAGTTTAATTAAAGTAGATACTTCGATATATAAAAGTAAACGTCGTCGGGGTGACCTAATGTCGGTATCAGCCATACAGCGAGGGGTTATATCCCCTTTTCAGTAGCGCTAGACCAAGAAGATTATTTTAGCGTCTGAGGTGGAGCGTCAAACCTACAATCAGCTGTTTACCTTATTGCACAGATTCATGTGCTATTCATACACTAAGTTGGCGAGGGCCAATAACGAACTAGGAACATTGCGATTCCTAATCGGACGCTCTACCGACTGAGCTAAACCGGATTCAAGACAATTTTTGATAATCACTTGCTACACGAAACTAAGTCTGTCATAAGAACACAAATGTTACCAGCACTGTGACCAGGCTTGTCGGTGGGGCTTTGAATACGCTGACTGCATCCCCTGCAGATGTCCCTTAAGGTCACATGCATGGCTCAAATAGATCTGATTAAGATGATTCGCATTCGATAGGACCGTGTGCAAACAAAAAAAGAAAAAAAAAGATTTACAGAAACAACTACCAATAATGTAAGTATGAACATACAATGAATGAGATTCCCTAACTTCTAGACTTAGAATAACCCTAGACAGGTTGATATGCCGTCAAAAACTATCAATCAACAAAGGTAACTACTCTTGTGTATTGAATTTTCTTAATAAAGGAATTCACTTAATCTCTAACGATATAGAAGAGATATTTGGTGCGAGCATGAAAATGTCTGAATACAAATGAAGAAGACATATTGCTTTGTCTTTACACAGATTTCATCTCTCACGACCACAGTTACAAAGCTTGATATCGATTCCTCGTGAGATGGTAATTAATTCATGTAGACATACAGCTTTCACGGCCGTTGATGGAATCTGCTCAGATTCTGGGAACTGATTTTGTCTATCAGGAAAATACAAACTATAACATGCCTTCCATCAATCTTTTTTAATTTATTTTAATTTATTTATTTATTTTTATTTTATTTCATATATTTATGTTTTTTATTTTTTTATTTTTTTTAACATTGAATGTCTTGTCTTTACTGATCATCTTAATTCTGTCGATGCTGATGTAAATAACATGCGCCATTTTCGACAGGCAAAAAAAAAAAATTGAAGAACAAAGAAATAAACAAAAATACCATCACCACCATCATCAACATCACCACCACCACCAACAAAACACTAAATATGTGAAATAGATCATACTAAAAAATGCTAACAATGTTAACCAATCTATTTATTTTGCCAAACAATTTGGTTGGTTGGTTGGTTGGTTGGTTGAATAGTTGAATTTTACGACACGTCACTTTTTGGGTTATTTTATGCCGAAGATGAATGTTTTAGTCATTCTTGTTGGGAATTTTTAGAAATTAAAACTCATTTTTAACACATATTTTTCTAAATACTTTTTATCTATTTAACCCATAGATTAAACCCTAACTAGTATTGCCACTCCGGGCACTTATAGACTGTAGGTGGCGATCTGTGATGCTTAAGGACGGATTCTTGGTGGCTGAGTAGTCCATGACATGCTATACTCCACTTTGGTTCTTACTAAGGCTAGTCGAATGGTCTGAGAGGCCCCCTCCGATCAATCGGGTGGTCAAGTCCTAGCACCAATATGATTGTCCCAACCCCTTTCTCCTTATGACAAACCGACAACGCTTTTTATATATGCACTAGATGGCAGTGTCCGAGGATGTGCAATACTCCTCAATCCCAAGTCCGCTCTGATCCGCAGTGGTAATATCTGTCAAGGTCACTTTTATGGGTTAAATAGAAAAAATGAGTTTAGAAAATTGAATTAAAAAATTGAGTTAGAAAAAAAATGGATTACCCATAAAAAATGACTAAAACAAAACGTCTTCGGCATAAGAAATCCAACAAACCAACCATCTCAGGTCAGTGTGTAGCTGGGGGGTAACGGTACTCCACACTTCCTAGAGTTCGAGAATCTGGACCTTACTACTTGATGAATTTTAACTTCATATCTCAACCACCACCTTCTAGTACCTTCTAGCACTTGTATGACAGTGGTATATATATGATAAAAAGGGTTGGGTGTTTGTCATAAGACCAATTTGAAGAATACGGTCGTGACTTTTGACAAATAAGTGACTAAAATCATTCGATAACTATAAGACTAGCTTGAGTATAAATATCACTTTCTAATATCTCTTTGTTTGGTGATATATGCGTTATGAATTAATCGTTGCTTGCGCTTTTTACAGCGCTTTATACAACGTACACTTTGATATTATTTCCTCCTTCCCGATATTATTCCTAAAAAGTTTATAAAACCCATTTAACAACCAGCCATGGTTAAGTTATTTTCATCATCATCATTAGTTCGTGCCGACTGCATGGATTGCCATTACTATCATCATCACCATCATCATCAGTATCTTCTGAAGGTTTTCCGTACAGCATCCAGTATCCACACAGAGCAGACCGGTGAAGGTTTTTCCTTGTCGATCTACACTGTTAGTGTTAGCCAAGGCACAGCCATAAGCGAATTCTCGACATTTAATTGCCAAGCGTAGAAATCTTTTGAATGAGTTTCTTTTCTTATTTCCTCTCTACTGTTGTCTAGTTGCCAAGCAAGGTTAAACCTGTTAAAACCTCTGTGGCGCGTAGGAAGTGCTTACTAAAGGATTAATGGTAAAATACCGAGACATTAGATGCATATAAAGGCTGTCTTTTAATATCTAGCATTATAACCAGTAACAAGGTTTTATAACTAGTAATATCGTTATTTACTAAGCTTAGCTTAGATGTGTCTCAAGGTTAGAAGTATGGGGCATCCAGTGAGAATCGAACTCACTAACATTGGTCTGCTAATCTAGCTTGCTAACCATTAGGTTGCATGAGGTGCCTATAAGTAGTAATATACGCATTGCTTACTCTATAACAATTATCCTTAACAAAATTTAATATTCATTCATTTAATTAAGCGTTGTATAATTCGGCATTTAAGGGAGACCCAGTTAAACTCCAAGTGGTGCAACAAGACAATAATATTGACATAGTTATGGTTAATGAAATGGTGATTACTAACAAGTCATTATTGTACTTTTTAAGATGTTTTGTCGTATATATTATTTGGCCTTTCATAACTTTATCTTGCATCAGATGTTTTTAGTTCTTTGTTTTCCTTTTGATCTCCAAGTAAAAATACCAAACAGAATAAAAGGACTGAGTGTTAAATTTTCTTGTTGACAATATTAAAGATGATATAATATAAGGATAGTTGAGTGGTATCTGACTTCTTATGGACTTCTCTTATTAAAAGCTGAAATATCTTTAAATGCCTTAACTGATGAATTTATTTAAGGTTATCTTTAAGTACTGATTTTTCCAGAGTGTTAAAATTCATAATTATTTATTCATTTTTGACATAATCGTTTTAGCTTCTAACATTGCTTAAAAATTACATGTTTCTTAGAGTTATTCTGAATATTTATGATCATTGTAATCATTTATAACCATTATATTTATAATCATTTATTATCATTGTATTTATAATTATCTATGATAATTGTATTTATAATCATTTATGATAATTGTATTTATAATCATTTATGATAATTGTATTTATAATCATTCATTATCATATTATTTATAATTTATGGTCACTGTGTTTTTAATTATTCTCCTATTCATATTCCTTTTGGCTGGGGCTTTAGAATACACCGATTGCACCTCTGTAGAGGGGAAAGATACGCATCAATGGAGCCACCTGTTGGTCGTAGGTGTCGACCCGTAGTGCTTAAGGGATAAAAACCTGTCCGCTGAGCAGTCCATGACATAAAAATTTGGTCTTTACTTAGGCTAGATGAGATCAATCGGTTGGGCACGTCAAACCCTAGCATCTATATGATTGTCCTAACTCAATTGCTCTCATGGCAATCCCTAACTCTTTTTAATATATATGTCCTAGAAGGCAGTGGCTCAGAGTGTTAATGTTCTGGATATGACGTTAAAATCTATCAGAGTTCCAATTACGGAGCTCTGGAGAATGTTGACAACTCATTCATCAAAATTATTCCCAGGTCTACTCTAACCCAGAGTGGTAGTACCTGTTAGGGTCACATCAATGGAGTAAACAGAAAAATTGATTTTTAAAAAGTGTTTAAAGATTCCAGTTAAAAAAAAAAATGAGTATCAATCAAGAATGAATAAAACAAAACGTCTTCGGTATAAAATAACCCAACAAGGGTCGACATGTTGTAAAATCCAACAAAACAACCAACTTTTTCATATTAGAATATTTTGCTCATAAAACTTTGTGTAAGCACTTTCTTGTGTTTCATTTCATGTTTATTATTCTTTCTCCTTCTTTATATTGATCAAGAAATAAAATTGTTATTGTTAATTCATTGTGAATTGTTTATACATACATACATACGTACATACATAAAAACACACACACACATATATATGTATATGTGTGTGTGTATTTCTTGATCAATATAAAGAAGGAGAAAGAATAATAAACATGAAATGAAACACAAGAAAGTGCTTACACAAAGTTTTATGTTTTAATCTAGGGAGTGTTGAATACTACTTCATTGCCATTACTACCAGGCCCACTCTGACTCTGAGTGGTAGGACCTGTTATTATACCATATATGGGTAAAATAGATACGCTTAAAATTTATTCGATCGAACCATGTACAAAAACCTTTAAGAAACAACTACACACAAATATGAATATAAACGTACAATGGACTATATTCGGTAACCTCTACGCATAAAATAACGTTAGATGGTTTAACATGTCGTTAAAACCAATCTATCTGAATCCGAAAAGATTCAGTTGACCTTTTTCTAGGTAATGGGATGCATTAATTTCTATCTTTAAATGATGTTAAGTATCATTAATTCCACCTGAAAGATCCTACTGTGGACAGGCAATTGATTACGTGCTTTATGAAATGGCTACTGCAACAATGTTGAAAAATAGTTTTATTGCCGATTTGGCTTTCCGTAGTTTGTTTGCAGATGTGTTTACGTTTTCAAATCAGTTTCAGATGTGGGAGCATCAACATTTTTTACAAAATAATGTACTCGTCTCTCTCTCTCTCTCTCTCTCTCTCTCTCTCTCTCTCTCTCTCTCTCTCTCTCTCTCTCTCTCTCTCTCTCTCTCTCTCTCTCTCTCTCTCTCTCTCTCTCTCTCTCTCTCTCTCTCTCTCTCTCTCTCTCTCTCTCTCTCTCTCTCTCTCTCTCTCTCTCTCTCTCTCTCTCTCTCTCTCTCTCTCTCTCTCTCTCTCTCTCTCTCTCTCTCTCTCTCTCTCTCTCTCTCTCTCTCTCTCTCTCTCTCTCTCTCTCTCTCTCTCTCTCTCTCTCTCTCTCTCTCTCTCTCTCTCTCTCTCTCTCTCTCTCTCTCTCTCTCTCTCTCTCTCTCTCTCTCTCTCTCTCTCTCTCTCTCTCTCTCTCTCTCTCTCTCTCTCTCTCTCTCTCTCTCTCTCTCTCTCTCTCTCTCTCTCTCTCTCTCTCTCTCTCTCTCTCTCTCTCTCTCTCTCTCTCTCTCTCTCTCTCTCTCTCTCTCTCTCTCTCTCTCTCTCTCTCTCTCTCTCTCTCTCTCTCTCTCTCTCTCTCTCTCTCTCTCTCTCTCTCTCTCTCTCTCATACACATACACATACACTGTTTTTATCGAATGTTGATATATATATTGACTCCATGTGATAAACATTTTCGTAGTTCATGACTTGAGACCATACAGCTTGGGGCTAAAATAATCCGGGTAAAATAACAAGAATTTAATGATTATATATATATATCAGTAATGTCAATATCATCTATACATTTGTTCGTGCCGTGGGGAATACATCCTTCAAGCTGTACATACATTTAATTTGTAAAAAACACTTTTCGGTTGTATAAACAGAATTTTAATTTGTCTGGCAAAAGTAATCTTTTTAATTCTCGGTATGTATTTACCAACTCCTCCAAAGGAGCAGGATGTGACAATATCTAATTGTAAGTGGGGTGTAACAGATTTGAATTCAGAGTTTATCCGTCTCATAGACCGGTTGCAATAACAAGGCGAAAGAGCCCAGTAAAACCAACTAGTTATCCATGGCTGGAGTGAGAATTATAGGATGTATACTTTTTCCCCGAATATTAGCGCTATGGGGAAGGGTAGCAGCTTCGTCTACGATTTGATCTTGTGTCACTCCTTCCATTTTCTACAACGATAACGCATGCTTCTCATTTCCTGGGTATGGCGCTAGATTGTATTCCATTATGTCTGGAGATCTAGGAAGTGTTAAGAACCCCATCATTGCCGTTACGCACCGGTCAACTCTGATATGGAGTATTAGTATTTGTTAAGGACGCATCTGCGAGTCAAATGGATATGTTTCAAAGTTATTCTTATTCCATAGACCATTAGCAAGAAAAATATTGGAGTACTTAAACAAAATAATTACACATTCAGTTTAGATGTGGTCTCCCTGTACACCACAATACCTGCACACCCGGCGGTTGATCTCATTTCAGAACATATCATCTCTCAAAACCTATACTGTCACAATTTAACTGCAGCAGATATACACCAGCTACTATCCATTATAGTAGACAATACTTACTTCACGTATAACGGACATACATACAAACAAATGTCAGGATTACCCATGGGATCCAGTATCTCAGGTATACTGGTCATTTCATACATGGATAAACTAGAACGACGAGCACTAACCATCTGCCCATCATGCATTTTCTTCACCAGGTATATTGACGATATATTAATGTTGACATCATC
>CM042139.1:103625087-103665087 GCA_023376005.1 Doryteuthis pealeii | reverse complement strand
AGGCATGAAATAATCCTAGTCAAGTTGACATACCGTTAAAATCAATCGATCGATCAATATGCTCTTCATTGAATTCAAATACCTTCTCCTATTATCATTGAGGGTTTTTCATTAAGTTATTGTTCTATGGTTAGAACGGCGTTGCAGACATATTCGCTTTAAATGTGCTACTACATTGAAAATAAAATAAACTGTAAACCTCAACATGATAGCGGGGCCTTGAATACAACATATGCATCCTTTGTAGAGGGGTATGACCCTCCACACACACACACACTCACACACAGACACACACACACACAGACACACACACACACACATACACATACACACACAAAGAAGGTTGTTTTAAGTGTGACACAAAAGAACATTTGGGGACAGGGCTCCAGATTTGGAACTTTCGTTGTTATTATTAGCAGCTTTACTCTGACTCGAAGTGGTACTGTAAGGGGTCAGTATATAAAGCAATTGAAACTGGTTCAAATCAATATTCCATAAGAATGTGTGAAACTATCATAACTGAAATGAGGGGCGTGGCGTAATGGCTAACCTGCTAGACTGCGACATCGTAGTAAGCGGGTTCGAACGCCAATCGCGCTATGACGTTCACTTTCCGACTAATGCCTTGAACCCCATATCATCAATCTATGGATTACATAGTGCTATTACTGTCCTTCTACAAGAATGGACTTGGCATTAAATAACACACGAATGCTGATACGCTGTTAATCAAAGAAAGCAAACCATAACTTTATATTAAGAATTCTTACTTGAAACTATAATTTTATTTATATGATATTATTATTATTTTACTACTTGTGAGTTTGTTTTGTATTTCTTATCAGTTTGGACTGGCAGGTATCTTGTTAATGTGTTTATTTTTCCCTTTCTTAACCATAGCCAAGTGCTCCCACTATTACTGCAACGGTGGTAGTTTTAAGGTATCACATTTTTCCAATTTCTTTTTCCAGGTCTTTGTATCTACTTATTTTATTATACTCTTTGACTGATATGTTATTAGCTGCTGGCACTGACATATCAATCAGAATGCCTCTATTTCATTTCATAGGCCGTAACCACTATATCTGGTCTGTTGCTGTTGCAGCCCTTATATCCGTTATGTCAGTTGGACACATGGTGCAACGGATATAAAATAAATAATAAAGTTCTAAGTGACAATTTTCTCTAGGTTGCAGGTTCAATACTGGCCAAGAGCGATAATATCATAGAATACTTAACACAGCTTAACAGTTGTATCCGCTCATGGTTAACAGTGGATTGAATAAAGGTTTCGGTTTGAAGTTTCGTGACGGCTCCCGATTACGACAAGATTACCGAGTCCGAGAAGGTTTCCGAGTTCGACAAGAAATACCTGAAGAAAGCCGTAGGGAACATTGGCCGAAAAATTGTGTAGATAACAATCAAGATGAGGACAATAGTCCGAGAAACCCTAATAATAAATATTATCAAGCCTCATCTAAAAAAATTATGAGAAATAATGCTAGTTCTCTTCCACTATTTTCCATCTTGGTATAGAGACGTGATATATCTGTTTTGAATGATATATTCTATGGCAGGTTATTAGTTTCCTAACTTGAGTGTCCTTTTCTATTTCAGTTAACGTGTTAAGTAATCTGTGGGTAGCCTAGGAATTATATGTAGTAAAAATTCAAATAACGGGATCGTAAATAGAAATTTACCATTAACCATTACAGGTGACTGACAAGATAGTTCACCTTCTCTGGCCTGGATGCTTATTGGCTAAAAGCAGGCGAGAGAATGTAACTGATTTAGTCAGATTTTGGCCGTTAGTAGAAAGAATCAAACGTAACTTTCGCCTGTCCTAAGTTGCCAACTTCTCACCTCGCGGTTCAGGACCCTTTTGAAATAAACCCAGAGGTAGATGGCCAGCGACGAAGCAGAACAAGTAAGAACCCATGTCATCTACTCGCCTTTACTCCTCTCGTCATGTATATAACCGATATGAAGTGGGTATATAACAAACGTAAAATTTATTACATTAGAATTGTATATCCCCACTGGTATGACTAGGCTTTTAAATGCTATAAATTTATTTTTTCGCAGTCAATTCTGTTCTTAATATGGTTCATATTCTCCTACTTAATTATTTTCTAATTATTTTCTTTGTTTAGGGCCGGTTTAGCTCAGTCTGTAGAGCGTTCGGCTAGGAATCTCAAGGTTCCTGGTTCGATACAGGTCCTCGCTAACTCAGCGTATGAGTAGCACGGGGATCTGTGCGGTAAAGTGATGAGCTGATGGTAGGTGTGGCGCCAGACCTCAAATGTCAAAACAATCTCCTTCGTCTAGCGCTAGTGAAAAGGGGATAGACTCCCTCACCGTCTGGCTGATACCGACATTAGGCCGCCCCGTTTTCATTCGTTTTTCCATTCTTTTCATTAAACCTAAACATGTATAGGTTTTGTTGTGTTCTGAAATCGTAATTTCCGTGATCGCATCTAGAGAAATATTATATAGACTTTACTTGGGAGTCGTTCCTAATTATGATTTTTGCACATTTCTTCAAATCAAATTGCACCTCTATGTCATTATGAAACCATTTTCACAGTCCTTAGTAGACCTTTTAAATCGTCGCCATTTTGTGCATATAACTTTAAATCGTCCACATAAAATAGGTTCAGTTTTTAGTAGTATTTTAATATCCATAGACATTGTTTTACTTTCTATGGAGAGAAGACAGAACTATACAAAGAAGAATAGTTTCTCTTGAGGATTCTATTGTTAATGTTTAAGATCATTAGCCTTAAGCATACACTTTCATGGATTACTCTGATGTAAGCATTCTACTTTTCTATATTGTATTTTTAAAATGTTATTATTGTTGGGACTATCTTTAAGTTGCTTAAGACTTTTAAGACCCATTCATGGGGCATGCTGTCGAAAGCTTTTTTATAATCAATCTAAGTTATACTTATATCTTATTTTGGTCAAATATTCTCCATAAATATATTGTTTATCAGGAGCTGATCTTTCGAACCATACGATTATTTCCTGTATCCCCTCAAGTTATAAAGGAATGATGTGCACACATTCCAAGAATTCAACTCTTCTCTCCTTTAGAAATGAAGTTATAATTTTGTATGTTGTGGAAAGGCATGTCATGGCTCGGTAATTATTTGCTTCTGATGTTTCGTATGGTTTTTGTATTAAGTAAGAAACCCCTTCCGTGAGCCAATCAGGCAATTTTTCGGGTTCCCTGATAATTTCTGTTATGTGTTTCGTCATGCATGAAGGATATGTGGAGGAGTCAAGGGTTTTGTATTTTATATATTCCAGGTGACTTCCCTGTATGTGTGTGTTACGTGTATTTATAATCTATTCAATAGCAATATCTTCGTACATTTGTGGTTATTTATTTTACTGTTTCTTTAATATTTTCAATCCACCTTGCTTTTTTAATATACCCTTTTTTTATTACTTCATATATTGCTAAAATATTTTGTCAGTTCTACAATGGTGGGAGTTTCCTTAACATTTATTGTCTCTTTTCCTAATTCTCGATAGAATTCTTCGGGTGCATCTTGAAATATTTTGTTGTGACAAAAAAATTTTGTTCGTTTTTCATTTGTTCCTATAGGCTGGATTTTTATTTAGATGTTTTGGTTATTTTTTTCTTTTATCATCAGAATATTATCACTTGATGTTATCTCATATTTCTTTTCCAAGTTTCTACATTGACATCTTTCCTCATTTCCTCAAGTATGGTTATTTCTGTTTTGTATTCTATTTCTTTTTGTATCCTTAATTTCCATTTTGATTTATTATTATTATTATTATTATTATTATTATTATTATTTATTTATTTATTTATTTATTTATTTGAAACCATATAATTGCATTCACGAAATAAAAGAGTGACTTTGCGGTAAAATGACACAACTAAGGGTGACATGCTCTAAACATGAACGAACCAACTATATAAGTCGTTGCAAATTATTTGTATTAAGATCACTTACTTGACACTATAATTGTTTACAAATTATTATCGTTAGGACTGAAAGCAATAAAATATCTTGCAGAAAAAAAAAGATTTCGGAAGTAAACAACGAAATGAGTGTTGATATACACTGCGTTTCAAATTATTAACGAAGTGACACTTTTTCAACCCATCCAAAAACTACTCGTTGGAATTTGAAGAAATTATGAGAGAATGATGACAACACCTACTCCGTAAAAATTTTAAGGTTCTAAAAAGGGATCAGAAGCTACGGTCATTTAAAAAAATTACTCAAATTATCAGTGAGTCAAATTATTAGCGAGGTGTAATCAAAACCTCTGTAAGAAAGAAAAATAACACTTTAATTGATTAATTTACAGATTTTATGGGTACATATAGTAACAAAGAAGAAATTCAGTCGAAATAAAAAATAAAAAAGTAAACAGAGTTTAAAATGACAGTGGATTTGGTTAATATGAGATATGTTATCCTTTTTTTGAAAATGACTTGCAAAAGGCCCTGGTCCTTCGAACATGACAATTTCTTCATTTCCTCAGATGTAATTTAATTTAATACGTTTATTAGTTCCTGCCACAAGGCATCCTTGCTTCTAAATAGGCGTTTATAAACACGTTGTGTCAGAACGCTCTACAAGTTTTCAATTGGATTTACGTCTAGAGAATTGGCCGACCAGATTATCTTCCGGGATCCACAGAAGCCTAATTTTTACAGGTAGTTTTATGTGCTTAATGCGAAGGGTTCTCCTGATGGTGATTATTTGCACATCTAGCCAGGGTTCCAGGTACTCTTTGAGGAAGGCCATATAAGCATTTGCGGTTAGTTTTGCACTATCCACGGCCCAACCATGATACCTCTAATAATACCAGCTCAAATCATAATACCTCCTCCTGCTTGTAAGCGCCCCAGGCTTTGATGACGATCTCGTCCATTCACAATCCAACCTTTGCTTAAACCATCAGGGCCATCAAATGTTTCATATGTTTCTTCTGTGAACAGAACTTTTGAGAAATCGACCTTCATGTTTGGCTTTGTCCATTTCAAACGCATTTGAATGTGTACTTTTGTGAATAGAGGTTTTGGCATTGTTCTCACTGATGCCCCAACATTTTCAGAAGACAATAGCGAGTACTTCTGGACACTGTTGCTTCTTCAATGCTTCTAAAAATTGCTCCACTGGTCAGGGCTGGGTTATTTCCAGTTTCCAGATTCATTCTTGACAAAGAACGTCGGAAACCAACCCTCGAGTGACCCTTATTGGCCCTCTTACGTACATTCGTAGGAAAATTCTAACTGTTTAGTGATATCTTTGAATTATTTTTGATATTTCTAATGTAGATTGTTCTTAGAAAGTTAAAATGTTATGATATTATTCTCACAAGGGGTCAAGTCACATTTGCGAACCATAATTGCACGATTATAAATGATATTCGTTTATAGTTTCAAAGACTTCTATATCGTATTAATATTGCAAATGGCTAACGTTTGTTGCCTGTTGTGCAGAACAATACAGTTTCATACAGTCTACGCATGGATATATTCCCATTATACTGTAAAATTTTCGTTAAATTCCGACTGGTAGTTTTTGGAGAAATATTTTTAAAAATGACACCTCGTTAATAATTTAAAACGCAGTGTATTGTAAAACTAACTGAACGAAGCAAAAATGGTAAATTCTCCCTATATTAAACCATTTATCCATTATTCATCTAAATTGATCTATATGTGCTGACTAAATATACCTGTATAATAAGTCTAAAAGTCTAAAGGCTTGATGTTTTAAATAGTTAAATAAACATAAAAATTTAAATTTGAAAGTGTTTGGGTCTATATTTTTAGCTGAAAATAAAGAATAATTTCATAAGCTGTAAGCTCTGCAAATAGCTTGCAAATCCCCTTGGATATAGAACCATCGATATTGTTATTGAATGAATGATTTCTATGGAGATTTATGTATTCTTTCTATAACAGAGTTATGCGTGTGATCAAATGGCACTGTCTTCTCTTCATTGCTTTATCTAGTAGCCCGCAGGAACGTTAAGAATTCAGTAGTCATTTAGTCGTTAGTGTTAGGGAAAGAGCAGATGAGTTAAGTTTGACTCTTTGAAGTCAGTCATCAGCTCTTGGCAAGTGTATAGTTGTTTTTCATATCCACCTCTTGATTTTCCAAATTACGCAAGAACGAGAATATAGTGGCGGAGATTGTGGTATGCTCTGCTGAGGAGACCAAAGGAGGTCGAAACAGCTGTCCAGTGCTCCGGATGTCGCAAATGGTGTTTGCCGAGTTGTCTGGTCGTGATAATATGATTCAAATTATCAATTATATATATAATTCCTCTATCAAAATTCAATATATATATATATATATATATATATATATATATATATATATATCGTCCTTCTGACGCGAAGGATTTCCTCAGTCGATCTGACTCTTTGTTCAAAGCAAAATACGTACATTTGTGTTTAAAGAAGAAGTTAGGGAAGTAACAAAATATTTCTCCCCCACTTGGACTTATTTGAGTCATCATTTTGTTCATTCTTCCTTTTACCTCACCTCATACTGTCGGATTTTACTCCAACCCTCCTATCTTTATATATATATATATATATATATATTATATATATATATATATATATATATATATATATATATCACTGTTAATATCTATCTATTTATCAAAGTCTGTTCAAATATATCTATCACACATTATCTGTTCATATCAACCGTACCAGGTTCACATCTCTTTATCTAAACAGTATATAATCATATAACGTGATGTCTACCCAACTTCATCACAACTACTTACTTCTTATTGTGTTATTGATAACATCCATAACAGTTATACCTCATTTATGAAAATGCAGAAAACATTCATCAGAAATAGTCGTCGGTGAATGCTGTTTATAACGTATACAAAGAGTGAAACTCGCGAAAAAGGTTTAGAACGACAAATCATATTTCTTGAAATATCTCTTTTATGGTCCTAGCCACTATTTGTATTCATTTTGCATGCATGAGAGGCAACGCTTTCAAATGTCTAATTTCCTCATACGAATCATTTTTCTGTTCTCTTTGTCTTTGATAAGCAAATCCTTTTTTTTTTGCAAAATGATTTCCATAAACCTGGCTTCCTGCTTGCGATATTACCGATCAATACGTCTCTCTACAAATAATCAATGATTGAAATGAATGGAGAAATGTTCGGATTTTTATTCTTTTATTGAAGTATGGATTAAGGAGATTTCAGAAGGAGGATATAAATCATTACGTTTTCAAATCAATCTTCAATATCCACAAAAGTAGATGTTCCTGCTGTTTTCTCTAATTACTTAACTCTCGACTTCTCAGCATCTAACTATCTATGCACACATATACATTTATATGTGTACATATATGGATATACACACAACTTCTAAAAACCTCCCTCACATATATATAAAATTATAGAAATATTAGATTCTTATTATATTACTAACATTACACTTGTTACAATACCAATATTAGCATTATCAATTATTACAGTAAATATTATTCTACTTCTTCTAGTTATTATAATTATATTGTTATCATTGATAAACATTATTGTAGTATTCTAATTAAGTTTATAATATTACTATGAAATTAGATCATATAACCATTTAATTTCATAGTTTCCTTTCAGTCAACAATTTATTCTCATTAATAATTTTTATACAAAGTACAAACATAACTAAACGAATTAGTAGTTAATAACGTAGTGTATACTATAATATTAATCATTAATCATGTAATCATATCAATTATCATTGCCAATATTTAATATATCAATAATCACCGAAATACCATAATTGTAACAATTATTATTCATCTAAATTCATCTATTAAAACAAAATCAGATTTCATATTTTAAATTTTAGTAGTAACTTAATATCCATTAGTATCTCAAACATAGATATATTGGTCAGTTAAATATCTAATATATATGGGTCAATATTATTCAATTTATTTCTAATCTTAAATATAGTCAAATGTAATAGAGTTGAAATGATATTTTAGAATTTAAGTACCATTATAGTAGGTGTTAATAAATTATCATCTTTAAAAACATTTTCTCCATATTGATAATTATTACTAATTAAATCAATACTATTTGCACTACTATAGTCATTTCGTATTAATTAATTATTATGTAATGATTAATTAATTATTGATCAATTGATTATCATTTATAGATTTAACTCAAAAAAGACATATAGTAAATTCAATCCAGTATTAAAGTACTATAAATTATATTTAAGAAACATATTACTAATTAACCCTAAGACAATAATTGAAAGGAAGAAAACTTCTTCATAAATCAAAATTTCTATTAGTTCCATCCCCATATCACATCCAAAAACAAAAATAACCGTATAAATTTAATTTTATAATTCTAACTTACAATCCCATAAGATTATATTAATTTGAATTCATTTTTATGTCTACATTTGAAAATTAACTCATTCCTATTATTAAGCAACTGGCTAGTGGGTCTGTATTTCATGGTACATATTTTCTCATCAAGGCAAAGGTTACACCTACCCTTAAAACTATTTGAGGTGGAAGATTTTTTAATGAATTTCCATTTGATAATAAGAGTTAGGCCTCTATCTTTCAGATTCTAATAGTAAATTAATAGTGCTGTTTGGTTTTTAAGTGTATGTTTAGAAAATAAATGTCTATGGTTATAAAATCTCTGTTTCCAATTACCAGAAGAGATACTTATATAAACTTTTACTTCTTTTTTGTTCTATTGGGAAGATGGTTGCCTGGTATACAACCTTCTCTGAATTGCAATATCCTTCTACAGGGCACTCATCTTTACTTCTACAATTACAGTCAACTTTATCTATGTTTTGATTGTTCTTCATTGATTCCTCAATTAACTTTTTGTTTTGGTTAGTTATTATTTTAGAAATCTTATTCGTACACGAATAACTAATTTTTAAGAATTACTTTCAGGTTTTTCATTTTATTTTTATCTGTGTCTTCTGTCTGATGAGACTGAACTTCTAGGGAGTTTTAGAAATATATTTAATTTTCTAAAAGTCTTTTAAGTTTTGTTTGAAATAAATTCATTACAGAATAACGGTTTATTGAGTTTTCCCTTCCTTTTAAAGGTATATATATATATATATATATATATATATATATATATATATATATATATTAATCAATCGAACGTTCTATTACATTCTGTTTCTATCTATGTATGTAAGCCAGCGAAGGCGCCTCTTGTAGATGATGGCAAATAGACTATCTTGGCTCGATCCACCGTCTGTGGTGGGCACGTTTCTTCTGATGTGCAGGATGTGTTGTAGGCCCCTGAGGTGGAAATTGTCAAGTTTTCTCTAGGGGTTTGGGTGTGATGTCCCCACTTCGGTACTGTATATGAGTGTAGATTATGATAAGTCCGAAGTCCTTGTAAGCATGTGTGAGGCGACTGATAAGCTGTTGAAGGCATTCCTCGGTGTGTGACGTCAAGGATACGTCGTCGGCGAACAGCATTTCATGAATGAGAACCTTCATGACTTTAGTTTTGGCACGAATACGTGTGATATTGAACATCTTGCCCTCAGCTCTGATGTATAGGTAGACCCCTTCTCTGCAATCCACGAATGCGTACTGGAAAAGCACAGAGAAAAAATCACGAACAGCATGGGCGCAAGGACACACATCTACTTAACTCCGCTGCTGACTAGAAATGCCTCAGATGTTGCACCATTAAAACAGACAATGCTTTAGATGTATGTATGGAAGAAGATAATGTTCTCGAGTATTCTGGTTGGGCAGCCAATCTTCTGCAGCTGTATAAAGAGTCCACTTCGACTGACCAGGTGAAACGCCTTCGTTAGATCTATGAACGCGATGTAAAGTGGCATCTGCTGCTCTTGGAACGTTTGCTGTAGATGGCGTAGAGAGATCATGTCCACTGTTGACCGCTCAGGACTTTTATTTACACTGGGACTCCGGATGTATGCAAGAGGCAAGGGTATGTAGGCGTAAAATCATATTGTTTCCAACGATGCTAAGGAGGGAGATACCTCGGTAATGGTTGTAGTCGCTCCAGTCTCCTTTATCCTTGTATAAAGTGACGATGATAGCGTCCCGCCCGTCGCACGGTATGTCTCCTTGTTCCCAGCAGCTACAGAACAGATCATGTAGTTGTTGGAGCAGCGGTGTTTTCACACTCTTCAAAACTTCGCTCCCAATTGTCTCAAGGCTGTCAATGATTTTACTGAGTTCTTCCACGGTTGGTGGTCTGTCTAGCTTATCCATGACTGGTTGATCAGGATAGCATTTCGGGTATTATCCATCACAACGTTTTAAGTTGCGTTAGAATATTTCGGTAATTAGAGTGGGGGCATGAATATAATTTTAGGTGTGGTGAGATGGAACTATTCTAACGGAAAATACACACATTCTGCACAAAGAAAAAAATAAACAAAAACTCCAAATACTAGAAGCTCTATACATAAAACAATACAAACCATCCTTAAACAAAATTAATTTCCAATGCAGTACACACATTTTAAAATGCCTATAACACCTTTCTCATTAATATATATAAGTTAAGAGTAAGGAAATGAATCCGACGGTATATGTATTGATAAAAGAGTATGAAAACACACAATATTGTTAAAATAAAGATATTTTATATCATTTTCATAGCTAATATTGAACAATATATGAAAATGATATAAAATATATTCATTTTAACAATATTGTGTGTTTTCATTCTCTTTTATCTCTCTCTCTCTCTCTCTCTATATATATATATATATATATATATATATATATATATATATATATAACAGTGAGAATAGTTGGATCTGTGCATTTTCTAAGGTTATTTAAAAAAACTCACGCAGGAGTTGGACTCTGGTCACCGTGCCCATTTCCTACTATGATAACCATTAAAGCATAGAGCGTATATGAATTATAGTGTAATTGTGTGATGTTCTTTTTTTTCTTTTCTTTTTTTTAATTTCTTTTTTTTTTTTTTTTTTTTTTTTTTTTTAGTCTAATGACTTTCTTCGATATTTTCGGCAGCACTGAAAGTAATTTTCTATTTCGACGAAATTCTATTTCAACATGGTTCGATCCAGCTCAGTAATTTGGTAATGCAACAAAACTCAGCGATGTTGAATAACAATCAGTTCAAATGAACATGGCTTTCTAGTTGAGTGTCTGAAAAATGGTCTGAAATTCCGGAAACCTAACAGAAAAATTCACTACATTTGAAATCAAATTACGACAATAGAATGAAAAGCTTTTGTCACGATTTTGAAAAATCTAAACTGGGATACATTATACGAATGAGTATTTGTTATTGCTTAAAACCAATAAACTGAGATTTTGTTGGACCAAACTATAAAGTATGAACGTGAAGTAAGTTTTCTAATCGTAACCGGCACAAATACAGACACATATATATATAGTGAGGGAGAGACGGGGGAGAGAGGGAGAGAGAGAAAAAAAAGGAGAGAAGGGTGGAGATAAAAAGAAAAGGATTAAAGAGAGCGATTCCTAGAAATAAAGAAAGAAAGAAAGAAAGAAAGAAAGAAAGAAATAGATTTAGTGACAGACAGTCAGAGATGGAAATACATATTTAGATAGAGATAGAGCGTATTGATAACAGAACCAGTAAGGGAACAGAGAGAGAAACAGAAACTGACAGATTCATAAAAAGAAAGATAGAAAGATTTAGTGAGAGAAATAATGACTGAGATAGGAAATGTCCAGAGGGTTAAAATTTACAAAATCACAGGAAAAAATAAATAGCTCCATGTACATGCAAATCAAGATTTTTACCAAAAATGAAAATTAATTCAAAAGTGTTGTACAGGCCATAAGAATATAAGGCCAGGATATAGGAATGGAACTTTGGCACCGGAAAGTGTACCAGGCTCGCGATAAAAAGGGGAGTAAAAGGAGCAGTGAAAGTAATGGAACTACTTGATCAGGAAAGTATAAGGACACTTGGGAAAAAGGAGAATTACAAGTATTTGGGAATATTGGAAGCGGACTCTATCAAACAATCAGAGATGAAATAAAAAGTGAAAAGGTAGCACCTCAGATCAAGAAAACCTTTAGAAACCAAGCCCTACAGCAAAACTCTCAAGGAAATAAAAACTTGTGTTGTTCCCATTGCGAGATACTCTGGATAATTCGTAATATGTACAGGGAAGGAATTCCAATTGATGGATCATAATACAAGGAAACTGATAACCATGCACAAGAGAAACGACATATATTATACTGTGTCAAGAAATGAAGGTGGGAGAGGTCTCGCCACCATTAAGGATTACGTAGATGCGACAATTGGAGGGCTCGGAGAATGTACTCAAGAGAGAAAAAAAAGTTTAATTGCAGCAGCCGGTAGCAGCAATTGCAATATAGAAACTAAGAAACAGAACTGGTAAAAAAAAACTATATAGTTACTTTTGAAGAGACTGAATACGAGAAGACATGGACATGGCGAAGAAAGGGAAATTTCAAGAGGGAAACAGAACCTGTCATAATTGCAGTACAAGACACTGTCATAAGAACAAACTATATCGAAGCAAAAATAGATAAAACGCAACAGAATACACAGTGAAAAATGTGGAGAAACAGAGATGACACAGTTAGTCATATAATGAGCGACGCAGTAAACGAGCACAAAAGAAGTACAAGACTATAGACGACTGGGAGGGAAAGGTGATTTACAATTGTGCAAGAAATGAAATTTTGATCATGCTACTTGCACAAAATGGAATCCATCTTAGGAAATGAGTCGCATAAAAATCTCTGGAATTTGGAGATATAAAGGAATCACCTAATACCGGCCAAGAGATCAGACCTATTGTTAATTTAACAAGAAGAAAAGAAATGGTCATCTAATATATTTTGCATTTCTGAAGGCTCACAGAATGGAAATGAAATGATTTTTTTTAAATAGGCAAATACTTAGAGCTTGACAGATAACTGGAAAATAGGATACATGAGGGTGAATGGGATAGAAACTGTAGTGGGTGCCCTTGGAAAAGTCCTTCAAGGGTTTGAAATAAAATACTGGAGGAATTTGAAGTCAGATGAACAATCTAAACCATCAAACAACAACATTATTATGCGGTTAGAATACTTAGAAAACACATACTGTCACTCAGACTCCAGTGTAAGATCGCTAGCTCACGCTGATGTGAAAATCCTCACAAGGAGTGTAATAATAATAATAATAATAATAATAATAATAATAATAATAATAATAATAATAATAATAATTTGCTTATTTTATGGCTTCATGTATTCCAAACTAACAACAATAATTTTCAAGTAATTAACTAATATGAATCACCGTTAACAATAATAATAGCTTAAAGTAACACTTCCTAATCCACATAATTTCTATGGTGTTAGATAGTTACAAATATTCCTACCTAGCAATAATAATAATATTATTTATAATCATATTTTCCACTTACTATAACGGTTTTAGTAGTATACGGTTACTAATAATATTCAGCTCCACCACCAAATGCAGTTTAATTTCATACCTTAGGTACCCCCCACCCCCCATGTTCGTGATGCTATTCAGCGGACATCCCATCCTGCTTAAATATTGTACTAAGGGTAATAAAGTTGGGAACACAATGAAACACAAAATTGAAAGTTCAGTTAATTTTGCTACGAAGCAAACCCTTTTTTCTGACACAATTTAAATATACCATATGAATAAAAGGTTATTCTGCCATTGTAATGTACCTAAACTGGCCATTGCATATATTGACAACTTTAACAGAGAACGAGTACGCAACATGTTATAATACTAAAAGGTTTGCTCCAGGCTCCAGCAATATGATAAAGTAATAAAATACGAATATATGCAATATCAGAGAATCTCGCCTGCTATTCGAAATGTTTAAAGGAAGCGCCTACGATGTCGTGAAAGTATCAATATTTTCTAAAGAGATATTGACAGATAATGTGATTCAGTGTATAATACTTCATTTCGGCGGATATTGTTTTTGGTACAAAGGTTTTCTATCCTATTGGAATTATATTCAAATGTGGCACAAAGCGATTGAAACAACTCAAGTCAATAAAAGACCAGAAAACATTGATAGTCTTACGAAGAGAAAGGTCATTGCAGAATATATATATATATATATATATATATATATATATATATTCTGCAATGACGTTTCTCTTCATAAGACTATCAATGTTTTCTGGTCTTTTATTGACTTGAGTTGTTTCAATCTGTAGATATATACATATATATATGCACTCATATAGATAAATACATATATTTACACACATATAGATATATACATATATATATGAAAATAAAATATTTTCATATTCGTCTAATGAAAAAACAAAATATCTGGATTTTTACACCTTTGAAGGCTTCGATCTACAGCACTAAGGATTTATCAACACCACAAATCCTTTGAAACTTTACATATTTCTTCAATCATGCTGTGGACTTATAAATTACTTTTTTTAATAGCTGGAATATATCATGAACTTTTTCTATACTTATACACTTTTATATATTTTTACATCAAACTCTTTTGGGTTTTATTATGGATTATAATGCTTCTGGGTTTTTTTTTAAATAAAATTTATTTTATTTTTAACACAGGATACGCATGTTTTAAAATTCCAGCATTGAATACTAGCGTTTATTTGTACCCATCCTTCAAACGGTTATTTATCACGTCTTTCTTTCATATGTTGCTCTTGATGAAGACCTATCTATTAAAACGGTCGAAACAGATTTCTGTCAACAAAATATAACATCATTTGTTTAAAAAAAAAATGTTAAATTCACACACACAATATATATATATATATATATATATATATATATATATATATATATATACGCACATGTATTTATAGATAGATATATACATACATACACACACGCACATATATTTATAGATATATATATACAGACATGCACACACATATATATATGCATACACACCTAGATATATATATTCAGATAAAGATATATATATACGTATATACGGACACACACACACACACACACACACATATATATATATATATATATATATATATATATATACAAACATAAATATAGAGAGATATATGCATATAAACACATACACGCACACACATATATAGATATATAGATAGATATATACATGTAGACACACACATATATATAGATATACACATGCACACATATATATGCACATACACACACAAGCATATATATATATATAGATATATATATATATAGAGAGAGAGAGAGAAAGAGAGAGAGAGAGAGGAGAGAGGGGGTTATAGAATAGTATTAATAAAAATGTCAAAAACCGACCGATGTATATATATATATATATACCAACCCCTCCGTTAGAGCTGGATATGACACAAGGTCAATTTCTTAAGCGGAGTTCAACAGGCTTGAATTCAGAGTTTTCCTTCTAGACCGGTTGCCTAATCAAGGTTAAAAAGCCCAGTCTGCCCTACTATTTACCCATAGCTGGAGAGAGAGTAGGATGCATATCTTTCCCAAGGGTATTAGCGTTAAGTGAAATACATAACAAATAGCATAACAACGAATGCACCCTAATGGTGACCCTGACAACATGGTCACATTGTTAGAAGCTATAGATAAATCGTAGGGTTGACTGGGCTTTTAAACCTTGGTTAGGCAACCCGTCAAGCAGAAGGAAAACTCAACTTTTGTCACATCCTATTCGTATGGAGGGGTTTACAATCACTATCCCAGATGGTGGACAAAGATGTGAGCTCTGGTCAGTTTTCTTTTTTTTCTGCTAACTCTGGTTTATCAGACTGGCGACCCACTTCTGCTAACTTCCTTATAGTCAACTTGCTACGGTATTAACTCTACTTGTGACCAATTATTGTATGATGCGGGCGGAAAGGGGGTCCTAGCAGCGCCTTCTAAGATATACACTTAGATATCTGATATCTTAGAGGGCCTTGGTCCTAGCCGTCCTGGCAGTTCAGTCAAACAGCCAACTAAACCTTCACTATTGTGTCTACTCCTGATAGCTTCTTGAATATATGATGCTCTGACCCCCGGTTAAGAAAACCTCCCATGCCACATATACCTCAATCCAAACAAGATACGGTATCTCTTTCTACTGACTTCTGACAGTACTAGCACCGAAGATTTTAGTTTATTATGGACATTAAAAAAACACCCCTGTCATTTCCATCTAGAAAATCGATTTTTTTATGGTAATATGCGTTCATATTACCACACACCTATACAGATATACTTAGACCCACTTGCATAAACAGGCATATAGTTTACGCCTTTAGACGTGCATACCCATATACGCTCGCATCTACATGCATATGAATTATTGCGGCTAAATATGTGCACTCTGGTCGGGATAAGAGCTTATACTGTCGATAATAACAATGATGAGGTAAAAAAAATGTATATGAAATATGATTTTTTTAGACTTGGCAAAGGAATTTCAGTTTAATGATATATATCTATATTTACCAAACCCTCCGTACGAGTACGATGTGACACAACGTCAATTTCTTAAGGCTTATATTGTCAAGAATAATAATTATAATAAAAATAAAAACGTTCGGCTAAGAAAATCTATGAAACCCATAAGCATTTCCCTTTAATAATAATAATATATATATATATATATATATATATATATATATATATATATATATATATACTAGAAAAGATGTGACCCGTTGGGTCACCTATTGAGCTTGGGTTAGATTGTTAAAAAATCACAATTATGTAATTTATTTTTAATACATTTTAAACTATTTTTCGGTCAATTTTGTGCCAATTTATCGTAAACATGGACATCAACGTTGTCATAGATGACGTAAAATCTGTATTTTACAAAATAAATTTACCCTTCCCTCCCGATTGAAAAAAATTACCAAAAATCTGGGAATTTTCCAATTTTAATGAAGTTTTCAGCGTGGATTTATTAATAAATGAATTTTATAATGCATCAGTTATTTTATTTCAAAACCTTCTGACTTAATTAGGTATTTCTGCTATGATAAATTAATTTTTAAAATTCATTTCGAATATGAAACGCCTAATTTTAAGTTTCAAATTTCCTATTTTTAGATTTTAAAAACAAACATTTATTTAATAACTACTAACTAATAATTTTTGTAGAAACACTATATTGAAAATTTAGGACGCCCTCCTTTTAACCAGAACAAATCTCGATGTATATTTTTCTTTCATAAGATAATAGTCAATTAAATCCAAAAGTGTAAAAAAAAAATGGCAGTAAATATTTACAGAGCTGGTAAAATAAGCATAAAGTAGGTTTACTCTTAACACTCTTCCTAAATTTTCACTCACAATCTTTGACCCTATAATTTTAAAAAATTAATAATTAAAATAATTTTAAAAAATCTTTTTTAAAACATGACATAAATTGTATTTAATTTTTTTTACAGCCAGGAAAACAATTTTAAGTCACCTAATGTACGAATCTTGGCTGACTTCTGAAGACGGTCGGAAAATTAAAACGGAAAGTTTTTTGGTGGACCCCAATGACAGTTTAATTTCAGTCTATGAATTAACATTTTGCGAATTGGGTTACTGTTTTAGGGGATTAAGGTTGATTTTATTTACGTATAGGGGGACTTTCAGCAGTCAGGCACTGATTCAAACAAAACAAAAAAAAATTATTCTCTGGAGAAAGGGAAGGGGGCGAATCTTCTGAGGTAGAGTGGGTGAGAGGAGGGATTCTCTGTCTGCTGGGTTTTTTAGTATAACTCTTACATGCTGTCAGCTCTCTCTTCTCCCCTTAACTGACAAATAGCGAGAATGGAAGAGCGTCAGGTATAATTTTAGAGAGGGATTGGTCGGTTGTTGACTTAATTGCTAATTACGCCTAATTAAAACCAATTAAACTGAATTTTTTTTCAAACAATGAGTAGTTCTAAAACCAAGGGATATCTAAGTATAAATATTGTGTCCATAACATAAATAGAAAAAAACCCTTTAGGGATTGAAAGCTCAAAATCTCAGCTTTGGTATAATATATATATATATATATATATATATAATAAAGTCATCCATAGACACGTGTTTCGGCATTTCATGCCTCTTCAGTATGGCTAGACACAACTGCCCTTGGGTAGGGTCGAACTCAGACTGACCGCATGGTAGTCCGATATCTTATCCCTTCGCCCACTGACAACTGATGCGGGGGACTGGTGTTTTTAAACTATTAAGTACATAGGAATGTATTTTTCGGTCACTGAGAGATCAAATTTCCGGAGAAATATATATATATATATATATATATATATACCGGCCCTTCCTCAAAAGCAGGATGGGACACAAGGTAAATTGCTTAAGGGGAATTTAGCTGCTTTGAATTAAGAACTTTCCTTCTCCGAGCTAAGGATACAGAGCCAATCTGCCCTACTATTTACTCATAGCTCGAGGAGGAGGAGGAGTTGAATGCATAGTTTTCCCAAGGGTATTAGCGGTATGTGAAATACAAATAGCTTCGACCAGGATTAGAACTCTGGTCGACGAGTTTATTTCCTACGACTCTAAACATTACAATACGCGCCCCCAACTTTATATAAAGTCAATGAATAAATAATTCGTACACTTATGAATATTAAATATTTTGACCCGTTTCTTAGAATTTAATACCCTGATGATGCCGGACGCTTTATATGTTATCAAGTACAAAAAGGAATATAAAATTCAATTTTGAGAAGAATAGGTTAGATTTATTAAATTTGAGAAGAAAAATAAACAAAAGAGGAAAAGACAAAATTATTCGTACAGTATGAAAAATTGAAAATATGAAAGAATTTTCACAATATTAAACAAATTTCACAATATGAATAATAACTTGCTGCAGTCGTTTTCTATAGTTTTTGATAAGATTTGAACAAGTTTTTTTTCTCTCTCGGATTTTCTTCCACTCTTTAATATTTACTCGTTTTAATTCCTGAAGGATTTTTGATGACTTATTTGAAACTTACAAGTCTTGCCATATATTTTCAATAGGATTCAGGTCTCCTTGAAGATCTTGATAGAACTGCAATATTCATTTTCAGAAGCCACACTGTCACTGAAATAAAAGTAGATTTGGGGTCATTATCTTGCTGGAAGGTAAATCGCCGTCCTGGATCATGCACTGATTGTTGTAGATTGTCATCATGAATTTTTCTATAGTCTTCCGATTTCATTATTCCTCTTATTGCAAATAATATTCCAGTCACTCGTGTGCTAAAACAACCCAAAAATATCGCGTCTCTATATTTTAATGTTTGCAGTGTGTACTCTGGAAGGGAAGCCTCACCTTTCTTGTGCCAAATGTTCTGTTCATCATTATGTCTAAAAAAGCTCGAGTTTTGTTTCATCAGACCATGTTACTTGTTCCCAAAATAATTTTCTTTGTCCAAGAACTCTTTTTGCAAAACTAAATCGAGCAACAATGTCACATGGTTTGTTTGTGATTCGACGGTTTTCCATTTAGCCCATTTCTATTTAAACGTTTTATTGTACGAGTACTTACGCTGATACTCATCGTACCCGGACTTTTGGCCATGTTTTTGAAAATAACTCATGGGTTTATATTAACCTAGCGACACAGTTTTCGTGAAGTTCTCGGTGACAATTTGGGTTTTCTTTCACGCCCAGCCAAAATCTCTGTCGTTCCAAACTGTTCAAACTTCTTTAAAACGGACTGTACCATAGATATAGTGATAGCTAACCTGTTTCAAATAGTGCTCTAACTATTTCAAAATTTGCTGAAGTTAATAATTCTCTGTCTCAAGTCAACGTTAAGTACTTTTGTCTTGCGCATCGTGTTGTTAACGCAAGAATAAGAATGATGACACTGTGCATACGTGATATTCTTTTCCCGTAATTCTTTGCTGGAATCATCACAAATATTCTACTGTATGAATAATCTACAAGGTTTCACTGATAAAAATAATTATGTACATTACTTATACTTTCTTTTGGATGGTCTAAAGATTTAAGATAATATTAATCTTTTGCAAGTCTAGCAAACGAAATGTAATTCTTTTCGCCGTCAGCACAGTCTCTACCAACTGAGCACGTTACTCTCACTTCCTGACACCCCAAATAGCAGTCGTCAGATTTCACTTGTCGTCCAACCACTTGCTTTCTTCCTCACTCCCGCTGTCAGCGACTGTCGGTCTTATTTCTGCTCGTTCGGCCGCCCTTATGCAAATTCCGATATATCTCATCCGGGTCTCTGCCAACAGCATTTCAGCTACGAGGAGGTAGCAAGTTTGAATATCCGTAGCCACTCGCCACACCCCTCCCCTTCGCACAGGCCAAAAATATCCTGACGCGCTTTGTTTGTGGGGGCTGGGAATTCGCTTGTTCATAGGTCTGCCCTTCAATTTCGTCACATATTTACAGGAAACAATAAATTTAAAACTATATTTTCTTCTGTACGAATAATTTTGTCTCTTCCAATTTTGAATAATACGCTTGTCATTTGTTGGTGCATAAATATCTGGCACCATATGGGCATTAGATTTTGACAAATGGATAGAAATATTCAAGATTGGTATGTACGAATAATTTCATCGTTGACTATATATATATATATATATATATATATATATATATATATATATATATATATATATCAGCCCCATTCAGGATCTAACTCGGGTCACCGAGTCCATTTCTTACAATCATAGTTGTTACACATCGTGTCTCCTCTTTAATAATATATACAAGTAATCTTCACAGTAAATCTATTATTAGTTACAATTTCAGTTCATCGATCGAGCACGGTGAAGAGCGGTTTGCTATGTTGAGAATTTTGTGAATCTCTCCGCCTACTGACCTATGTTACCAAAGCATTCATGGATGAGTTTAGAAGGTAGTTTTTTAACTTTCACCCACTTAGCCTTGATGGAAACCGAATTCTGAAAACGAAAGTATATTAGTAGGTAGTTATATATATATGCGTGTGTGGGTATGTGTGTATGATATTAATGCGTTCACATATCTTAATTAAATAACAGTACTTGAGGCAAACACTTTAATTTTAATTTTTGTACTAAATACGCTTCCTATCTACACTTCACTATGTCACACACTATATATATATATATATATATATATATATATATATATATATATATATATAGGTTTGGGCTGGTTGGTTGGTTGTTATTTTACGGCATATCAAACCTTTGTGGATCATTTAATCCCAAAAGTGATTTTAATGAACAAAGGACTCAGGTTGCTTTTAGAACTTGTTGTCTGCTAAATTAATCACTCAATTGAATATTGAACAGGATCATCGCTACTTAACATCGGTGATCTAGCGGGATACGGCTCTTTCAGCGTGACTTGATCGTAACATATATCTAGGGTTTGTGCGCTAAACTAAGCAAAGATTTGTAAATTCTATGATTGGATAACTTTTGCATCAGATAAATATAAACATGCAAGAACATGATCCCTTGTACTCATATCCCCACAGCAACACCAATTATGCACGTTGAACATTTCTAAACAAGGCTGGAAATAGAAGTAACCATAGAGAAATCAAGAACCGAATATTAAAAACAAAAAACAAATTACAGGCAAAACGTTAACTCATAATTGTAATTCTTTCTACATTAACTTTTTAAAGATATTTTTTATTCCGAGAATCTGTGAGAATAATTAGGAAATGCAATATGGAAGGAAACCAAAGGCATTTCAATATCCGGAATATGAAAATTGATATGCGTCGTCAATGTTTGTCACTAGAATAAAAAAAAATAATAAAAATATTAATAAGAAATCTCTTCCGTCAGTCCAAGATTTATTTTCCACAAATAATCGTGTCTTCTTAATATTTATTTTTCATCTGTCACGATTGACGTATTCAAATGTGCACATATCCCACAGTTATTTAATGTATTTTTAACCCTAACTCGTATCATTGTTTCACCTAGTCGACAGGGCATAGAATAGGCCGACAACTTTGAAGTGTTGGGCAAAGTGATCAAACTCTTGAAATAGGTAGTGTTCCAGTGGAGGCTTGTATCCCTTCACTTCATGTTTTCTATGTCACAGGAGTCATGACCTACTATATTCACGATGATGTCAACCACAGCAGGAGGTCTACCAGTCCTACTGATTTGAATTTCAATGCGTTATGAGTCATTACTTTTGTAACCAGCCAGTGACCTTAAAAGTCGACATCTTGGAAATAATTAATTACATAAATGACACTAAACTGACATCAAACTGGAGATCAGGGCAGTAGTGAGCCCTTTATTATTGCCATTACTTCCAGGTTCAAAGTGGTAGTAGCTGTTAAGGTCCTACCCATTGGTCAAATAGGTCGGATTAAAAGACATTTGTATTCGATAGGAATAACTGATACCATATCGCTTTAAATATTTGTATTAAGTATATTCACTTGAAGTCCTAATTATTTACTAAGGATAATTATTATTAGTTTCTTAAAAATATATAACTGTGTGCAAACAAATGATTATTATAAAATAGAAATGAATAATCGAAACCGTATAATTATTATATAATTATTAATATTAGATAGGAAAACGTGAAACCATAATTATTTATATTAAGAATACTTATGTAAGTTAAAATATATCTAAAACTGAAATTAAAATGAGGATTGCAATTAAGTATGATTTTATTTTCATTGTTCATCCTTTACAATTGTTTGGAGAGCAGGGTATTACGATATTACGTTTTTAATTTGGATTTTTTTTTGTGTAAGCAATTTTCCAGCGCAAGCCATTATTCGTGACTGATCGTTATAAATATAAACCTACACTATTCTCTGGAATTGTTATGTATTTATTAATCTCAATTTTTTAAAACTTTTCAACACGAGTAAACTATGGTATCTATCCTTATTCTTTCCTGCAGTGTTGGTGAATGTCAATAAACTCTGTCTGATGTCAAAGCTATCATTGTAGAAGAATAGTAGTGGAACTATCTAATCCATAGCTAGGAGGATAAGTAGTCTCATACCTTTCCCAAGAGTATTATTCTGAAAATGAACGTAATAGTGCCACTGGATTTCGAACGCCTTTACTACAATGTCGCAGACCAGCACTTTAGCCACTTCGCCTTGGTGACTACCCCATGACTGACTATCTGTAACCGAAATTACGTATTGAACAACCTGAATTTACGTGTATCCTCAATAATCATTATTTAGTATTATCTGCATTAGTCGGACTATTGTTCACATCTTTATTGTTATCTGTACAACGTTTCGGCCGATGTGCCCTCTGGTTTTTCTTCTCGGACTTGGGAACCATCTCAGACTCGGGAACCTTCTTCTCTAACTCGGAAACCTTCTTGTCATAATCGGGAACCTTGTCGTAATCAGGAACCTTGTCGTAATTGGGAGCCATCACAGAACTTTGAACCTAACCCTTTATTTAGTCCACAGGGCTATCCTGTTCTCATTCCGCCAACCATAGCTGAGGTAGAGGTGTTAAGCTGTTTTAATTATTATTCTATGTTACTGCTGCCCCTGGTCAGGATTGAACCTGCAGTCCAGAGATAACTGTCACTTAGAACTGTATTAATCTAACTCCTTTATCCATTAGGCCATGTGTCCAATTGGGAGAAGGTTGTCGAGTCTGAGAAAGTTCACGGGTCCGAGAATAAATACCTGAAGAACGCCGGAGGACACATCGGCCGAAACGTTGTACAAATAACAATGAAGATGTGAGAAATAGTCCGAATAATGCAGATAATACTGATCATCAAGCCTCATCTAAAAAAATTCAGTGGAATAATCATTATTTAATTTTAATAAGCATATCATTTATTAACAATGTCTCTATGAAAATAATATTAGCCTCCACACAACCTATTTTATAAATGGGCTGAGAACACTTCAATGTGTGTTATATATCACTAACAAATAAAGATTTACATAGTATATAGCGTATAATACTTCGCTTGGGCAGGGTTTCAATTTATGGTACGATGCTCCGGCTCAGTATTACAGTTGTTCTGTTGGATGATACCAAATATAATACTATAGTATCTGAGGATTATTCTATGCTGGTCGTAGCACAGATTATAGTACTATAGTGTCCTGAAGGAGAGCTGGTTCTATGCTTTCTCATCAACTCGGCTGAAATATAACCAAATTACCAAAAGCTGTCAACGGGGTCAATCAAACAAAACAAACAGGAACGCTTTCTGATGATTATTTACAAAATATATACATTTATTTTTTTTATACAATGATTTGTAATTTTGTATAATGTCAGAAGAGCGAGGTAATTTTTTGTCAGTTGACTGGCGATCTACAGCTAGTTGTTTTTGGTTAACTCATCAATTTGGTATCGAGTGTCAAGACGAGTGTATTGGCAAAGTTGTGGCAAGGGTCCCGAGCTATGGCGAGCTCTCTGGTTTCGATGTGCCTGACTCCGGCGGACGTTCTCCGCTTTTCTCTCTCCTACCTTCTCTCGGTTGAAGTTCTGTTATTTATGGCGTCTAGACCCCCCCCCCGCTAAATATACATCTCTGATTGGTCAGCCACTCAATAACATTGCTTACGTGTCTAAATGGCCTTGTGTCAGCCTTAGTTGTAGTTTTCTATTGGTTTTTTCCAACTGCCACAACTCAAGGACAACCATTGTTTTATTCATGTAAGATTTTGAAATTTTTGACCAACTTTCAAAACCTGGAATCTTATTTGTTAAATCATCGTTTTATTTTGTCAAAATTTCACATTCCGATGATATCGGTCAAATTCCATAATTTAAGGAATTTTTGCTTACGTGACAACTCCTTGTTTGGATAAATTTATATTTTTAATATTATTATTATTATTATTATTGTTATTACATTTTCTTTTCTTAAAGTAACTTTTAACTTTTAAGTAATTACCCTAATTAATAATTAACGTAGTTTTAAGTAATTAGTAATTAATTAAAAGATCGCCAATAAACCGATAACACTTGTAGTGTTATAAGCGTGGATAATGTGCATACTGCTTTTGATACAACCAGGTTTAAAAACTAATTACTTGGTGTCATTGATTTCGAATATCATTGTTGTATTCTCGAACGTATTAAAATCAGAACTATGTGTAATTTGATATAGAAATCAATTGAGATATAATTAAAAAGTCTGATCTATTTGTATGTGTTGTTTTATAGTTTCGTTTTACTTTTTTTCTTTTTTTCTAAGATAAAATAATTCATAACATAAAAACCTGAATAATTGAACGCGGATGGTGCATATTTTTGCTAGTAAAATAATTATGAACTTACAATTAACACACTTCCATAATCTTTATGCATAAAATAACCCAAGGCGGGTTGACTTGCGGTAAAAATCAGTCAATCAATCATCTCTATTAATTTGAACTCAAAATCCCTGAGATCATTTCGACGGAAGACTGGCATTTTCTTTTCAGTACCTTCTCATATTTTGCTGGGATCATTTCAATTATGAGAATTCATTCCTGCTTAAGAGACTCAGAGGGAGAACACTTTATTCCTGGTATTTAGACAGAGTTTCAGTTTACAGAATTCACTTCATGACCCTTTCCCCTTCTCGCTTCTTCTTCATCTTATTTACGAATAAATCTTTAGATTCGATAAATCAATGCAGAAATCAATAAAGAAATGTTCTCCCTTGCGCTGGACAAGAACTGATATCGATCTGTTATTCTGAGGTGTTAATTACATTCTTGGCTGACAAAGCAAATGGTTACCATCTTTTTTACTCATTCAGTATATTAACTTTTTTTCACCACTATCGTATCTGACAATCTAAAAGCTGCATGACTCCCAAGGATATTTGGAAGGCTAACATTTACTGCGTCACATCAAATAACGAGTAACTGCCAATTGTAAGCTCCTGTATACGAGCCCCGAGTCAGAATATCAGCGCATTAAATGCTGGGTAATATTTGAATATGTCTTTGTTTTATTTGAATGTGCATCTTCATTGCTAAAACTACGATGTATGATAATTTGAATGTGCATCTTCATTGCTAGGACTACGATGTATGATAATTTGAATGTGCATCTTCATTGTTAGGACTACGATGTATGATAATTTGAATGTGCATCTTCATTGCTAGGACTACGATATATGATAATTTGAATGTGCATCTTCATTGTTAGGACTACGATGTATGATAATTTGAATGTGCATCTTCATTGTTAAGACTACGATATATGATAATTTGAATGTGCATCTTCATTGTTAGGACTACGATGTATGATAATTTGAATGTGCATCTTTATTGCTAGGACTACGATGTATGATCAAAAAAGTATCGACACTAAAGATTCAAATATTCAGTTTTAGTTTTAAAATTCAGAATTTCAATGTTGGCATGTTCAGAACAGTAATTTATGCAATAAAGTAATAATGTTGAGATCTGTAGACTGCTGTCTAAAGGGAATGGCGATATGTGGTGTAATGGTCGTAGGAAATGGTGTCGACGACTTGAGTTCAATTCTTGGACGAGGCTGTTTGTATTTTACATAGCGTTAATACTCTTTGGAAAAGTAGGTATTACACAACCCTTTCGCCATAAGTAGCATGTGATACAAGGTCATAAGTATGGGGCATCATGCAAGGATTGAACTTACTATTCAGTAGTAATGGATCTGTGAGGCTAGATTGTTAACAATTACACCAAGATGAACTGCCTACCCTCCAGCTATAGGTAGAGTATTTAACCTTGATTCTGCAACCAGTCTAGAAGAAGAAAACTCTGAATTCTAATCAGTTAAACTTTGCTCAAAACATTGACCTTGTGTCGCACCCTGTTCGAGCGGAGGGTTTGCTAAATACAAATAGCTGGATGGCGAGAAGGGTAAGTGAAAGGCAAACAGCTACATACAGAACTTGAACTCGGTTCGCTAATTTTATCTTGTACGATTATATCCGTTATGAAAATATATGTGTCATTAGAATATTTTATAATCAGCTTCATCTGATTTTAACTCAACATCACGTTCATGGTCAGGAGTTTTCCTTTCTTTCTCCAAGACTGGTTGCCTTATCAAGGTTAAGGAACCCAGTATACACTAATATTTACACGTAGCTGAAGATATGGATTCACCTCTTTGTCGAAGACATTAAAAGAATTAAAACGCAAAACATAAGAATTTGAACTCGGATCGCTGATTCCATTTCCAGTGACGATAACCGTTACACCGAATGCGCCTTCAATACTCGACAAGTAAAAATAATAATAACACTGCAATTTCATTAGAATTAATAATAATGACATTTGCAGAAACGCTTTAAATCTTACCAGGAATCTTATTTTTCCATCGCCTATTTCTCTTCATCTCGTGTTCTTGTACTCTTCAGGAAATCATAACATGTCAACTATGAATTATTTGTGAAGACATAATATCTTTTTAATATAATTATCCGTAATAAAAACGATAGGATCTCCTACTAACCAATTAAGTACAGAATGATTATTTTATTTCATTCATTTTTAATTATTTAGACGAAATATTTCATTTATTTATCATTTTTAGCACAATTTATTCATATATGCTATAAAGAAATTTGAATAAAAAATTAAATAGAAAAAGTACTTGTAAATTAATGAGTTCCAATCTCGGTGAGAGCTCATCATTTATCACATTGATAGATTGCTTCATCGTTTCAAATGGCAGGTCAACCTGACGTGTGTTATTATATGCCAAGATGTTAGGGAATCATGTTCCCTGTACATTCAGGAAGACGCCCCGTGGCATTGTGGATAACGTGCTGGACTGGGATATCATAGTAAGCATGTTCGTGCTCCAGTCGCGTAATTACTTTCACTTTTAGACTAATACTCTTGGGAAAGGTATGAGCCTCCTTAACTCCCAGCCATGGATTAAATAGTAACAGGAATGTTCTTATACAAGGATGGCTTTGGCATTAGATAACCCATAAAAGTTGATAGGTCATTAAAACCAAGAACCAAACCATTATTGTACAGTCACATTTATGATTTGGTGTAACTTTTCTTATTTCTTGTACACAATCCAATCGAATACGTATATTTTAAAGCACGTCTATTTGACCCAAAGATGGGACTCATAGACTGGACTTGAGAGTATTGACAATGAAGAGGCAGTCTACATTCCAGATCTGTAGAACTAGAGATTAAACAGATGCAATTTAGCGTCATATTCAGTACAATCCTTTTGGGGTAGGGTCTTACCGCCCTGCTGGGGAGAAAATCAGCGTATTATAACCCCTGCCGAAAAGTCGGCTTATTAATTTCACTTCATGCTGTTCCGTAGTGCTGTAGTCGCTCGATCGGTGGAGCTAATAATACGTCAACTGCACCCCCTGCAGCTAGGTAAGACCTTCCCAAATCAGTTACAGGGGTTGGACAAAATAATAGAAGCTAGGCGTTCTAATTATATATATATATATATATATATATATATATATATATATATATACTTCCATTACTCCCGCGTATAATGTGACCCCAACTGACAGTGTCTGTTATTATCTGTCCTTAACATAATGGTTATTATCGTAGGAAGGGTTATCGACGACACAAGTTCAAATCCTGGGCGAATCTGTTTGCGTTTCACTTTACGTTAATACCCTTTAACCCATCTGCGCTCTCTCTCTCTCTCTCTCTCTCTCTCTCTCTCTCTCTCTCTCTCTCTCTCTCTCTCTCTCTCTCTCTCTCTCTCACACACACACACACACACACACACACACGCACACACACACACCATATATGGGTAAATAGTAGGACAGACTATGTTCGCCATCAATGAGATCGAAAACTCTGAATTCAAACCAGTTATAGTCTGCTAAAAAATGACCTTATGTCACATCCTGCCTGTGGTGGAAGGTTTGGATAAATAACTACTTGTTGGGGTCCCAACTATTGATGAAATATTTTTTAATTATTATTATTATTAGTTATATATAATTGTTTACAAATTATTTGTGTTAAATAGGAATATATGATATTATATAACTGTGCAAAAATTATTAGTGTTCGTTAACGCACCTCTTAAAATACATGTGTAATTAGTATCTTTTTATAATTTGCAGGGTTTAAAATAATTTTTAGATTTGAATAAAATAAATTAGGCGGGTTGGCCTATTGTCAATATCAGCCGGGCAGTGAAGGTGTCTATATCCTGTTTACTAGCGCTAGACCAGGGAGTTTTTATGCCTTAGGGGGAGCGGCACATCTGCCATCAGGTCCCCACTTTACCACACAGATCCAAGCTGTACTACTCATGCGCTGGGTCAGCAAGGGCCTGTATAGAATCCGGAACATTGGATGCTTGGCCGTCTGAGCAGAACCGGCCCTGTGTTGAGAAAAAGTTTAATCTATTTAAAAACACATCCTGTACCTAATTATCGAGAACGACATCCACAGGAAGAAGTTTCTAAGTAATTACTGTAATGGACTTGTTTGGCGAGCGAAAATGGTAACAGCTATAATTCTAATCATTTTCAAACAATTTAGTTAAGCAAACAGCTACACACCAGAGTTGACCCGAGAGAAATGGCAACGTAGGAGGGTATATAAAAGTGTGGACCAAAGCAGGAGCTTGCAGCGTATATATGATGCTGAGGTCAAATGATGAGTGATATTCACGTGATATGGATCATTACCTTCTGATGGTTGAATTAGTTACCGAGATAAAACAAGTTTTTCTAAGAAAATCGGATGATAATTGGACAAGGAATACCTCACGTTAGGAAAAAAAAAAGATGTGGGATTAATTTGAGCGGTTGAGCTGTCCGACTGCTGCTGAATCGATTGGAGTTCTATCCCGGCTGTAGGTAGCTCACAAAGTGTCTAGCCACACTGAATAGACTTGATAAGTCGAAACACGTGTCTGTGGATGACTATATATATATATATATATATATATATATATATATATATATGTTGTGGTATGTGCGTGTCATCTTATAAAACCGAAAACAGAGGCCATTCAGATTTGAAATCTCGGATACCACTTAATAGTTTTCTAATTAAGAAACACACAAAATTTATCTATTTATTTTTATAGATTAATATAACCAAAATCCATCGATTTGTGGAACATCTCGCAGCTGCTATGCTACTGCTACTATTAATTTTTGTCTATCTAATAACATTAACCAGACGCAACATCAAATGGCTATTGCTACTACTAACCTTTGCCTGTGTTGTAATTATTATTGCAGCAGTTGGACCGGTTGCAGCGTCGTTCGAGCTCGCCTTAGCCTTTCCGATAACTCAGGTAGTTAGTTCAGTTCTTGAGTCCAGCCAGGGTAATTCTATAGTCCAGCTCCGGTTCCTCGTAATGCTGCTGTCGATTAGTTGACTTCGACGATTTTGCATGCTTCTCGTTCAGCATTTTATCGACAGTCATGGACCGGGTACTTCAGCAAGTATATATATATATATATATATATATATATATATATATATATATGGTTATCACTATATAACTTGGGGAGTTAGTGGTGGGCCAATATTTGCGGTATTGACAGTGCTCAATATCTGTGATAGAGCTATTTAATAATAATAAATGAATATATATATTAGTTTGTGTATTTATATTTTATTAGATCGATATATTTAACTGTGATCCTGGGTTTTTTGCCTTACTTTTCGGCATTCAAACTCTGCCTGATGAATTTCGAAAAAAGAGGCATGAAACCTTTGGCCACAGTTAAATATCAATGTAGTTAAATATATATATATATATATATATATATATATATATATATATATATATATGTACAGAGAGAGAGAGAGAGAGAGAGAGAGAGAGATGGAATATATATGGTCAGAATCATGAGTGCATATATGTGTCTGTGTGTATGTTTAATTAGATTGATAGTGCAACGTCGACCCGGGGCAGACATTTTTTGTGCGTAACGTTATTGTATCTTGTGTCAAAAATGAACAATGAAAAAGTAGAAAATTAAATTAAAAAAATGAAGACAGATTTTACGAAACATCATGTTTGCTTGCTGTTCCATTAGATGCGTGAGAAAAGTCGCACCTGGTATGTTTCTGTCCCCGGTCTCTCTCTCTCTCTCTCTCTCTCTCTCTCTCTCTCTCTCTCTCTCTCTCTCTCTCTCTCTCTCTCTCTCTCTCTCTCTTTTTTTTTTTAATCAGACAAAAAAGTTTGATTTAATTAACGCAGTTTGTCTGTTACCACAAAAGCCAACCGATTGTGCTTTTAGGAATTACACAACATTTGAATCACCCCCACCTTCTACCACCAAGAAAACGGAACCAGTACAATCAACAGATGCAGAAAATATCGAAGTCGCATGATTTCAAAATTACAGACAATGTTCTTTCTTATTGGAGGACAGAGATCAACTGAATACTTATTTTGTTTATAAATGATTTCTAAAAAAATTAATTGGTAGTGTTAAAATCTCTCTATATATATACTAGAAAAAACGTGACTCGTTGGCTCACCTATTCAACTCTGGGTTGATAATTGGAAACAAATCAATTTTTTTTAAATGAATTCGACCGGGGAATAAAATAAGACATTAAAATCATTTTGCTAAAATTCTCAATTGAGTCAAAAACTGACCCTTATTATATATAAACCAGCCGTTAGCAGGTAAAAATTAACAATTAACAATTAAGTTTATCTACCGCCCACACTCTCCAATCTCTTTCCTTACACTCACAGAGAAAACTAACACATATAAAGAAAAGTTGATCATGATATAGAATGGGGCAAAGTGTCAGACGGAATATGTAGTAAGAAACGGTGAGTTTTTGAATTAATTGCAAATTATTAAAATTGCAAATTATTAAAATTAATTGCAAATTATTAAAATTAAAACCAAATGAAATGGATTTTTTTTTCAAATATAACTTAATACCAAAACTAAGGAATATTTTTGGACGTATTTTGTGTCATTAAATTAAATAAGAAAAAACGCCTTTAGCAAACAATCATTGCTTTTCTCAGCTTTAGCATGATAATATATATATATATATATATATATATATATATATATATATATATATATATATATATAAAGTAAGAGTAATTGTATGAGCAACATTTTAAAATATATACATAAATTCTTTTGAAATAATTTCGAACAGAGTTTTTTTAAATAGAACTCTAAAAAGCGACTATAGAATTCTAAGTTTTTTTTACCATATTTACATCGAATATCATTCAGAAGCTACAACATCACATATCAATGATTCTCTGATGATGGTTTAATATAAAACCGAAACATTTTAACGATGACTAATTTTCTATCTATCATAAAATCATCCCCTGAATATATTCTTTTCTTTTCATATTTTATGTATTTACATACCATTGGATTTATTTCCATTTTCCTTAATATATATATATATATATATATATATATATATATATATATATATATGTGGGGGGGGGTTGTATGTGTATGTGTATATATATATTTCCACTATCTATTTATCAAATATCAATTATCTATCGATCTACCTGTCCCTCTCTCTAACATCCTTTGCCGAATATCGAATTTCGAATATATCACGCATGGAGATGCAATCACACAATATATATATATATATATATATATATATATATATATATATATATAAGCATATAATCTTTATTCTTTTACATATACATATCCTTTATCTCGTGACGTTGACCTAAGTTCGAAATAAATAATGTAAAATATAGGTCCCTTACTTTCTTCTTGCTTTTCTTAATATATATATACCTATCCTTCTCTCTAATATCCTTTTCCGAATATCGAATTTCGAATATATCCCGCATGGAGATAATATATATATATATATATATATATATATATATATAATATTTATTCTTTTACATATACATAACCTTTATCCCGTGACGATGACCTACGTTCGAAATAAATAATGTCAAATAAAGGTCTCTTACTTTCTTCTTGCTTTTCGTAATATATATATATATATATATATATATATATATATATATATATATATATATTATGGAATATATGTATGTTTATAATATATATATGTGTGTGCGTGTGTGTGTATAAAATATATATAATATATATATATATATATGTGTGTGTATATATATATAAAATATACATTATATACATACCTATACTTATGTTTGTGCACATATATAAAATATATAAAAGACTCTAAAACATAAGTGAAAATGCATCTGTCAGTTGCCCACACCAGACAAACACACACACACACACACACACATATATATATATATATATATATATATATATAATTTTTTTTTAAGTTCCTCACATATATATATAAGAAAGTTTTTAACTAATTCACCTAAAAGATGGTTTTCACTGAACAGATGGTCTCTTCTAATACATTTCTTTATCTGAATGTTTGTTTTGTAAACTGTTTTATCTTTCTAAAAACAATTTCTTCTTTCACAAAAATATTTCTCCTGACGATGAACTGAGGTCTAAACTAGTAAAGAACAATCAAAAGATAAATAACAAAATAAATATTCCTGTTTGTCTTATCACTCTTTGTTCATTTCATATATATATATATATATATATATATATATATATATATATATATATATATATACAGACACACACACACACACACACACACACACACACACACACATATATATATATATATATATATATATATATATATATATATATCTTTATCAAAGGAACATTGTAAACGGAAAGACGAAATAAATATATCATTAATCATTATGATTAATGATATATTTATTTCGTCTTTCCGTTTACAATGTTGCTTTGATAAAGACATCTTCATAATGTCTAAACATATTTCTGTCAGCAAAACTTTTAACATCTTGTTTTTTCTACAAAGCTTTTACACATATTGTCGGATACAATATTCATTTTACCTTTCATACTGTCCACAGAAAAAACAAAATTGGAATTATTTAAATTATATCACCGGAGGCTCAAATTTCGAATGTAATAAGGATCCCGACACTCCGAGTTTGTCATCATTGCAGATTCCTGTTGCTGGACTTGTTATATTTTTTAAACTTTCATTTGTAACCGGAACATTTTCCTGAACTTTTTGATATTCATATACACTTTTACTGCAAACTCTTTTGAGCTTTTTTCTCATGATAAAAATGCTTATAATTTTTTTAAATAAAATTTATTTATGTTACGTTGCAATACTCACGGTACTAAAACTCCGATAAAAAATCATAACACGAGAAACATGTCGTCACACTCCCAGCCTTTATTAACGTGCTCGTCTAGTGGCTTCTACCAGGGAGGAAGGGAGGCAGAGAGAACGAGAGAGAGAGAACACTACTAGATTACTGGGCTCTAATGAGGTCTGTCCCCCACGACGGACGCCGGCAAAAAGAGGACGAACCCTTTCTTTCTTCCCCCACGTCACCACGTGACTTCCGGTCAACACCCGACTTCCGGTCAACACCCGACTTCCGCTTGCCCCTCAATTCTTCGTTCGGGGTCACGCTACGGTCAAAACCATCGCTCTCCTCTTTTGGGTCATCACTATTTTTTAAGCCTTTGTTATTTATTCCTCCTCCTTCCATTAGCAGTTCTAGCTCACAAAAGTCAGGAATATACCCATATTGCAACATTCCTCCCTTACCATCATTCTAAAATTTTTACCCGTAAAAATTTTCAAAAGTATCTCTTTTTTTTTCAAGAATATGCGTAATTATTCATTAGATTTTTTTTTTCTTCTATCCGATATAGACCTTCCTCTCTCCGATAGAGCCACACGAGCATTCAATTTTACAATAATACAAAAAAAAACACATACATATATAAAGTAAAAAGAACATTTACAAAATCATTAATGCAGGTGATATTCTCCTCTTTGTTCCACAATTGTACTCTGACCTTACTTACTTATTTGTTCATTTTTTTTTCTTTTTTTTTTTTTTTTTTTTTTTTTAGGAAATACTCTCTCCAATTTGAATTTAAAAAAAAATTACTCATTTATTTTTCATTCTTATCAATTGCAGACCTATACTGATTTATAGCTTTTTTTTTTCAAGCAACGGCGTTATCGTCGCCTTCTTCAGCTGGTCAATAATTCTTTTCTCTATTATTCCTTTTCTTTTTGTATCTATTCATTTTAATCCCTTTCAGTTTTTCATTTATTTATCTTTTTTTTTTTTCGTCATTATTCCATCTCATATTCCGTGTAATTCGTATTTTCATTTACTCATTTTTCTCATCCTTTTTCTTTTTTTTTTTTTTTTTTCATTCATCTATCTCTAATTTATTTCCGAGCGCCAAAACTAGGTTTTTCTGGAAGGTATCTGCTGTGTGAACAAACACTTGAACCACAGGCCTTTAAAGCTATCTTCATAGTCGCTGTTTGGTGGGGTATCATGTTTCCTTGTGGGCAGCACTGGTTGACCCGGGTGAGCTCGCTGCTACTACCATAATCTTTTGTACTCCCAGCGTTCTCAATACTTTCTTTCATTGCAACTCTAAGCATAGCTATTTTCCTTTCCATTAGGGGAACATATTCTTTTATTTCTCTGTAGTCACTATCTGACGGTGTGGTATTTACCTTAGCCCTTACTGTTTTAGGGGAATCTTTTGTGATGCTATTCACTGTTGGAGTTATTTTGTGGCTTTCCATTTTAGCCATTACTCCAAAATCATTTTTATTATTATTAACGTCCACTTGTCTGTTCAATTTCTCTTTCTTTTTCTTTTTCTATTGGGACATAGTTGTTCATTGTTCCTATCACCTTCACCCGTGTGATTTGTACCCTCGGTATCCACATCACTATGTGAAGTATTAGTGTCCTTATCGGAGTTTTCTCTCTTAATAGCTGTATATTTATCTTTATTTTCTGAGATATGTTCCGAGGACGTAGAATGGACTTGTGTGCCCTCCTTAGTTTTGCCATTCATATTAGACCAAGCGTGGTGCTGATTTTTGAGGGCTATCCCATGCTTGTCTCTATTTTTAATTTGTTCGGATGTGCTTTTAGGGGTAGGTGCCATCCACTTTTTATTAATTTTTACGGGACAATTTCTAATGAGGTGATACTTGCTATTACACCCCAACAACGTCTAGTCTGGTCTCTATCACCTATCTGAGGATGCACATTGCAATTCCTCACTGTAGGTACGTTTCTACTCTGCTTGTTAAATTTTTTTCTATTGTTACTTGTTCTTAATCTATCCTCTAAAAGAGTTCTTTGATAGGCCCTATCCAACCCCTTTTCAACACTTTTTAAAGCACTCGTTACAGAATTTAATGCATCAACCAAGCCTGTGGTGAGATTCTGCAAAAACTCTTTAATAGTCTGAGACTCCATTTCGCATAAACAATTTCAGTCACCAGACAAGAGAAAAACTTGCACCAATACGAATGATACCAATAACAGTAAAAACAAAACAAAAATACACAATTTGCAGAACAAGAGGAAAAAAAAATATCACCTACCTTGTCACTTCTACGTATATTTTTCCTTTTTTTTTTTCTTTTTTAAGTTCTTTTTTTCTTGTAAAGTTCATTAATTCCGTCTTTTCTTTTTTTTTTTTTTTAATTCACACGTGGACGTATATTTTTTCTACACGTGGGTTTCTCCTTCTTTTATAAGTCTTTTTCTTCTTTAAATCTTTTTGTTTTCTTCACACGTGGCTCCTTTTTTTTTTAAATTCTTTTTGTTTTCTTCACACGTGAGTCCGTTTTTTTTTGTTTTTTTTAAGTTCTCAATTGTCTGTTGACTCGTTGTTGTCGTTCATCTCCTTTAATAAGATTTTAAAAGGTTGCTCCCTTTTCTTTTTTTCAAGGTGGGTCTTATTCTTTGTTTTTCTTTTTAAGCCCTTTTTTCTCTTCAAATGCACGCTGTTGTTTTACTTTCTTTTTTTTTTTTTTTACTTCTGTTTTTTTTTCTCTTTTCTTTCTCTCTCGTTTCTCAACAGGTCACTCCCTTTTTTTTTCGTCACACGTGGGTCCTTTTTCTTTGTTTGTTTGACTCGCTCTTTCTTTCGTTTACGTTAGTTTCTGTTACAATTACGGCCGATGTCTTTTTTTTTTCGTATCCCTTCGTTGCGTCGTGGTAAACTGGTTCCTTATGAGTCCGTGTCTGAACTCCGAGGTCAACGGGCACCAAAACGATATATGTTACGTTGCAATACTCACGGTACTAAAACTCCGATAAAAAATCATAACACGAGAAACATGTCGTCACACTCCCAGCCTTTATTAACGTGCTCGTCTAGTGGCTTCTACCAGGGAGGAAGGGAGGCAGAGAGAACGAGAGAGAGAGAACACTACTAGATTACTGGGCTCTAATGAGGTCTGTCCCCCACGACGGACGCCGGCAAAAAGAGGACGAACCCTTTCTTTCTTCCCCCACGTCACCACGTGACTTCCGGTCAACACCCGACTTCCGGTCAACACCCGACTTCCGCTTGCCCCTCAATTCTTCGTTCGGGGTCACGCTACGGTCAAAACCATCGCTCTCCTCTTTTGGGTCATCACTATTTTTTAAGCCTTTGTTATTTATTCCTCCTCCTTCCGTTAGCAGTTCTAGCTCACAAAAGTCAGGAATATACCCATATTGCAACATTTATTTTTAACATAAATACGCATTTTTTTTTTTTTTTTTGAAAATTCCGGTACTGATCGAGAGCGTTCTGTGCCTCGTGATTAATGATATATTTATTTCGTCTTTCCGTTTACAAGGTTGCTTTGATAAAGACATCTTCATAATGTCGAAAGATTTCTGTCAGCAAAACTTTTAACATCTTGTTTTTTCTACAAAACTTTCTACACATATTGTCGGATTCAATATCCATTTTACCTTTAATATATATATATATATATATATATATATATATATATATATATATATATATATATCAACCTTTCATCCAACGTGCCAGAAAAAAAGCCATCAAAATCCATAACCGTAAACACCTCCCCTCCAATCCAACAAACAATACCCCCACCAACAACAATATAAATAGATACATAATTCTCCCCAGCAACTCAGCTACAACCATTATTGAAAAAAACTAAATAATTTAGGAATAAAAACGGTATCAAACTCCTCCAAAACAATAAAAAAATATTATTAACAACCAAAAAAAAACACTCACACAAGGTCTGATGCTGGTGTATACAACATCCAATGTTTGGATTGCAACAAACAATACATAGGAGAGACGTCCAGACATATTGACCAACGAATCCGAGAACACACGAGAGATATCAGAAATGGTCAAATGAACAACGCACTTACAAAACACATCTCAGAAACTAACCATTCATTCAATTTTTAAAAATCCAAGTTGTTAATTAGAATTCACAATGAAAACGAAAAAAAATTGTAGAATCTAGCACCATCTCCATTTTCAATACAATTAAACAGAGACCCGGATTTTTCCTTTTATCGCCTTACCTGGCCAAGATTGTTCTCAAGAATTATAAAATTCCCAACATCTAACAATATCTTATTTTATCTTCTATATATTAACTCCCCTTCATTTATTACTGAATGACCACCAACAATTTTTCTCAAAACACACACTTATCTAATAACACTACATTTCCCATTTGATCTCTGAACACACAATAAATTATCACAATTATAATATAACTAAAAATAAACAATGGTAATCAAAAACATACATTTTATTAACCAATAATTATTTTCACATAATTATAACCACAATTGGGGAGAGAGATACATCTACGCGTGTCAGATGAAAATTCTTTTAATAGTAAGTGAAGGGAAAAAAGGGGGTGGCGGTGGGGTAAAAATTTTATAGTAAGATTTGTGTGGTTTAAGTTTTTAAAATATTGTACTCGATTATGTGATAATTTTTATAAATATTACAATTATGTATAAGTAATTGATTATTGTGGTGATTTATTATTATTATTATTACTAGCAAATATATGCACCCTCCGGGTGCAAGTATTTGAATTTTAATGTAATGAAATATGTTAAATTTGAAATACTTTTGAAACTAAATAAAAATCCAAATAAAATGATTTGAAACGGAGGGGGTATAATCGAAGAATAGAACAACTTTGAAACTAAGTCTTCCATCATTTTTCATCACTCCCTCCTTTTATTGCTGAATTTTCCTAATTTAACTATTTAGTTAAATTAGGAAGTAAAGAATAAAATTACTGTTATTTCTTTATATTAAAGGATTTCTTTTAAGATTTATCCCCGAGTTTTTTGCTCATATTCATTAAGAAAAAAACAAACAATTAGAAATCAATAATACCAAGCGCATATTTAATAAAATTAAACTTTTAATATCAATATGCAAATTAGCTTTCCTGTTCACACTGTAACCCGCTATTTTGTTGCATATATAAATACAATTGCATGTTATTAGAATGTAGATAAAGTCAAAAGTATTAATAAGGTATAACAATTTTATCAATAACTGAGGTTTAAATAAAAATAAATTCATGGTGAATGTGACGTCAATAACTAAGGGAATTGTGACTTGAGTAGTGATTTAGTTTCGGCTTCAGACAGACAAACACACAATCTCCATTATAATAATATTATTATTATTATTATTATTATTATTATTCATTATTATTATTATTATAAATCACCACAATAATCAATTACTTATACATAATTGTAATATTTATAAAAATGATCACATAATCGGGTACAATATTTAACTTAAACCACACAAATCTTACTATAAAATTTTTACCCCAAAGCCACCCCCTTTTTTCCCTTCACTTACTATAAAAAGAATTTTCATCTGACACGCGTAGATGTATCTCTCTCCCCACCCCCTTACATAATAAACGCACACAGCAACTCAAATGTTAAAAGAATATTCTCTTGCCTCTTTTAGCAATGAAAATCATGCTCACACACACACACACACACACACACACACACACACACACATACACAACCTTGAGGTTTGTTTCGATTCCGTTTACCGCAAAAGATTTATACACACACGCGCAACCACACATTCATAAACATATAAAAAATGCACAATGCTTTTTTCG
>CM042139.1:103597587-103622587 GCA_023376005.1 Doryteuthis pealeii | reverse complement strand
TGATTTTCTTTTTTTCGCTCAATGCTCCTCAGAGAAAAAATTACATTGAAAGATGGTAATGTAGTTTTGTTTTTGGTTTGTTATAGACAACGGAATAGTCAGAAAGCAATGAGAAAAAAGGGATTTTTTTTTCTCAATAAGACAAAAGAATTCGTAAAACTACGAAACTTACAACTCCCAAGGGGGGAGGGGTTTCGAAAATTACGAGTCCCCCCGTTAGATAAGTTGAGGCTTGAAGTGCCAAAAAGGAGCAATTGTTGGGACTGCTTCTGAACGCACAGGAAAGGTTGAGTGCGGGAGATGAACAGGGACTCGAGAATCTGCAGTTGTAGCTCGCTGTTGGAACTGCAAAGGACTGAAAACATAGCTGGGTGGTAGGACCGAGCGCAAGTGGAACTTCTTAATAGATGTTGTCCAATGGTGGACGGAGTATTTATGCCTGCTGCTGTGGGACAGTCCACATTGCCAGAACGGATGTTGTAGGGTATGTGCTGCTTGATTCGAGATTCCAGTCTCAAGGTAGTACGGCCAATGTAGCAAATCTCACATTTGCATGTAAACTTATAGATAAGGTGGCTTTTGTGATGGGGGCCACACTATCCTTGAGATTAGGAGGAAACAGCACATTAGATTTAAGGACAATCCGAGGATTGACTGCATTGAAGCAACGATGGATAGACTTTTTGATCTTGTCTAGTAAAGGAATGGAAGATTTGCCCAGCCAAGGAAGTCTTAGGTAGACTGGGTATTTTTTGGGACCAAGTTTAGGAAGAGTTGAAAGCTGTGCACATTTGTATCTTATTGTGGCATTAACCAAGTTCTCAGGGTAACCGTTCTTAATTAAAGTGGTTTTAATGAAGGAAAATTCTTGCTGAAGTTTAGATTTGGAACAAATCATAAAGGCTCGATGAATTAAGGCTTTGATTAAGTTAATTTTACGTTGAGGGGGACAAAAGGAACCCCAATGTGTATAGGACCCAGTAAAGGTAGGTTTACGGTAAATAGAGCTAAGAATTGTACTATCTGTTCGTTCTACAAGAACGTCGAGAAAAGGTAAACAATTATTAGACTCAAATTCACACGTGAAAGAAAGGGAAGGGTGTAGGTTATTAAGACGGTGAAAGAATAGTCTGCATTCAGACCTGGTAGAGAAAATGGCAAAAGTATCATCCACAGATCTTTTATAGAACAGTGGGAGTTGGTTATTAGAGTTGAATAATGACTCTTCTTGAAAGCCGACGAATATGTTCGCCATGGCCGCTCCGAGAGGACTACCCATCGCTATACCATCAATTTGTTGGTAAATGCAGCTGTTAAAACTGAACTGAATGTTTTTAGTGGCGATGTTGATCAGTTTTTTAAAAACTGGTTCAGGGATAGGAGGAGGGTCAAGATGGCTACGGTATAATATATATATGAGTATGTATATATACATATGTGTATATATCTGTTTTAAGGGGTCAAATAAGAACAAAACGACGGGTAACAAATGTAGGAAAATCTATTAACAAAAGAGTCGACAATTACAGTACAGAGAAGTGGGAATTACGTCCGACAAATAGAGTTGACTCGCATTGGCTTACTCTCAAGCCATAATTGTCCCTATTACTTATAGTAACCGTCAGCGCATTCCATTAGTCTATAGGGTATATCACCTATAACAATATCTATAACTGTATATATATATATATATATATATATATCTGTATATATATATATATATATATATATATATATATATATATAAGATTTTTGGATGTTTGTTTATTTTAGAAACGTTGCTGAATAAAGTATATATTAAATTTTTACTTGAAGGCACTTAAAACGCATGTATCGCATAAAATTCGATACTTTTTCTTATAGAAAATGAACTTGACAAGTGTAATCCTTGTAAATAATAAAGTCGAAACAGTCTGTACGGTATTCTACACACCGAGCCATCCTTTGCCGGGATTACATAAGCCTACGGTATTTAACTATACATAATTTGTCGTTTAAATCAAATTTGGATTTATTTTTAACATCGAAAGCCATTCACGTCATGAACTATTTACAAAGGAATTATCTCTATAAGCTTCAGCAATAATAGGTTTCTCTGCTATTGCTGCCTTGACTAATTTGAAAAAAAACAAAACATTTTTCGCGCGTATATCATATCTGCTGTCATTCACAGCCTATGGATAAACTGAACAAAGAACAAAGAATAATCAATTACGCTTGTTAATCTATTATTTATCTAACATTTTAATTTGGATAGCTGTATCTTTCTTAGTTGTTCCAGTTTAAATAGATAGTATTACTTTCGGAACAACCCGGAAGATAAATTCCATTAAAAATGTCAAAACTAACAGTTGGCATTACGTCACGACGCCTGTCTGTTCCTGATGTCCACCAAGCTTCCTTGCTTTCACTCAAATATTAAAGCAGTAGTGGAATGGAAATGGAATCGGCGATCTGAATCATCGATGAGGCTGTTATTTCGCATTAATATTATATGTACATGCAAGTCAGCAAAAATGGCTCATCATAGATAAATCTCCATTATAGCGATACGCTTGAAATAGTTTTAAAGAATAGAGCCTCTACAATTTGCAACTGAATAATCATTTTGTGGGTGTTTCGCACACATTATCTTCTATACATATAAAAAGCTAGTTTTATTTGTGTAGTTTAAATATAGAAAGAAAAGGCTGAAAAATAGCTTCCTTTAACAGGAAGAGAGGAAAAAGGGAAGTCGGGAGCGAGCGAATATTTTATATGTATTAAACTGTAAATGAGGATGATTGTTTGACCGTGAAGTGTTAAGAAAAAGAAAAAGGGGATAGGGCATAGAGTCCGTGGTCATTTATCCGGCTCCTTGCGAAACAATGCCAGTTTCGCGACCCTCTGGAATCATTTAGGGCAAATTAACCATCCATTCTAGGGTAACATGGCTTCATTCTGTATAATGTATAATCAGACTGGTCAGGTAACAAACGATCAGTACGAAGAGAAAAACGATTAATGGCATGAAACGATAGCTGCACTTTCTGTCATTTGAAGTCCATTTATACCAAAGGCAGGCTTGTGCACACCTAAGTAGTGGTCATATAACTCCCGTCCGCTGCAGATCACGCCTTCGGTATTTCGTACCAGACACTGTCACCCCAGCCGACGCTATACGTGAGTAGATGACCTACCTCAAATATTTTTCCACAATTTGTTTGTCAAGTATACACGTAAATTTTGTAAGATAGGCTATCACTATCAATAACAACAGCGTTAAATTTTCACGAGACAATAATATTTTGAATATTTACCTTCGAGTTCATATGAAGCCAGTGAAACTAATTATTCGGATTTTTATGGGCAACAATTAAAGTTGGATTTTCGTTTCATTCCAGAAATCCGAACCAAAATAAACATGAAATTTTAAGAATATAACATTCAAAATAAGTTTATAAAAAAATAAAAAAGATTAATATTAATCTAATCAACAAAGACATTTTATTGGATTCATTTGCTCAAGTATTTCTTGTTGGACAAACATTTGTTTGTATTCATGAAATGATTCTAGCGTTTGGGGTTTCCTCGTAATTTTTTAAACTTTGTTTTCATTTTCTGTTAGGAGATATATCTTCAGCTTTATAAAATTAACTTAATGTGAAAAATAATTTAATCCTTCATATATTTTAATTTTCAAATTAAAAATATATTGCTTAGTGAATAGCATATATATTTTACAATTCATTTATTAAACTGATTAGCTGAAAACATAATTATTTTCCTGAAATAAAAAATACAAAAAAAAGACACAAAAAGAGATTTTTTAAAAATTTTGTAAGGTATATTAATTTTAAACATTTACACAAAATATTCTATTTTGTTGTTTTATTATTAGTTAATTTTGAATGAAAAAGATTTACATTGATTTACCATTAAATAACTTTTGAATAACCAAAGTTTCAGAATCTAGTCTTTGAATGTTTTTTTCCCTGAATAATAATATTCATGTATCAATATTCAACAATCCATTAGATATTTAACAATAATAAGATCATGTACAAGTTTTAGGTATAATTTTGAATTAAATAATGAATGAGATCTTTAAAAATACTTCGACGCCTTGTTTGATCAACAGTAAAACTATCCAAAATGATTTCCCAGTTTGGGCAATTGCCATCCTCGGATAGACATGGAACACCTGAAGAAGCGAAACGTTGTGTTTTTACAGAGCATAATAAAGATGAGGACAACAGTTCAAAAAATGAAAATTATACATATCAGCATTTATGTAAAAAATTCTGACAAATAAGATTAGGAATTAGGAAATATTTTTTAAATAAAGAGAAAATCATTTCTATATATGGAAATTTATAACGATCTATGTACAAAAGATAATAAGATCCATGTTTTTATCAAAAATCCCGCCTCACAAAATGCATGATATTCATCATTAAATAATGTAGAGAAATTGATTGTTTAAGTCGGGAAAGGAGCATGAACTTACCTTATCCTATTGAAATTTACTAACCAAAAGTTTTTTTTCTGCTAACCTTTGTAGTAAGTAGTCATGTGACATATAACCACATGACCCCGAAAGTATGTATATAACGCAGAGGTAATGTGTCCCTTTTCTTGCTATTCAATCAGCACTTAATATTACAGCTAGAATATGCCAGACGTATACGAACAAAGGGCAATAAGTTTCATAACTCAAGGTAAGTGCTATTGCTTTTTACCCCGAACTGATCAGTCTCATTTATTGGGAGCACCACCGTATTTTCTCGACAATAATTTTAAATTCTAATTCTTATCATAATAGAGATTGTGAGCTTTCCTGTCTGTAACCGAAACTATATAACTTCTCAAGTCACAATTCCCTTAGTTATTTACGTCACATTCTCCATGATTTTATTTTTATTTAAACCTCAATTAGTTTGGTTTTATCTTAATGAATAGAGTGTAACGTAATTAGATAGCTCACACGGATGGCCGCTAAATGGGACGAAAGAAAATATTAAACAACAATTAATAGCCAGTAATAAAACAGTAAACGGTGATTCAAAAGTCTAAATTGTACAAATGAGTTCTTAAAATCCCAGACTTATCGACATCAAGTTCCTTTGATCTAATTGCCCAAACGGAGGGGTGACCTCTTAGTGACACGTGGCCAGGAGTCCTGGAACTTGATAGAAAAAATTGGAAACTCGTGGAAATTTAAGGAATGTTCTATAACGATCTTATTCTGGAACTATCTTCTTTTAAAATTCTTAGCAAAATTATATTTAAATGCCTGGGCTGGATTGACTAAAGGCAATTGGAGTCGAGACACGCACGAGTTCAGTTGGGGTCACGAGTTTGGAACAGGTTGGAATGGGATCTGTTGTTGCTAATTTGTAGAACGTCCACTGGGTGAAATTAATCATACCCGAAAAAGTTTAATGAAGCCGAACTTCACATATATATATATAAAGACTCTCTCTCTCTCTCTCTCTCTCTCTCTCTCTCTCTCTCTCTCTCTCTCTCTCTCTCTCTCTCTCTCTCAAGAATAATAAGCTGAAGAAGTGAATAAATACATAATTTGAAAAAAGAAGAAGCTTTGTTATTATCATCATTTACTACGGCGAAAAATTACGACGGAAGATGCATGATCCGACCCAACCACTACAGGTAAATAAATTGTAGGACTCGGCTGATACGTACAGATACTTGTCAACATAAATCAAATTGACCATAACGAAAGGTACTCGCTGTCATGCGACCGATCTCCCCTACCCATGGAAGAGAGGGAGAATTCCTTTTGGGTCGACTGGCTGATGACCGCTACTAGATCCTGTGTTGATAAACGAAACCCCAAAGGTGTGTGTTGCGCCCGTACGAAGAAACGGAACCAGCGTGTCGCTTCTGGTACCGTGTATAAGTTTCATAGTACACCCACGGCGTGCATTCTCTGTAGTGTAACAGCCATAACGTTACAATGAGCCAAAATCCCGGGGATAAATCTTAAAAGAAATCCATTGGCAAGAAGAAATAACTGTAATTTTATTCTTTTTTTCTTATATTTACTAAATAATTAAATTAGGAAAATTTATCAATGAAAGACGGGAGTTTCATTTGTTCCCTTTTTTGATTATACCTCGCTCTGTTTCAAATCTCTTTATCTTATTTAGTTTCATTAGCCTTTCTAATTTAATATAATATTTTATTACATCAAAATATAAATACTTGCACCGGGGGTGCATTTAATGCTAGTTAAAATAATATAATAAAGATGTTACTAATAATAATAATAATAATAATACTAATACCGATACTTTTGTTATTGTTGTCATTAATTAATTGTGATTAAATAAATTTAAATTGATATACCATGAATAACATTTATACAACCAAAGTTTCAGATTTTTAAAAGTTCAAGTGAAAACCGTGGTAAGGGTAGCCCGAAGCCGAATATTTTTCATGATTATTTTTCTGTTGCAGGTATCATTGGGGAACAACAAAGCCACTGTGTTTAACAAATATGGACATTATTACCAAGTAATTAATATAGAATTAAACAAATTTGTGTAAATGTTGAATTTTGAAAATGGCAATACAAAAAGAACGTATTTAATTGTAAACACCTGCCAAAATGATTGCGTTTCCATTAATCTAAAATATCTTGAATGTAAAATTTCCAAATTTTGAGAAATCTCAAGATAATAAGAAATTCATTTATGATAAACTAGAATTTTGAAATTACCGTTGCAGAAAGCACTTAACTAATTGTGAAATCCCTTTTAGAATAACAATTTTAATTAAATTGAAATATTGTTATCGCGAAATTTCACCATTTTCATGTAACTCAAGATGAGAGGAAATAAATTTGGGGTAATCTTGAATTTTGAAATTGACGATCCAGTAAGCAATTATTATGCAACTAGCAGGACTTGGGATATACAACAATGTTATTATTTAATTATTACAATATTGATATGCTTACTTAAAAGCTATTGAAAAATAGTTTGATATGTAAAAATATTAATAATCTTGATTAAACTCTATCATTCTTTTTTTTCTCTCTTTACTTTTAATTATGTTTCGATTGAAACAGATTAGCATTATCGCTTCCGCGCACTCACTATCTTTCCCTTACTATGTCTTTATTTATTTTTACAGGAAGAAAAAGGACACGCTAAAAATATATTTTTCTGTGTGGCCTTTTCTTCCTTTTTAATAAAACAAAATGGTAAATTATTTAACTGAGATGACGACACTAATAGGAAATAAGAATTCGGCGCATAAGCAACACCACTTAATCAGGATTTACATTTTTGCATTTTATTTGGAGGATTTGGATGGTCTCATTTTTGTCCAAAGGGTATTGTAAGATGATAAAATTTGTAGTCTATCTATCAATTTGTCTGAATATCTGGGGATGCAACTGAAAATAATGTCCGGTACGAAAATAAGATAAACATTTCTAGGGTAGAAATTTACGAGGAATCCAGTGGCGGTGTTTATATTTATGCCTAAATTTATTTGGGGTCACGTGGGACGAACTTACCGTCTATGGTATGAGAAAATAAAAGAATAAGTGTATTTTTATTCCAGAACATTCTACGTTCTTTCATCGTTCTACGGCGATTTCGAAAATGGTATATTTTTCATAATTATTAACCATCAGCAGGGGGAGTAGAATACACTGAATGCACTTCTGTAGAAGGGTAAGATCTCTTCAATGGGACTCCCTGTTGGCCGTGGGTTGTGACTCGTGATGCTTAAAGACGGAATCCTAGTGGCTGAGCAGTCCATGACACGCAATATGCCATTTTACTCTTAACTAGGCTAGACGGGTGGTCGGAGAGGCTGCCTACGATCAATCGGCTGGTCACTTCAACCCTAGTACATTTATGATTGCACTTATGGCAAACACCCAACCCTTATATCATATATGAGAATGCGGTGGCTGAGGGTCTTAGTGGTCTAGGTATGACATTAAACTGCATTTAGTGGTGAGTTTACAATTCTGGAGCTCTGGGGAGTGTGGAGAACACCACCTTCATTGCTATTATTCCCAGGTCCACTCTGACCCGGAGTGGCATTAACTGTTAGAATCGGATGTATAAGCCAAACGAAACCAAATTATCATTCATATTTTTAATATAATTTTTATGTTATTGTATTTATCAATAAATAGCAGGACCTGTGTATATACCACAGTATGATAATTTGATTATTACAACTTTTGATATTCCAAAATAGTTCAATATGTAAAAAGTATAATAATCTTGATTTAACTCTCTAGTTTGTTTTCTTTCTTTCCTTCTTTTTATCTTTTTCGATTGAAAGAGATTAGCGCTTACACCTCTCTATATATATCTTTTCCTTCTTTTTTATTTCTTATCATATCATTTCTGTGTATCTTGCCTTTTTCTTTCCTTTTATTCCTTTATAATAAGAAAATGGTCCATTATTTAGCTGAGCTGACGCCACTCATAAAAAATATGAATTCGGCGGATAAGCAATACCAGATATTTTTTTCATTTCATTTGGACAATTCGGATGGTATTATTTTTAACCAGAGGGTGTTGTAAGATGTTCTACTTTTAAGGAACACGAGTATTAATATATACATTTTTACCAGTGTATTTTTATTCTATTAAAGATCGTTAATTTCCGACGAAATCTTTATCTTTATTCATATCGGACGATAGGTACTGCTATCTGATATTGAGTATTATCAGATTGAAAAAGTCTATACACAAATTCATCAGAATAAGCCGGACAAGGCAAGGAATATATAGCTAGTAAATAATATTCCCACAAGTTATCTTGAAATAAATTGGAGTTTCAATCATGTCAGGGAAGCAATTTAGATACGTCTGCTAATTTAACAGAAAATTATGGTGTAATTGAATGGAAAAAAACAACATCAAAAAATACATGCAAACATTTTTTATGTCGTATCTTAATCTTTATTGCCTTTCAGTGACTCCATAAACAGAAACGGTCATCGTTAAATATAAGTTTTTTTTTTATATATATATACGAGGGCTTTCAAAAGAGTAACCAGACTGACATTTTATCATTCTTTTTTAAATTTAAGATTTACATGAAGGCATAATGTGTGAACATCTTAAATAATGAAGTGTTGTCTAAACGTCTAAACGAGTCAGTACCGATTTGAAAAAAAACGTCTCTATATTTTTGTGTAAAAGATGTACAAGTGCGTTCGCATATCGATATACAAAATTGAAAAATATAGTCTCTGTATTTTTGTGTAAGAGAACAAAGTGTGTTCCCATATCTTAAGAGTATTTACGAGGTTTTGTTGGAGCTCTTATTCTCCGTAGTTGTTATTGTTCGGACGAAAGAAGGAAACAAACACGAATATAAATCACAGACACATGTATTATCAAAAAGTACAGAATTGTTGCAAATTTTAATGGCATTTACCACGAGACTTATATGAGAGTGCAATAAAAGCTTCTTGGTGAAGTGCGCTAGAAAGGTGTTATACTCGCTGGTTTTGGAATGTTGTTGAGACGCTTCGTCAGCCTTCTATTAGTATGTTATTGTGACAGCCTTAGAAAGTTTGCTGATACAATGCCTTAGAAAGTTTGGTGATGGGAGCGCTTATTTGACGTGACTCCTCAGGTTGACAATCTCCAGAAAAGTGTAGCCCTTTTTGTGGGCAAGGTGGTAAGAGCGCTTATTTTAGCGTCTCCTCTCGGTAACTGCTCCCTGATAAGTGATGGGGTTTGATTTTGGCGCCAACATCGTATGTTGGCTATCCGCCCTCTAGCGACAGGGGAAGATAATTCTCGATCGGATTTCCGATAATCTCTGTGAAAAAATTGAAAATATAATCTCTATATTTTTGTGTAAGAGCAGAACAAAATGCGTTTGCATATGCCTGATGCGCAAGAGGAGCAAAAAATACAGAAAAACAAAACGTAGGCGCCCAACAGTTATAATTTAAGAGGCATGATTTCGGAGCCAAGAGAATTGGTGAAATTGGGTTGAGACCTATGCAAATTTCCCCGGGGTCAGCCGCACAATAAAAAGGCAAAGGCAAAAGAAGAAACAGGCGTTTTTTTTTGTTTTTTTTTGTTTTTGTTTTGTCTTTTGTTTTGCTTTTGTTGTTGTTTTTTTGTTTGTTTTTTTTTTCGTTTTTGGTTTTAACTCTGTGTTGTGCACGCGATTTGTTCGTGAATGACTTTTGTATCATGCTTGCAAATTTAAGAGTTTTTGAACGAAACGCTTCTGGCGAAACACGGTATTATGCAAGTGTAACCCCATCCATACTCATCAGACACAGCTATCACCCAACTTAGTGTGTTTACAGAAAACAGTGACAAAATAAAACAAGCGTCGGACTGGCCTAATGTCTGTATGAACCATATAACGAGGGAGTTTTCCCCCTTTTCACTAGCACTAGACCAAAGAGATTAATCAAGCTTCTGAGTTGGAGCGCTACACCAACATCAACTCCTCACTTTAACGCAGATATCCCTGTGCTACTCATACGCTGCGTTTGCAAGAACCGGCATCGAACCAGGAACATTGTGATTCCTAGCCGGACACTCCACCGACTGAGCTAGTACATCGCAGTTAAAATGCTTATGACATGCGCTAGCCTCGTTTAATCAGCCATTCCTTTGTATTATTTAAGGTTTTTTTTTCAAGGTCTGGCATATTTCGCATATAAATCATACTAACGTGTGAGAGACAAATTTACGGTTAAATATTCCCAATTATAATTGAATACCATCATGTTTGGTTTATAGATTTCAGAGAACCAAGAGAATAAAGTGTAAAAACCGTTCAAGTCGGTCATGAATATTAACTACTTGAGGTCTCTATCTGGTTAAATCGAACTTAACGGACCTACATTCCACCATCGTATGTCACCAGTTATTTTATTTAAAAACTTAAAATGCATCACTTATTTTATTTAAAAACTTTTACATTTTTTCAGGTCACTTAACTTTGAACAATGTATCTTTGAGGCATAACACAGATTCTCAAAGATATTTGGTTCAAAGTTAACTGACTTGAAAATCTAAAAGTTTTTAAAGAAAATAACTGATGCATTATATCTTTTATTCATTAATATATCAACACTGAAAATGTCATTAAATTCAGTTAATTCCCTGATTTTTGGTATATTTTTCTTTCGGTGAGGGTGACATACGATGGTGGAATTTAGATACGTTAATTTCGATTTAACCCTCAATTTTGTGTCCAATCTTTTAGCCCCTCAACCAGTTATTCTCTTAAAAATATATATTCGCAGACTGAACTGTCTATAACTACTGTTTAAGGGTATTTGCCTCATACCCCACTTGTATGGGCTAACAACAAGGCCTCGTTTTAACGTGGGCCCACCCACAAGCCGAAGCTCATGGGTGGGAAAGAACAAAAAATGCGTCGATCCCTTCGGCATTGCACCTCAAGGGGGGCGCCTCAGGCGCTAGGCAATAAACCCAGCCCCGCCCCCAACGGGGCAGGTATTGCCTGGAGGAGGGTCCCCAGAGATCGACACTATTATTTATTACTTAACCTGATCCAGTGGCCGAAGCACACTGGACTCCCAGACTTTAAAAACAAGTTTTCAAAAGGAAGGGTTCAGTGTTTTATATTATTTGCTTTTATGTGCCAGGGTCGTTGAACGCTACTACTAACATCTAACCCTAGAATTACCCGTCACCCTCTCTTGTGACCGGCGTATCAACTGGCTCCTCTCCCAGATTTATCTTTTGTAGGTTGTTAAAAACCTGACACAAGGAAAGTCCTTTCAAAGGGTGGGCGCTTCTTCCGACGAAGCTTAGAATATGCTCACTGTATCTCCTGCAGAAGGGTAGGAACCCATCACCACCCAATGAAGGGATGTCCTGAGTATAAGACAAAACTGCATTTGATGTTGAGGCTCCGGTTCTGGAAATCTAGTGAATGTGGATTACCTCTTTATTTCCAATATGTACACGATACTCTTTTCTTATTGAAATAGATCACTAAGTAAGCCTGAGCCTATTCCAGTAGTGACCAGGTTTGAATTCAGAGTATTTCTTCCCCTAGACTGGTTGCCTAACCAATGTTACAGAGCCCAGTCTGCCCTACTATTTACCCATAGCTTTTCCAAGGTTATTATCGATATGTGAACTGTGGCTTCGTTCAGGAATTGACCTCGGGTCGACGAGTCCATTTCCTGCGATTCTAACCAGTACACCTCCGCACTTGCCTAACCTCTTGGCATAAAATAATCCTAGATAGGTTGGCATACCGTTAAAATCAATCAGATAATCAATTATTCCATTTGTAACGCCAACGGCCATCTAGTACACTCAAACAGGGAAGGGTGAGTAGGGCATCCCTGGCATCGAAGTTTCGTTTAGCCATTCAACTTATTTTCGAATGATTGTACTACAGCTAAATGTTTCCACTAGATCATTTTTTAATTGAATTAACTATGACTTCTCTTGGGATTAAATATTTACCCAATCCCTATGGATGTCTCCGTGGCGTAGTGGTTAACGACCTGGACTGCGACGTCGTAGTTAACGAGTTCGAATTCCAGTCGCGCTATTACGTTCACTTTCGGACTAATACCCTTGGGAAAGGTATGAAACCCCTCATCCCACCAGCTATGGATTAAATAGTACCCCTACTATTAATCTATAAGTGTAGCTTTGGTATTAAATAACCCATGAAGGTTGATATGCCATTAAACAAAGTACCAAACGGAAATTAAACCAATCTCTATGTCACGGGTGAGATGTAACACTCGGCCAATTTTTAAGTAGTACAGCTAGTTTGAATTCAGTTTGTCTTGTTTACCTAACCAAAGCTAAAGAATCCGTTCTACACTATTAGCAAGAGAAATAACAGATGGATTCATGTTTTTTCCTCGAGGGTATTAACCCAAAACGACTTTGTACAGAATTAGAACTCGAGTCAAAGATTCCATTACCTACGACAATGACCATTATGTGACAAAACAATTAGAATTATATCTAATGAAATCGGTCCTTTCAAATTCATCTTAACAAAAAGAAGCACGCATGCGCCCATTATTAAAATGAATGAAAAAATGGATTTAACAGAGAACATGAAAAAATTAAAGGAACAATTTAGTGAAAAGCTTCAGGCAGAAGATTATTGTCTTTCAGTTCTGTATTTTAAATTAACTTAGCCAAATGTTTGACGTGCCTCTAAGGTTTATGGCCCTTGACGCAATAGAAATGAATTATCGTGAGTGCCAATTTACAAGATTATCAAATGCTTTTAGTGAAACTCTCTTTAATGACACAAGATGAAGCCCCATATTTCTAGTCGGTTAATTGGCACGTTTAAATTTGCCTTTCCTTCGGGGTTCTTATGAAAAAAAAGCATTCTTAAACTTCAGTGAGAATAGTCCAAAAGTCTAAACTTATACGGTTAAGTTACCCTTAAGATAGTTGTTAGGTGTTCCTAAGTGATGACCCATTTAAATACTGACCATACTCATTCAGTTTCGGTATATTTTTATTTACTTATAAAGTAACATTTAAGCCTATTTAAAATTAAAATTGCAGTTTCTATTAAACAGGTACAGGTGTGTTGAAACCATTCCTGTTTATATAATTGCCTTTTAAAACTAATCCAACTTTAAAAGCTCCAATAGTGCGAAACGTTATCTATCTATCTATCTATCTATCTATCAATCTATATATATATATATATATACGCTTTATACGCTTCCCGTTCTCGGTTGAGCACTCTATTTAGAAGGTATATAATTGCAGATTCACCGTATTCGGCTCGGCCAAATCTCACTTTGTTTACAAAGTTTGAGACCTCTAGGTGAAGGTCATTTCCCCTTAGAAATATAGCAATTAAATAGCCTGCTATACTTGGCGAGTGACTGTGGATGTGTGGGTAAGAAGCTTGGCGAGCGTAAGTTCGTTCGGGTTTCGAACCCAGCCAGAGGCAGCTGCTAAAACCGTATAACTATACTGATGAGAGGTGATACCTCGAAACACGTGTCTATAGTTTACCTATATATATATATATATATATATATATATATATATATATTACAATCAAATACTATAGATTTAATATTCCGTTACTAAAGTTTCATGCTTACTGCAATCATCAGACGAGACGGTCAAAATGTTAAGATTTTAAAAAACGGTGGTTTGTTTAGCGTTTGTACAAACCACCGTTTTTTGTTTTTTTAAATCCTAACATTTTCACCGTCTCGTCTGATGATTGCAGTAAGCATGAAACTTTAGTAATGGGATATTAAATCCATAATATATAATATTTGATTGTAAAACTGCTCTGCTATTTTAGTACTGAGCAACTTTATATGCTAATACTTTTCTCAGTCATTCTCTATTCATTCTATATCATATATACAAGAAAAAATATTTCTAAAAAAAACAACACAGAAGAAGAATCGAGACCATCCAAACTACGGCACTGTTGGGATCGGCTAGAATACCCAGAAGAGTCCTGGAGACCTGTGGAGACTTGCTGTCACTCAGCCTCCAGTGAACCACCAGCTACGGCCGGTGTGAAAAACAAAATAATAATAATAATAATAATAATAATAATAATAATAATAATAATAATAATAATAAACTACTTAAAAACAAGAATATATAAAGAATTAAAGATAAAACAAATAAATAGAAAGATAATTTTTATCAATCTATATATGAATGTAAGTAAGTGATTTATTCACACCTTTTTATATCACATCTTTTTATTCACACCTTTTTAAATCCCGGGCAATGCCGGGTAGATTTGTTTGAAATAAATATATAAACATTCCCAAAATTGGATTTGACGTTCATTTCTCTCTCTCTCTCTCTCTCTCTCTCTCTCTCTCTCTCTCTCTCTCTCTCTCTCTCTCTCTCTCTCTCTCTCCACATATATATATACATGTCTGTGAGTGTTGTTTACCATTTTGTAATTATTGCTTTCTTAGAAGAATGTTATTTATCCTTTTTCTTTTTTCCTATTTTGTATTTTGACGATGATTTTTCCTTTGAGAAGACGGCAGATGTGCATTTATGTTTACCCAAGAAATATTGTATTAAAGAAATACTTAAACTGCGAGTGATTTTATAGATAAATAAACATTTGAAGAAGTTTTGGAATGAATAATTCTAAGCTTATCTATTATTTATCTATTGTGATTGTTTATCGTTTATATTAAGGATACAAAGGGTTAATGTTATCTTTACTTGATTATAATTTAAGATAAGATTAATTTTTTTTAAGTTTTTGTACATAAGCACAAAAACGCAAAGCAACATTAAGTTTTAAATGTTTTATAATTACAATGCGAAAGGGCCGTTTTAGCAAGGTACCGGGTTCTATACTAATTATCGCCATCTCAGCGAATAATTCGAAATTCTTGGGTAATCTAATCTGTCCAGTAAAGTGGGGAACTGATGGTAGGTGTGGAACTCAAGAAAAAAAAGAAGAGGAAAGAAAGAAAAAAGAAAGATTGGAGAAAAGTTATAGAGAAGGGGAGTTAGAGCGCGAAGATGATAACGCTAATGTGTTTCAATGGAATTTAATGAAAAGATGCAAAGAAGGGTTGAAAAAATAGTGAGAGTGTTAAATCAAAATTATTATACTTTTTTACATATTGAACTATTTTGCAATAGTTCTTAACTATACATTACAAACGTTGTAAAAGTTCAAATATCATACAGTGGTATATCCACGGGTCTAGTTATTATAATCACTATTTGCTTGTTATACCTCTGTGAACAAATTTATACTATCTTCACACATCAACCTTAAAAAACAAAAGATAATGTTTACATTGAACATATACAATAGTATATATAATATATATATATATATATATATATATATATATATATTATATATATATATATATTGTATTACTATTGTATATATATTGTATATCAAACACACACAAACCGCATCACACGCAGAGCAGACAAACAAGACACACCCACCACCAACGTCGTAGCTCTGAAAACCATATCCAAAAAGTCAACCATAGAACCTAGATGTAAAACACACCTACTAAGGTGTAAACAAACCTTAAATCTAGCCACATTCAATGTCAGAACACTAAAAACTATAAACCAACTGCCCGAGCTAACTGCATCTGCAGAGGACAAAAATATAGACATAATCTGCGTACAAGAGCATAGATTTGATCACAGTGAACTAGATATAAAATACCACGAAACAGGTAACGGATGGATTTCGTGTCAGCATCTGTGTGGAAAAACTCCACAAATGCCACTATAGGAGGCGTAGGAATGCTCCTCAGCCCCCAGGCTATGAGAGCACTAAACAGTATAGAAAAAATCCAACCGAGAATCATATGCGCTACGTTTAATGGGAATCCCTGCATGACAGTAGTCTCGTGCTATAGCCCCACTAATGTCAGCGAAGAAACGGACATAGCAAAGTTCTATAATGAGCTATCCTCCTATGCAGACAGATTCCCAAACACAATGTCCTAGTAATTAGGGGCGACATGAATGCGCAGATAGGCATAAGCGAGAACAATAAATACTGCCTACATAACACCCCAAACAGGAACGGCGAATTACTAGCAGAGTTCTCTCTTGAGAACAGGCTAGTATGCCTAAATACAAAATACCAGAAAAGAAAAGGCAAACTATGGACCTACACATACCCAAACAATACAAGAGCCCAATTAGACTATATCCTAATAAATAAAAAATGGATAAATAGCGCAATGAACTGCGAAGCATACTCCTCTTTTGAAGGAGTATCCTCCGACCACAGAATAGTCACAGCAAAATTACGACTTAGCCTACGTAGGAACAAAAGGCAAACCAGTAAGACTGTACGATACAGCTGGTCAACACTTGCCAACAGTGATATATGCAATCGATACGCTGTGGCAGTAAGAAACAGATTCAATATCCTCCAGGAGGCATTTGAAAGCCCCACCGCAAACGAAGAATACGAAAACTTCGTCAATGCCCACCTAGAAGCAGCATCCGAATGCATAGCGACCGAACTGACAGCCAAACGCTCTGTCCCCTGGGAGACAGAGGCAGTTAGAGAAAAGAGAAATAATATCAAAGAAACAGCCCAAATTAATAAAACAAATCCAACTAGCACCAACCTATACAACCTTAAGAAAGCCCAGGTAGCCTTAACCAAAACATACAAAAAGGGACAAATAGAGTACATACAGGCACAAATAAATAATATCAGACAATCGGTAGAAGACAGACAGTCGCGATTACCCTGGCAAACAGTAAACGAAATTAGTGGTAGAAAAAGCACCTCTAAATCAAAATTAAAGGCAACCAGCCAAGAAGATAGACTAAAAAATGGAAGGACCACTTCCAGAAACTGCTAGGAAGCCCCCCAGAAATCATAGAAAGTAATATCCAAAAGATTGTAGATAAACAACTAGATATCAAGCTGGGAGATTTCACAATAGATGAAATCAACCAAGCTTTAAAGAAGCTAAAAGGTAGAAAAGCAACAGGACTTGACGAAATACCCCCGGAGGTGTGGAAGATAGGAAAGTTCAATGACATACTGCTTAGGCTATGCAATGCAGTATATAGACAAAATAGAATAGATAAATGGACGAAAGGCTGCATCCTCCCATTCCCTAAAAAGGGGGATCTCGGAATCGCTAAAAACTACAGAGGCATAACTCTCACTGCTATTGCAGCCAAGATATATAATGCCCTTCTACTTAATCGCATCCGGCCCGAAATAGAAAAAATCCTTAGGAGAAACCAAAATGGATTCCGCAGAAATCGATCCACAACCTCTCAGATCCTGACTATTCGACGGATCATAGAAGGGGTACGAGCAAAGAATCTAGAGGCAACGCTATTATTCGTAAATTTCTCCAAGGCATTCGATTCCATACATAGAGGAAAAATGGAACAAATACTATTAGCATATGGCCTCCCCAATGAAACGGTTTCAGCTATAATGATGCTATACAAGGACACTAAAGCGATGGTACGCTCACCTGATGGCGACACAGATTTCTTTGACATCGCCGCTGGAGTCCTTCAAGGGGACACACTGGCACCATATATATTTATAATATGTCTATACTACGTACTCCGAACATCATTAGATACCATAAAAGAAAAAGGTTTAACACTAAAAAAGGCAAGAAGCAGGCGATATCCCGCACAAACAATCACAGATGCGGACTATGCTGATGACCTTGCACTTCTTGCAGATACACCGGCAAAGGCTGAATCACTGCTACATAGCTTGGAGGAGGCAGCAAAGAATATAGGCCTCTATGTGAACTCCGGTAAAACAGAGTTCATGAATTTCAAAAATAAAGGAGACATCTCCACACTCGACGGCAAGCCTCTTAAGCCAGTAGAACAATTCACATACCTAGGTGGTAATATCTCCTCCACAGAGAGCGATGTTAATACACGAATAGCAAAGGCATGGGCGGCCACAAATAGATTATCAGTCATATGGAGGTCTGATCTCCCTGGCAAGCTGAAGCGACAGTTCTTCCAGGCTGTGGTTGTGTCGGTGCTGCTGTATGGCTGCACCACCTGGACCCTGACAAAGCGTCTTGAGAATAAGCTAGATGGGAGCTGCACAAGAATGCTGCGTGCAGTCTTGAATAAGTCGTGGAAACAGCACCCCACAAGGAAACAGCTGTACGGTCACCTGCCCCCCATCTCACAAACTATCCGAGTGAGACGGACAAGGCATGTAGGACACTGCTGGAGAAGCAGGGATGAACTCATAAGCGACGTTCTCCTGTGGAAGCCAACACATGGACATGCAGGTGTGGGGCGCCCAGCAAGGACATACATTGACCAGTTATGTGAAGATGCTGGCTGCTCCGCAGAGGAGCTTCCAGGTGTAATGAATGATTGGGAGGGTTGGCGAAAGATTGTCATGGATGCCCGTGCTACATGCGCGACATGATGATGATGATGATGATATATAGAATTGGAACGAAAGTTTTGTCCGCTACAAAGTGACATTTATTTAACCAATAAAGACAACATGTAAAGATGTGTCGACAATAAGAGAGAGTATTTTCAACATTACAGAGACACTGACGATATATATATATATATATATATATATATATATATATATATCAATTTTGTTAAGTAATTCAGACCTGAACAGTTCCGTTGTAAGATACTCTGGACCATCTTATTGTAATGGAGATTCGGCGACTGTCTGTAACTGCCACTGCTTACGCCACAATATCTCCAGGAATTGCATAAATTTATCAATGCGTATTTAATTTATAGTCAAAATTATTGATACATGGAATAAAGAAGAACCCTGTCGTATATACACTCAGAAATTAAGTATACAACATGAAATAATCCACATTTTTGTGAAAACAAGTTTTAATAAATACATACCCGGTATTATTGATTTAAAAAGAGTTTGTTTTATTTTAATATATATTTCAAGTTATCTAGCGTATAGAATTTTACAAGGAAAGTATTTACAGACACGAAATAGTAATTTTCTTCTGCATTAAATTTGAAGATGTCTGTGTATTTAACTCTATCCGGTTTAGGCTTGCCCATACCCAGTTTTCGTTACGAGTTCTAATTTAACGATAATTTCATCAAACATGCTTAAAATAAACTCGGTAACAAAAATATACCTACTACCTCTAACGACAGTTTCATTAATCATGCTTACCCGCTCTGCTTCTTTCTTCAGTGACAGCGTTTAAAAAATAAAAAAGGTGTTCTGTAGTTAAATTTATTATTTTGCAATAAAATTATTAATTATTATTAATAAGATTGTAATACAATCTTATTAATATTAATCAATAATATATACATAATTATACGGTAAAAAAAAAAGTTGTTTTGATTGTCGTCTGTCGTAAAACAAGACATATTATTTTTTTAATTTGATGCCCCATAAAGAAAAATCTTAAATATTTGAATTAATTTAAATTTAACTGTTGGAAACTCGGTTTTATTATAAAGAAAACATATTTATTTGAATTTTGACAGCAAAACTATTTTAATGTCTATTATTAAAAAAAAAATATTTCAAATATTTATTTACATTTTTTACGAAAGAGCGTGGAAAATATTAATTTTTACCCCAGTTTCTAGTTCTTTAAATGGATAAGTGTGGAACTCAGATAAATTGACCAAAGAACAAGGAAATTGATGGCGATGCACAAGGCCTTATTCCAAAAATGACATGAACAGACTCTTTGTGTTAAATATTGAATGTGGAAGAGTTATCGCCAATATTGAGGATTGCGTAGATGCAACATTATACGGACTCAATGAACACATTAAAAGGATCAAAGAAAGATTAATTAAATCAAACAATTACATTAATGTCAATAGAAGCAGAAACAGTAAAACAACAAAATCTAAGAAACAAAAATGGAAAGAAAAAGTAAAATATACATAATTCAAGTGACGAAGGGAAAGCCTCAAAATAGAAAGTGAATCTATTTTAATTGCAGCACAAGATAAGAACCAATTATATCATATCAAAAATTGATAAAACACAATAGAATAATAAGTGTAGGTTATATGTTAACATCTATGAAACGTTTAATCACATAATAATTACCCTAATACGATCTAACACAAGGTCAATTTCTTAAACAGAGTTTAACAAGTTTGAATTCAGAGTTTTCCTTCTCCTAGACCGGTTGTTATACCAAAGTAAAAAACAATCAACCGTACTGTTTATCCATAGCTGGAGGGAGAATAGTTGTATGCATACCTATACCAAAGGTATTAGCGCCATGTAAAATACAAACAGCCTCGTCCAGGTTTTGAACCCTGGCTGCCGAGTCTATTTCCTACGTTGATACCCATTATCCAACGCGCCTTCATATTTTAAGGGGTCTATTTGCAGTATAATTCCTTAAAAGTGAATACCCCTCTTTAACCAGCTTTTAGATAAGACCTGTTTCACATTTGTGTATATTTCTTTGTATATTTCGTCAGGATTTTATTTCCTTTTTGGCAAGAAATATTGTCCTTTTTTAATTTAATTCAGAATATATACCGTTTAGAAAGCGGTAATCTCAACGATAAAATCCCATGATGCAATGCATATTTTCGTACTTTCGATTTCCATACTTCGGAAAGTTTAAGACGAGCTAAACTGCTTCAGTCAATGTATTGTCGAAGTTATGTAAATCAAACAAAGATAGCACTGTTGGCAGGACATCTCATGTAGATAGATAAGACTCCAAGAAAAAGAGGTCTCTTGGTAATGAAACTAAACTGCATCTAATGGAGAGGCTGCATTTCTAGAGATCTGGAGAGTATGGAGTGTTACTTTATTGTCATTATTCACAGGTTCCCTCTGATCCGGAGTAGTAGTACGTGTTCTTGTCCCATATATGAGTAAAAAGGACCTTTTAAAAAATGATTCGTATTCGATAGGACCGTGTGCAAAAAATATCTTTAAAAAAACTACACAAAAATGTAAATTTGAAGGAACAGTGTACGTGATTCCCTAACGTCTAAGCATAAATTATCCATAGAAGGGTTGACCTACCTTTAAAATCAATCAATCAAACAACCACCCAACCAACCAACCAAACAGAGAAACTGGCTAAATAACGATCGGTTTATCTCGGTACAGCAACTGCTTAGAGAACCACAGTGTTACGGGTTTAATAGCAGTCCAACTCAGCGCATGAGTAGCAGAGATTGAATCTGTACGATAAACTTGGAAACTGATGGTAGGTGTGGCGCTTCACATCAGTAGCAAAAACAATGTCCCTCGTGTAGCACTAGTGAAAAAAGAATAAACCCGCTCACTGTCCGGCTGATACTGACAATACACCACTTCGCTGACTTTAACATTTTTTTACCATAAATGAAAGTAGGTTTTTCTATTTTGTAGATAGATATTTTGCATTGTTCCAATATAGCAAAGAAAACCAGAAAGACATTTTAACATTTTTTTATTGATTCTTTACAGATAGGCAGTCCATATTCGACAAAAAGTGCATGTTTTTGTTCATACCTGTATATCAACAAACAAAAAAGAGCAATTGAAAAAGAAATAGAGATCTTTTTAGAATAATAATCTCATCATCGATGTGAGTTAAGCTATGAGAAATCCCTTGATATAATGTATGAAATAAAGAAAAATTATTTCAAACTTTTACGATAGAAATCGCATTTATATGAGTTAAAATATTCAATAATTGAATGCAGATTTCTTTTTGGATTTGGTTTATTGTTTCCTGAAGATTCATAAAAAATGTCACCGAACACCTTAACACAATAAAAAAAAATATTTTGGTGACTTTCACTAAAATGATCGTTTAGTTTATTAAATGAAGAATCTTTGTATATTTTCGCCATTACAAAATTGAACAATATATTTTTCTTTAATATATTCTGTTATGATTCAGGCAAAATGATGATTCATTCTCCGAAGACATTTCTTTTCTTTTTTTTTGCAATAACCTCTTTCGATATGCTTTGCATTTTTTCAGGAAACAAATATTTTTCTTTAAATAAATGTTGTTAAGAACGGAAATAATAGTTTGGTTTCATTGCTTTTGATGGCAATTCACCCTTCGTGGCATATTTAATAACAAATCAACCTCGTTTGAGAACAGTAGTGGTACTATTTAACTAATAGCTGGGAGTATGTTGCGGGTCATACCTTTTTCAATGGTATTAGTCCGTTAGCAATCATGATAGCACGACAAGAGTTCGAAATCCACTCTCTCCAGATCGAGACGTGATCATATATTTCTCTCTCACTCTCTCTCTCTCTCTCTCTCTCTCTCTCTCTCTCTCTCTCTCTCTCTCTCTCTCTCCACACACACACACACACACACACACACACATATATATATATATATATATATATATATATATATATATATATACATATATACAAAAACGTAATTCAACTCATTAGTCTTAATTCTGATTGTTTCTAGAACATCCTATATCTGATAGTTTCTTATTTTAAAAGATTGACCAAAAAATCCTTAGATTTGATTGGACCCGATTGTTTTAATCGCTTTCAAAGATAATTTCCTTGAGGATTGCCGCCACAAAGTCTGAAATTTAAATCCTTTATTCCATCTGTGTGTTGGATTCATTTATTTATTTATTTATTTGTTGACCTGCCATTAAGATTTTCAGTTGACCAGATGATTCTTTTATTATTATTATTATTATTATTATTATTATTATTATTATTATTATTTCTTTATCACCCTCCTGACATAATATAAGACAATTATATTAAAAGACACTCGTCCACGCTGATCTTAAACAATCATCACATTTTTAGATGAGAACGGACCTTTCGAATGCTAAGATTATGATAACAGTGATTTCCATTTCCCTAGATAAATTAAGAAACAACGACATCAAAGATGTAAATATGAACGCACAATGGTAGCGATTCTCTAACCTCTCGGCATAAAATACTCATGATTTGGTTGATATGCCGTTAAAATAAATCAATCCATCAATCGTAGTTACAGGATAGAAGTAATCACCCACGCAATATTATATGAAGTACATATTTATTATAAAAAATAATAGTGACATATTATATGTTCATATATATATATATATATATATATATATATATATATATATATATATAATATATATATATATATATATGAACAAAAATACTTTTGTAGACACGTAAGAAATAATGATGAAAAAAATAAAGCAAAATAAACTACTAATTATCGAATTTTAACATCAATTTTCATTAGCGTAATAAAAAGATGAAATATTTCAATCGAAATTTGGAAGGGAAAATACTTTTATTTTTTTAATGTGTCTGCCACTCAACTTAATAAATTAAAATAATTTTCAATTGCAGCATAATTATTTTTTCTACATTTATAAAAGATAATGCACTGGAGAAGTTCATTCAGTAAACATTTTAAGAAAATTAATTCTTTCATTTTTCTAAGGGAAGTCTTACTGTTTGAGGATTTCACAGACTTGAATAATGAATTAACTATTGCACTTGTCTAGGCAAATTTTCACTTATTGTTTTCCCAGTTCAGGTTAAATGTGTGTTAAAATCGCGTTAAGAGTAATCCGATACCGAACATTTTTTATCTTATTTTTCCGGTGTAGGTATCATTGGGGAATCAGAAAAGTTTTAGGAAACGAGCAACTATTTAAATCAACTCTTATTTTCTTATTAAGTCTGGATCTGGCTCAGAAGGAATATCCTAATAAGACAAAACCAAAACAAAAGGAAATCTACAGAATTGCGCGAAAACAACACTATACCAAAATAGCTGATTTCAATAAAAGTTATTTCGGTCAATTCATACTGAAAGCTAAGATTACCTCTAGATAACCGAAGTTAAGCAGCAATGAACCAGCTCAATACATAAATGACTGACCATTCTAGTTGTTTACAGTACTTGCTGTTGCTTGATACCTTTGTTTATCAAAATGACTTGAATAGGCATTAAATGACCCGAAAAAGGTTGATATGTCTTAAAATAACCAACTGACACAGCAATATAAATTTTCCTACCACCACCTCATATTCTCTCCCTGGTCTCGTACCCTGCTTTGGTTGTGGGGTTGGACTACCCATGTAGCGTGTCTTAGACAGAAATAGTCTAGTGGCGCCTCTCCCTCTCCAGGTCCATGACTGTTTAAATTCAGAGTTTTCCCTCGAGAAGGAAAAATCTGAATTCAAACAGTCATGGTTACCTTACCAAGGTTGAAGATCCCAGTCTGGAAGGAGAATACTTTGAATTATACATTTCCAGAGAGTATTCGTCCTATGTAAAATACGTCCACATTTAGGATTTGCACTCGATTATCCGAGTCAATTTCAAATGACGAAAACCATTTTGCCACGAGTGCCCCATCCACTTTCTATTAATTAATGAATTTATTTCAAAATAAACTTATCAAAAATGAAACTCGTTCTTCTGAATATGAGACAAAACTGAATTTAACATTGAAGACTTATTTCTTATGTAGATTTTGATGGCTGTCATTCAAAGAAATAATTTCCATAGTAAGAT
>CM042139.1:103582587-103587587 GCA_023376005.1 Doryteuthis pealeii | reverse complement strand
GAAAAATAAGGAACTGATATACCTACCCTCCGATAAAGGTAAGGAATTCTGCGTCATCTCCCAGAATAACTATAAACAATTAGCTCTAGAACACCTTAATGATAACAACATTTATTCAGAAGTAACAAACATTCAATCAACTCAAATCAAGAATTTAATTAACAGTGCATGGATTAACATATGTAAACATAGAAACATATATAGCAAATACAAGAATAACTTCATCACTAGAAACAGTAAACTACCCATTTTCTATCACCTCATCAAAACTCACAAAACCGGCACAACACTTAAGATCAGACCAATCATTTCCAGCTTGGAAGGACCTCTTTACAAGATATCATGGCTTCTCTCACAAATACTGAAACCTCTACTTTCCACCTTTCCAGGACATGTTCAAAACTCCGATGAAGTCATCCATAGACTACAGCAATTAAATACTGGAGTACTTAAACAAAATAATTACGCGTTCAGTTTAGATGTGGTCTCCCTGTACACCACAGTACCTGCACACCCGGCGGTTGATCTCATATCAGAACATATCATCTCCCAAAACTTCTACTGTCACAATTTAACTGCTGCAGATATACACCAACTACTATCCATCATAGTAGACAATACTTACTTCACGTATAATGGACATACATACAAACAGATGTCAGGATTACCCATGGGATCCAGTATCTCAGCCATACTGGCGATTTCGTACATGGATGAATTAGAACAACGAGCACTAACCATCTGCCCATCATGCATTTTCTTCACCAGGTATATTGACGATATACTTATGTTGACAACATCCAAAGAAGAAGCCAATGACATAGCCGAGAAATTCCATAGTATAGATAACCACATTCAATTCCAAATAGAACATCTAGATAACACTAGTTCCCTAGCACTCCTAGACTTTAGAATAAAAATATCACCTGCAGGCAAAATTTACACTAGCTTTTATAAAAAAAAACACCACTAAAGATCTCTTTGTACACTTCAAGTCAGCACTTCCATTCAGTTCCAAGAGAAGTTACATTACAAATGAAATTAATAGAATACACAATAGATGTAGTGAAGAGACAGACAGAATCACACACACAACACAATTTATGAACACCCTAAAAAACAATGGCTACCCAACTTCATTCATACACCATTTAAATAATAAAAAAACACGGGCACTCCACACACACTCTAACACCTGTTTCCTGAAACTACCACATTTCAGCGAAACAATCACAAATGAAATACGCAAGGCTATTCGTAAAGAGGGACTAGATATCCAACTAGCACACTCTGGACCCTCACTGCGTCAGCATCTAACAAAAAAACATAAGAATGATATTACAACATGCACACTAGCCAACTGTCTAATAAAAGACCCTAACATATGTCACAAAACCTATACAGTTTACCGTTTAACTTGCTCCAAATGCCTTAATTTCTATATAGGAAGTACAATTAGACCCCTCCACATTAGAATCAAAGAACATATCCACACACGTGCATCCTCATTCCACAAACATTTAATCAAATGCAAAAATAAAGACAATAGTTTTTCCGTTAAGATAGAGACAGTAATACGAAACATTGGTAATCTCAGAATAAGAGAGAGTTTATTAATAGCCAAATTAGGTCCTAGTATAAACAATAGATTAGAGCTAAACACTGAATACATAATTAATTAAAATACACGTTCCTCACAGTATATAATACATAGTATGTACATTTCATTATACATATATCAAATGAATATTACATAAATATGTAAATAGATGAAAATAATAAAATTGAAATTGAATTAACGGCTAAAAAGTGTTCATCACGCAAAGTGGGCGTGACGTTTAAAAAAAAGAACACCACGAGACGCGTGCTTATAACATAAAAAAATAAAAAATAAAAAAAATAACGACCAAAACAAAAAACGCATCCATTTCCGAAAATCGTCTCTGAAGATAAAGTTTTACTTTGAAATCGATAGGACACAAAAAATAACATCTTTTTGTTTTCATTTTTTACTTGCATTGTAATTGCTTTCAAATTAATACATTATAACATACTTAACAATGCTTCAAGCAAATTACGAAATTACTTTTTATATATATATATATATATATATATATATATATATATATATATATATATATATATATATTGTTAAATAATGCAGCCATTTTCTGTCTGTAAGTTTAGTCCTTTCTTTTCGTATTGCCGGATTATTTTTGTAATATCTGGCAAAAATTGGCTGATGTATTTGCCATATGTCATAGACCAAGTACTTTTTGCCATATCGTGGGCCATCTTCAAGGTATTTTAAAACCGTACAACAATGGGCTATTCAATTTTCCATTTATATAGGTTGTGTTTATTATTGTTGTTGTTATTATTATTAGTGTTATTATTATTATTGTCATTATTATTACTACTTTTGCTATTATAATTTTATAGTAATTATAGGCATTTTAGAATGTTGGTGCTATTATCAAAGTTTATTTTGTTTAGTTTTGGATTTTTGTGTCTAATATGCAGTGCTTCTAAGATTTTTAGTCGTTGTTTACATGATTGTGTTTCTATAATGGTAGTGTTATCGTTAAGTATTTTCCGGAATTTATTATTGGGACAAGAGTGTGATTTTAGATGTTAGGCTATTGAGTTATTGTCTGTAAGGTGCATTGTAAGCCGTCTGGAAAGGGTAGTTGTGGTTACACCAATGTATATATTTTTATTAGAGATACATTCTCCTAATGGACATTTAAATAGATATACCACATTGGTTTTTTGTAACGGTGCAATTGAGGGGGAGGAATTATTTTTAATGATTAGGTTTGATGTTTTAAATTTTTTATAGTATACTATAAGTTTGATTTTTTTTTTACTAGGGTCATTAGGGAATATATTATTTTTAATTAATGTTTTTATTATATTGTCGTCTATTTTATAATTTTTGTGCATTTGGTTGCGATAATATAGATTTATATATGAGTGTTTAGTGGTTGGATTATTGTTGTCTTTATTTTTTTGTTGATTGTAGTTTTTGATGGTGTGTCTGATTTCATTATCAATTAAGTAATTGGGGAATCCATTATTAATCAGTGTTTGTTTAATGTTTTTTAATTCTGTGTAAAATATTGTTTTGGAGGATGAGATTAACTTTGCACGGGTTATTAGATTATTGATAATTGCTTTTTTATACCGGTAAGAGCATTCACTCTGGAAATTTAAAGTGGATTAGTTTTTATTTACAGGTTTTTTATACGTATCAAAAAGAACATCTAAAAAAGGGATTCTATTATTTTTGTTTAATTCTATAGTGAAGTTAAGTACAGAACTTTTTTGAAATTCTTTTTGAAGTGTGGTAATTTCTTTAGTGTTGTTGGAAAGGATTAATATATCATCGACATATCTTAAATAGATTTGCGTTTTTTTATGCTATTGAATATATTGTTTTCAAGATTACACATATAAAATTGGCTAAAAAGCGGCCCAAGAACTGACCCCATAGACACCTCGTCTTTTTGTATATATATATTGCCTTTGTGGTCATAGAAGGGGACTTCAGTGGTACATATTAATAATATTTTCTTAAGTATGTTGGGATCAATTTTTAGAGAGGGGAGTAGTGGATTATTATAGATATTTGTAATGATAATTTCTATTGTCTTTTTAACTCGTATGTTGGGAAATAAGTTTTCTACGTCTAGTGAGGCTATCATTCCATTATTAGGTTTTTGGGTTTTGATTATTTCTATTAGTTATTGGTCTACAACATGTGGCAAATACATCAGCCAATTTTCGCCAGATATTTCAAAAATAATCCGGCAATACGAAAAAAACAAAGGACAAGACTTGCAGACAGAAAATGGCTTCATTATTTAAAAATATATGCCTACAAGAAAAAATGCTGCCTAAATACACACACACACACACACACACACACACACATATATATATATATATATATATATATATATATATATATATATATATATATATATATATATATATATATGTATGTAGTAGGAATTGGTAGTGGGTTCAAACGAACAATAGCAGTAGAGATTTTTGTAAGAGGGCGGTCAAAAGTTTCTGAGAATGAAAGGGGAATATTGGAAGGAGGATAAGCGGGAAATTATAGGCATTTGAGAACATGTTGACTTGTTTCGAAGTTTATTTTGTTTAAGGTGTTTTTGTTTTTTTGTTTTTTGTTTGATATATAAAGCTTCGATTATTTGAAGTTTTTGTTAGTTTTTAACTTTGTGTAGTGTGAGTGTATTTTCTGTTAAAACTTTGCGGTAGGTAGAGGGGGGCATGAATGAGTTTTTAGATGTTGCATAATAGAGCTAGTATCGGTTAGGTGTAGCGTTAATCTGCGTGATAATGTGGTCGTCGTGTGGCTAATATACGTGTTATTAAATTTGGAGAGGCAGTCTCCTACCGGGCATTTGAATTCATACACGAGATTGGTCTCATTAAGACGACTGGTTTTGGAAGAGGAGTTGTTGTATGTGACAAGATTGGCGGTTTTAAACTTTTGTTAATAGATAATTAGATTTACTTTGCTGTTGATGTTGGTGGAAGAAACATTATTACGTATTAATTTTTTAACGCTGTTTCGTCCAGTTTATAGTTAGGGCGCATTTGATTACGGTAATATATGTGTTGGGTGGAGCTATTGAGTGTGCAATTATTTTCGTTGTGGTTAATATTATGAATGGTTTGTCGGATTTGTTCGTCAACAAAGTAGTTGGGGAATTCATTATTGATGAGAGTTTGTTTAATATTTTTTAGTTCGGAAAAGAATATTGTTTTAGAAGAAGTAAGTTTTGCCCAGTTTATTAGATTTTTTATACTGGCTTTTTTGTATTGTACAGGACATGCACAATATATGATGGAGGTAGGTTTTTTATAAGCATAGATGGTGAATATGTTGTTGTTAGAGTCTAACATAACGTCGGGGAATGGAAGTTTATTGTTTGTGTTAAGTTCATATGTGAGGTTTAGTACGG
>CM042139.1:103545087-103577587 GCA_023376005.1 Doryteuthis pealeii | reverse complement strand
ACATCTGTATTGTTTTAAAACATAATAAAACAAAATGCAATTAATTTTGTGTCGTAATATATTTTAATGTCTATTTGTAAGTAATATTTTCCTTTGGTGTAATAAAATTGTATAATTTCATTGACCATATTAAAATAAGCTTACTCGTACCTCAACTTTTACCTCTCAATACAAATCAAAAATCGACTGAGTGACACCTTCTAGCTCAGAAATCTCAGAAGTTGGTGCACTCGTAATTCAAGGTACCACAACATATATATATATATAATCGAGCCATCCTTTGTTGGGATTACACTTGTCAAGTTTATTTTCTATAAGAAAAAGTATCGAATTTTATGCGATACATGCGTTGTAAGTGCCTTCAAGTAAAAATTTAATATATACTTTATTCAGCAGCGTTTCTAAAATAAACAAACATCCAAAAATCTTATTCACTTCGCCGAAGGGCAAACGGTCTGTTTGTTGTTATTATTCTCTCAATAGCGCCCCCTTACCTATTATGGTAGAGGCGTGAGCATCACTTGACAAGCTTAATTTCGCTAGGATGGTCAGCTGTGTACTGTGGCCGAGGCGATAAAGTGTTTCACTAGTGTTTCACTAGTGTTTCACTGTGTCTGCTGAAGTCCCGGTTTCGATTTCTGTCGGAGGGAAATCGTTAGTATATACCGCTGATGAGACTTAATAAAGTCGAAACAGTCTGTACGGTATTCTACACATCGAGCCATCCTTTGTTGGGATTACACTTGTCAAGTTTATTTTCTATAAGAAAAAGTATCGAATTTTATGCGATACATGCGTTGTAAGTGCCTTCAAGTAAAAATTTAATATATATATATATATATATATATATAAGCATTGCCTAAGAAGATATTTCTTTTGAGAAAAAGGTCTGCAACTTATTCTTACAAACCACTTTTTCCCGAAACCCAAGAAAGTCACCCACTCGCATATGGTGTCTATATTTTGGATACTTTTGCCTTGCCTTGTATCTAGTAGAAGACGAAAAGAAATATTCAGGAAAATAAAATTTCTTATCAACGTTATGCTTGGCTGCCGCAGTTTTCCAGAAATATGTCGGATTTCTTCTGGTCATTTTAGATATTCTTTTAAAAACCTCGAGCCGTTACTTTTCGTTTAATAGCCTATAAACTCAATATGGTATCATTTTCTGATCGTTTCTCTGTATAAAAAAAATTAATAATTCCAGAGGATAACATCTGTAGCCGGTCAAGCAAAATGTTTAAGCACTCTGCATACCAATTGACAAGACATATAACTCATCAATCATCTTCATCTTAGCACTTTACTTGTATCGGATATCTTTGATTGGTACATTTCAATATCGATCGATCTATTCCAGTCATTCCAGCTCAATTCCGATGTACTGTCACTGATAGGATTCGATGTTACTAAAAGCTATAAACAGGAAAATATATCAAAGTTGTCCTTAAAAAATTAACAAGCATTAACCCTTATCTAAAAAATGAGCCAATGCCAATTATTTCCCATCAAGCGGAAATTTTCAATTTGTCCGTTGCTGGTTGGTTGGTTGGTTGGTTGGTTGGTTGAATTTTACGGCATGTCAGCCTTGCTGGGTAATTCTATGCCAGAGACATTTTATTACAAATTAGTAGAAATAATTTTCATTAACTTAGCTCAGTCGGTAGAGCGTCCGCTTGAGAACCACATGGTTCCTGGTTCGATACCAGCCCACACCAATTCAGCGTATGAGTAGCACAGGGATATGTGGGGTAAAGTGAGGGGCTGATAGTTGGTGTAGCGCTCCGCCTCAGACGCTAAAAAACAATCTCATTGGTCTAGCGCTAGTGAAAAGGGGATAGACTCCCTCGCTGTCTGGCTGATACTGGCCACCGCGGTGACTTTTGATTTATAGGTGTATCAATAATCTATAAGAAATAACTTCATGTGTATTAATATTTTAAAAAAAGGTTGGGTGTTTGCCATGGTAACAAATCGAAGAATAAGGTCGAGACAATAACATAGGCTTGACATAACCAGCCAATTGATCTATTTCGGTCTGTCTGACCGCCCGGTTGAAGTAGAGTATTGTATATCACGGGTCCACTCAGTAACCGGTTAACAGACCGTTTATCCATCACAATCCTATCCTCAGTCATTACAAGTCGTCATCTACGGCCAACAGCTGACCCCATTGCGAGATGCAGTCGGTGTGTTCTACAACCCACGGCTACAGTGCTATGCGTCAGTTGCGTGCCTGAATGTTAGGGAAAATATAATAATGCTGAAAAATTTATTTGGACTTTAAAATTCTCCGTTTCTTTCTTACTGATAATTATTTATTTGACTTAGTCACCGGAGTCCTATAAAGAGATACATTAGCACCGTTTATATTTATAATCTTCATAGACTACGTACTACAAACGCCATTACATCTAATAAAGAGAAAGGATTTCACACTAAAAAAAAAGGAAAAAGCGGATGATATCATCCAGAAACTATAAAAATGCAGTCTACGCAGATGATCTAACGCTTCTCTCAAATACACCAGCACAAGCCGAATCACTACTGCATAGCCTACGGAAGGCAGTAAGAAGCATTTTTTATGGGAACTACGATTTTTTTAAAATAGTACACAAGTTCAGTTACCTTGGTAGCAATATCTTATCAACAGAAAGTGATGTCAATATATGCATAGGAAAGTCATAGGCTGCTATCAACAGATTATCGATCATATGAAAATCTGATCTCACTGATAAAATAAAGCGAGAATTATTCCAAGCTTTAGTCGTGTCAGTGATATTTCTACCCATATGCATATGTATATACCTGTTATTTTCATCAGATCTCTAAATTTTATTGGGAAAATTGTACATATTTTTTGGGATTTCCGAATAAACTCTGGTTTTAGTTCTTTTCATCACCTCGTGGGGCGTCGTTTATACGCAGGAGCCAATTAGGCAGGTGGTATTAATTATGGGTGGGTTAGTTTGATGATGTCCACTTCATTATAATCTCATTTAGAGTAAAGGGTTAACCTTCTCTGTACAAAATCATAGACCATTGTGCTCTCAACTTGGACCGGACCAACTTTAATATTCCATTAACAACTTAGAATCATCCTATCACCAACTAACCTAGTGATTTATCTCTCCTCCCCCCCATCTCTCTCTCTCTCTCTCTCTCTCTCTCTCTCTCTCTCTCTCTCTCTCTCTCCATATATATATACACGCACACACACACACATATATATATATATATATATATATATATATATATATAGAGAGAGAGAGAGGGGTAGATAGATAGATAGATAGATAATATGGGTGTTATATCTATAAGTAAGCAGTGCTCAATATGTTTTTTAAACTTCATTTGTATTAATGCATTGGCAGAAACTATTTTTACATTATATATTTCATTAATTTTACGTGTATTAATTGATAGAAACAATGACGTTAGTTGGTTTCTTATATCAACTGTTGTGAGCGATTGAATTCCAACTGTTGCTCTTTGTATATATGATTTGTAAGTGAATTGATTGAATGTAAATACCATTATTTGGTTTTGGGTTTATAAACAGACAGAAACAATTTTCCTCAACCTCATGTATATCAATGAATTTGAAGAAATAATTTTACGTGTGTTAACATACGCGACCACCATCAGAATGACAGTAGAAAAAAGACATTTATTTGTATAAGATAGAATGTAAGTAGGTAAATGTATATGAAGGGAAGGGCTTTGCTCAGTCGGTAGAGCACCCGCCTAAAAATCGCAAGGTTTCGGGTTCGATACCGTCCCCTGCCAATTCAGAGCATGAGTAGTACAGCTTTGGTAGTCTGATTCATGTGGTAAAGTGGGTAGTTGACGGTAGGTGTGGCGCTCTACGTTTAGCAATTAATTTCCCTGGTCTATCGTTAGCGAAGAGGGGAAAGTCTCCCTCGTTTTCCGGCTGATAATTACTATAAATCACTCAGACAACATTACTCACAGAATAATCCTTGGTTTGCCCTGTCTCTATAAGATATACCAATAGTGACGAACAGCAAACATTCAGTCCGCATCAAGGTGTTTGGCGTGGTCACTAGAAATTGTTACGTTATGTCTCCATTCGTCTTTCCACGTGACCTCACACTCAATACAGGGGCATAAAACAACTGCCTGGGGAGGTAGTGCTACTCTGAATGGTGAGAGTGATTGCTGGATAATACTACGTCTGGCAACAGGACCATATCAGACAAGTAGGTGAAGCAAGTCTTTAAAAAATTGAAATTGTTTTGTGTATGTTTCACATATTTGATATCAAGATTATAGAAAATAAAGGTACTGGATTGTTTTGAAGCATGAGCGGATGGTGAAATTAATAATTCGTAAGGATTAATGCTAAAGAAATAGTTACCGATTTCGTCTAGATCTATTTTGCATTTAGGATTTATATATGAAACCTAAAGCAGTCGTTTTGCTTCCGATTCAGAAAGTATGGGAGCTAATATAGAAAATATTTTTTAAAGGTAATCGATTCTGACTAGATTGTAATTTGGAAAACTTAAGCAATAAGTGGCCTTACGGATTGGTTCCTTTTTAAATTGTAATTCAAATATGTAAATCACACGCGAAACTCTTACAATTAAAAAAAATATTTACATAAAAAAGCCTAAGACTGTTTTTTTTTAATCCGCGCTTAGATACTAACTAGATATCAATTGTTTTCTCTACAGAATTAAGTAACAAGTAAGTCTTACGTAGCAGTTTCCCTAAACTCTTCCAATAGGTCTGGTGGTATACTTTGCGTAACTGGTAATTAGGCTAAGATTATCATAAGATGGAGACTTTATTGGTGTATATCCCACATTAAAATCTAACAAACACCTAATCCATTCTTGAATTTTCAAAGTTCGTGGCGGACACTATTGGGGAGGCAACCACACTGTATCTCTAATTATTTAAGACGTCCAAGGTGGTCTCGATTGAAAATGAGATACCCCTGAATCACCCGATCCTCACAATCACCAACCACACAAAATATCACATAGACTGGAAATAATATTATATCAATATCTACCCACCGTCACTCAATATCCAAAATTATATATAAATTCAATTTCCGACGACTTTACAACTTAAAGATTACCCAATCCGTTATAACAATTTCTTTAGATACCACTTAACTTTATGGAGTTAAATCGTAAGACTACTTTATTCTAAAATAATTTTGAATCCAAACATATCAGTATATATATTTTAACACCTAGTATTATACGGCCCCATATGATACAGTAAGAGGCAAAAAATAACAGGCCGATTATATTTTAACTCATTCTGGGTCGCTTATAAGCTTGACGCAGAAAGGAAGGTAACTTTAAAAATTTAACAGAAAATAATAAAATAATACCGCTAGAATTTATTAGTCATTATTTTAATTTAATTTTAATTCTTTTCAAAATTAAAATACGTTATTTATACTTTGTCTTTCACTAATCTACGAATTATAAACGGCTGTGATTTACCTTGTTTTTATGCTTTTCAATCACGTATATGGTTTGTTTTGCCCAAGACGCTAGTTTGGTAAAATTACTAACGCATAACTTTTTGCATTTAAATATTGATTTTTTAATGTTTTTCGCGATAATTTGTTTACAAAAATGGTTAATCTTTTCATATTACATTTCTGAAGAAAAAAAAAGAAAACAGTTTGTGTATTTTTGTATACTTTTAACATGTTCCAGCCTAAACCTACAGATTGACTATCAGGCCAATCGGCCTGTTATTTTTTGCCTCTTAATGTATCATATGGGGCCGTATAATATTAGTAGGCCGTGATTTCAAGTATATAAACCTCACAATTATTTTTTTTTAAATGCAGAGTAAATGTTTTCCTTCATTTTCAATGCCAATTTCTATCTTATATTTACTAAATTATTCTAGTCTGGAAAGCTCATGTAGTATTTTGCTTCCACAACATTTTCAATTTCCCGATCCCTTATTACAAGCATTATTGTAATAATGGATCGGGAAATTGAAAAGCATATGCTTGTAATAATAATTATAATGATAATATATATATATATATATATATATATATATATATATATATATATATATATATATATATATATATGTGAATAAATAAGATGCCTTGGTGTAGATATAAATTTAAATTTATTTCGACATTTCTGTGTTGTCAGTCTGATCTTGGTCGATTCGAAGACCTCGCACCCAGTCTCACTGATGTGATATTCCCGTTTTCCTTATTTTACTTGTATATTTTGCGCGCGCACACTCGTGTGTGTGTGTGTGTGTGTGTGTGTGTGTGTGTGTGTGTGTGTGTGTGTGTTTACATTTTTTCAAATTCAGCGTTCGAAAAGTGGAAAACAATAAAAAATAAGAATAGGAATGAGAGAAAACAGGAAGATTACACCAGTGAGAGAGGGTGAGGTCTTGGAATCGACATATATATATATGTATATATATTTTTAAAAAATTGAGATGAAACAAAGAAATCACAGTGCTCAACCACAAATTTGTAGGAGCTTTATACATACGTCTTTTAGCATATGATGTTGATTACAAAAATTCCAATTAAGAACAAAATTTCATAAGATTAAATGGAAATAACTTTGTGAGCATTTTTTTTTTAAAAATGCAGAAATTCAAAAATTCAAAAATAAAATCCAAAGCATAAAGAGCGTCCACAATAATCAAACGACGTAATTTGCGGTCCAAAAACATAACAGCAAGAAATGTATTCGCATAAACACCAGAAGAATTATTAGCAACCTGATGATGGCAAAATAGCCTGAAACCTGGGTAGTTGCCTATGGAAAGCAATTATATTTAAAAAATTCAACAAATAAATAAAAATAAAAATATATATATATATATATAGAGAGAGAGAGGGAGGGAGAGAGAGAAATGTATATTTACACACTCACACACATATATATAAAGGAATACACATACACACATACACACATGTGTGTATATAGATATAGATATTTTCTTTTGTTTGCCAAAGACCCACCATAAAATGAATGCCTGGGAACTGAGCGCAAATCATCATTGAGATATCCAAGACAAGCATAGTAATTATGTATATTTTTGGTTTACTTCAGAAATATCAACGCCTTTTTTTAATTCAAACAATATCACACGTTTTATGAGTTATACGTACTAGTCCCCCACTGAGGAGAAGCAAGTCATCTCAATCTAGCTCTTAGGGTATATTTCAGAAAGAAAGAAAGAAAGAAAGAAAAAGAAATGAAAACGTCTTTATTTACATTAGAGCGCCGAAAGAATATCACATGTTTCATGTATTATACAGACTAGTCCCAACTTTAGAGAATCAAGTAAGTAATGTCTGAATCCAACTCTTAGTGTGTATCTCAGAAGGAAAGAAAAAGAGAAAAAGAAAACGTATTTATTCACAATCATAATCATAATCATCACCATCATCATCTAATCGTGCAGACTGTACGGATATCTCATGACTCTTCTTCTTCACACGTATCTATCGGCCATTTATATGTAGGTGCACATAAGAGAACCTCACTTATGAGTTCGTCATTGCTTCTCCAACAGTGTCCAGTATGTTTGTGTTACAGGAGGCAAATGTCTATCCAGCTGCTCTTTTGTGGGATGCTGTATCCAGGATTTGATAAAGCCAGCACGCATCACTTGTTTCTACTAGCAATTCGTTTGAGTTCTAGTGGTGCAGCCATATAATAGAACTAACACGGCTACAGCATGGAAGAATTGTCGCTTTATCTTATCAGAGAGATAAGATTTCCATATGATCAATAATCTTTCAAGAGCAGTCCATGCCTTTCTTATGCTTATATTTGTTGTATAGTCTTCTCTTCTCTTTTTACCATATCATAGTATTTAGCTTCTATCTTCTTGTATCTCTTTCCTGCTGGTCGGAAATCTCTGCTATCTCTACTACCTTGAGTTGATTTCCTCTCTGTTTTTCTGGTCTGCTCCCTCGGGAATTCTTGGGACTTTTTCATCTCTGTGTTTGTTATTGTTTTAGTAGATTTTGATATTTTTCAGATGTCTTTATTTAGTTCAGGTTACCCATCACGCGCTGAAGAAATATCTATCTTGTAGACACATTTGTCTCTTTCAAAACTTAAGGTAGAACTCTGTATTCAAGTTTACCTACCATTCCAACAAACCAAACTGATCAACCAGAAAACAGCCACCAGGGTCATCGAAAGGTCATCGAAAGGTCATCGAAAGGTCAGGCTCTATATTTTAAAATCACCGTTATTTTTAATTTCTATTCTATCGTGAATACCCCTTTTCTATTTGTTCATTATGACGATTAGAAATTATTTTGAACTAATTATGAATAAAATACTTTCCAAATAAAACATGTATTTTAATGATAATGATAATGTATAAGTGAATAGAAGTTTAAGCACTTTATGGGGTGTCTGATCTAACCTTAATAATTACTCGACAAAGAAACAAAATACAAAAAGAAACAAATCTATAGTGGAAGAAATACAAGAAACAAGTAACCAACAAAATAAATGCAAAACAATAAACTTAAGTATGCATTGCTAAATTATAGTTTTAATATATATTATTGATTGATTTTATCGGCATGTTAAACCGGCTATGGATATTTTATGTCTAGTCGTTAGGGACACACGTTCAATGTACGTTTAAATGTACATTTTTTGTGTAGTTGTTTCTGAAGTCATTCTTTTTATTTTTTGTACTCAGTCCCATTAAATGCGAATAATTTTCAAACAGATCTATTTGATCCACAGATGATGTTTATAGGTACTACCACTCCGGTTCAGAATGGACCTGAGAGTATCGGAGGCAGTGAAGCGATACTACACACTACTCAGAAGTAAAGCCTTCCTACCGGATGAACTTTAGTGTCACACCTAGGATACCTCCTATTGGTGAGGGGTTAGCACTATGCAGGAGATACAGTTAGCATATTCTAAAGACAATGACCTTCTCCAAATATTTAATGCATATGTTTGAATTAAGAACAGATTTTGGAAGAAGAGAAAAAAGAATTCCTCCACAAAGTTTAAAGCTTAAAGTCAAGTCATGTTGAAAGTACCGACTCCCGCTAGATCAGGCAAGGTGGGTGACCATTTAAGCAAGAGTAGGTACTGTAGTAACCTGAATCATTTGTTTATCAAAATGATCTAATTCGGCATTAAACCCGAAAAGGGTTGATATGTTGTAAAACAACAAAAAAGACAAACAAACACTGATTATATACCAAACCTTTGTAAAAGTTTATACAAGGCATTTTGAAAAACACAAAAACAAAGCGGATATACTTAACCCTTATGACACGAATGGATGGCATCTATGCCACTGCCTAGAAAGAACATATACTAAAGTAACCTAAATTCAGTCTAGGAACCCCAATTTCTACATCGCTATTGCCTAGTAAAAATATAACCAAACAGACTTGCTGTTACATCTGAGCCATGGTTGTAATATGTTGTTATTGGAATACAGTTGTCTGTTCTTTAAATTCCAAAAGCACTGTCAAATAACAGCTTATAACATTTTACATTTCCATCTATTTCTCACGCAAGAACTTAGATGTAGGAAACTCACACTTTTAGCAACTGATTTTAGAATATTAGACAGAACTACAATTATGCACCAGTTGAATACGTAATGGAGTGACCACTTAAGCAACAGAAGGTACTGTAAGAAATCTTTCCTGTGTTTATCAAATAGCTTGATTCGGCATTAAAAAGGTTTGATATGCCATAAAACAAAACAACCAGCCAACCAACTAAGATTTAAATCACTAGATTGTCCACTGTTTAAAATAACAATCAATCTTAGTCTGACGGCTGTGGGCTATTTGCAAATAATTAAGATCAAAGATGGTCTTCCAATCAGACAAAACCGATGTGATGAATGGTCGGTTAATTTCTCAGTGAAAATGTCTCATTCCTGTTTAGAGTTTGTCTTCCTGTCTCCTAGAAAAATGGATGTAAAAAGTTTCAGAGAAAAAGCACTGGTCTATTCAGAATATATTGATTTGTAATTTGTTTAGAATGCTGATACTATGCACAAAAGGTGAGACAGGTATTTGTGATAAACACATTTACCAATTCATATATGGAAGAAGGCATTACCTAATTTATTGATCTTTCCGATCGATCGAATTCATTGTCATAGATCTTTTCAATCCGATTAAGGAAATTAAAAAGCACACCAAATTCGTTGCACGAACCATTACTTCCAGCGACTCTGAATAGGTAGTTCATTGAAGCGCCCTATCTCTTTAAGTTCAAGTTCAGAAACGAGCTGGCTACTTCTGGGTGTAGGGCACAAGTTATCCATGACCAGGGGAAAGATTCTAAGTGGGTAGACAAAGTGAGGGCGACAGAGTTCGTCTAGCTAGTCAAAGATATTATCAACTGCAATCCAAGTAAATCGACGGAAGCCCTCACTGAGATACCTCAAGGTGAGGATCGGGAAGTTCGCTTAGGGGAGGTCGCAGAGGTTACAGTAGAACTCTGTTCACTTTTGTCGGCGATGTTTAGAATATGCTGACTCTATAGTTTGCTGAATGTTAACTACCCCGCTAGGTGTGTCCTGGATATGACACTAAACTGCACCTGATGGCAAAACTCCAGTTTTGGGAAGTGTGAAGTATCTGGAACTTGAGTATGGAATATCCTTTGATTACTACCTGGTTCACTTTTATCCAGAGTGGTACTACCTGTTAGGGTCCTATCTATGGGTCAAATAAATCTGTCTGTAAATTATTCGTATTCAATAGGAATGTGTGACAAAAAGCATCTTCAGAAACAACTACACAAACATGTAGATATGAAAATATAATAACCGTAATTCTCTAACCTCCAGGCATAAAATAACCCTAGAAAGTTTGATATGCCATTACAATCACTTAATCAACCAACCAACCATATAAATCTCTTGATGTCGTTCACTTAAACAGAAAAGGTATTTCTCTATAGAACTCCGTGGAAACACTTCACATAAGAATTTAAATTGATAAGATGATTTTAAAATATCCAATTAGCGACTAATCTTGTTATGTAGACTTATCATTTCTGCTATTTCTTATTGTTTATAATAGTTTAATATGATCATTTCAATGACAACAAAGATTGTAAAATAAGTCTTTCACCCGATGTAGACAGATACTTCAATAAGATAATAATACTCTTAATATCGTAATCCCCAGGAAAATGTAAGAAACTGTCTCAATAGAAAAACAATATGATCATGAAGTCGAAACATGGTTAAATCGAACTTAACGGACCTAAATTTCACCATCGTATGTCAACCCGCTGAAAGAAGAAGAAAAATACTAACAATCAGGGAATTAACAGAATTTAATGAAACTTTGAGCGTTGAATGAATAAAAGATATAATGCACCATTATCTTATTTTAAAATCTTTTACATTTTTTCAGGTCTGTTAACTTTGAACCACGTATATTTGAAGCGTAACACAGATTCTCAATAATACGAGGTAAAAACTTAACTGACCTGAAATAATGTAAAAGGTTTTTAATAAAATAACTGATGCATTATATATTGTATTCATTAATATATCAACACTAAAAATTTCATTAAATTCGGTTAATTCCCTGATTGTTGGTATTTTTCTTTCGGCGGGGTGACATACGATGGTGGGATTTAGATCCATTAAGTTCGATTTAATCCAAAACATAACACTATTTCCTTTTTTTATACAAATTAACTCTCATGGAAAAGAGTAATACAGAGTATGTCAAGTAATTGGAGATACATTATATTTTTTTAAAAAGATATTCAATAGAAAAAACAAGTACATAAATAATTCGGTTTTATATGTATTTACGCAACACCTTCGCCCGATGTTTGAATTCAGAGTTTTCCGGTCTAACGGTTGGGATACCAATATTTAAGAGTTCAGTCTGTCCTAATACTTACCCATAGCTGGAAGGAGAATAGTTGGAGTTATACCTTTCTCAAGGCGATTAGCGCTATGAGAAATGCAACCAGCCTTGTCCAGGATTTGAACTCGGGTCGCCGTGTCCATTTCCTACGATAAACATTACAGAATGAACGTCTCCTAAAAATCCCGAATAGGACTAACTAGTCAAAACATAATACTATTTCCATCCCATAATAGTTGTCAAATATTTATAATTATTTACTGCTCAAAATTTAACAAAACTTACGGGATATAATCGAAAATACAGTGTGTGCTCATGTATTTATGGATATATTATATTATTACAAAAAATATATTCAATAAAAAATGTAAGTAGAGAAATAATCATATAGAAAACAATGCATTAAATGAGATTACATTTTAGCATTTTTAGTTTGTATCTAAGTTGAATATAAAGGATGCACTCTAAATTCTACAACAAAATTGCCCTTAGCTTTCAACATTTGGAAAACAGTCGAAGCTGACATAAAGAATTTATTTGTGAGATCTTTAACTCTTGCCCCTATTTGGTGTTGCTTTATCATTTCATATTATCTTTCTATAAGTTGTTCTTGCGTTTCAACGTCGAGTTAGTTTCTGATGTGTTCTTTTCTTTTTATTTTTTATATCGTGAGTGATGAACTAAAGACAGAAAAAAGTAGTTGGGTGGTTGGTTGGTTTAATTTTAAGACATGTCAATACGTGGGTTATTTTATGCCGAACATGTTTAATTTATTGGGTATTCACTTTTTAAAACTCATTTTTAAACATATTTTTAAACTCATTTCTTGATCTCTTTGTCCCATAAATGGGACTCTAACAGGTACTACCATTCCCGGTCTGAGTGGTCCTGAGAGTGCTTACAAGGAAAATGTATTCCACTCTCCTCAGAGCTCAAGAATTGGGATCTCACCACTAGATGCAGTTTAACGAGATGTCCAGGACACTAAGCCCCTCAGTCACCACCTTCTAGCCCATATATCTCAAAATGGTTGGGGATATTCCACAAAGTAATTCGGTGAAATTAATTTACACAAACTTATCAGTCAGATAGGTGAAAGGTAACAATCTGTAGATAGTTCAGTTAGTATGTAGTACAAGCACTGTGGAGGTGCGTGGTATAATGATTATCGGCGTAGGAAATTGACTCGATGTCCGAGTTAAAATCTTAAACGCGGCTATTTGCATTTCACATACCGCTAACATCCTTGTGAAAGGTAAGTGGTTCCATCTTGGTGTAATGATTAGCATGTCAATCGCTGGGATCCCTTACTACAGGATAACGAGTTCGATCGTCGCTGGATACGTTATGCTCGCAACCTTGTGTCACATCCTATACTTGGTGAACGGGTTACGTAAATACATACCTTTATGAAATGTATGTATTCAACTATTTCTCTCTATCTGGTAGGGCAGACTGGGCTCTTTAGACTTGGTATAGCAATCACTCTATGAGAAGCAAAACTCTGAATTCAAAACAGTTAATCTCCGCTTAAGAAATTGGGGTTGTCTCGCATTCTAATCGTGGGGGCTGTCAATATACATAGCTTGGGCACTGATTGAGTCGCTCAGTGCAGATGTCGTTGTGCCAAACATAGACCAGATGACCAAACTTGAATACAGATGAGATGCGGTGAAATGCGCTGAAGTACAGATTTGAAGCACTGATGGAAAGTTCACAAGAGTGCAGAATCGAACACGAAGACGAAAACGGCGCAGTTGAACAGACTTGACAGTTTATTTAAAAAAGCGTAGAATTTTCCTTCTTTAACCATGCCGAGGTGAATTATTAATTGCCGAATAAGCAAGAGAGGGAATACCTATGTTTTACTAAGCACGGACCACCCATTCACTTACTGAACAATGTTGACATATCAAATGTAAAACTTTTATTTTAAAAATATCATTTTTTTAAAATTTGCACTTTAAAAAGAGGGATTTATAATTCTACAGTTTCGTTAAGCTTAAAAATCTAGCTAGTAAGGAACTAAGTACAGTACTGTGCGTTACGGGGACACTTAGTCCGCTCAGCCACCGCAATCCTGTCCTAAAGCATTACGGGTCGTCAGCCACGGCCATTTTCTAAATTTTCTAATTTTTTATATTTGTTTTCAATCAGTTGATTTATTTATTGAGTGAGTAAATCTAAATGAATGTCAGTCAGTCTACAGTTATATTATACGCTGAAGTTACGGTATCGTGTTCATTGTAGATTTATATTTTCGGAGAGGCCCCCTCCGATCAATCGGCTGGTCACCTCAAGCCCTAGCACCTATATGATTTTCCCAACCCTATTGCCCTTATGGCAAGCCCCAACCCCTTTTTATCATATGGGTGCTAGAAGGCGGTGGCTGCGGGTCTACATGTCCTGGGAATGACGTTAAACTCTATCTGATGGTGAGGTTCCAGTTTTGGAGGTTTGGGGAATGTGGAACACCCCTTCATCACCATTGCTCCCTGGTCCACTCTGACCCGGAGTGGTAGTACCTGTTAGGGTCCCTCCTATGGGTTAAATAGAAAAATGTATTTATAAAAAAATTGTATTATCCATTAAGAATTGATTTATTTCAAAACTTTATCGGCATTAAATGACCCACTGAGGTTGATATGCCGTAAAACAAAACAAACCAAACCAAACCAAACATTTATATTTACATTTTTGTGTAGCTTGTGAAGAGGTTTTTTAGATGGTGCTATCGAATACAAATAATTGTTCCAATCTATTTGACCCATAAATGAAACCCTAATATGTTCTACCACCCCGGGTAAGAGTTGATCGGGAGTAATGGCAATAGAGGTGTACTTCACACTCCCTAGAGCTACATAACTGGAGTTTCCCGAGCATACACAACATTTCCTAACTAAGTAGGACTGAGCCTATTCTAGTAGTGACCACCCCAAGCGGAGATTTAAGAGGTTTGAGTTCAGACTAGTGGCCTAACCAAGGTTAAAGAGCCCTACTGTTTACCCGTAGCTGGAGGGAGAATAGCTGGAGGGAGAATAGCTGGATTCATTCCTTTCCCAAGGGTATTAAGCACTATGTAAACTGTGATTTCGTCCAGGATTTGAAATCAGGCCGACGAGTCCATTTCCTATGACTCTAACCAGTACACCACCGCGCTCTCCTAAGAACACTACCGCGGTCTTCGTAATTTTAGTATTCAATACACAAGACAGCACTTTAGGGGTATTACCCGTTTGTAGAGGATACAAACAGGGTATTCTAAGCCTCGCCGACAGAACGAAGCTCAGACATGGGATGTTTAAGTTCCAAGAGTTAAGTTGTTTTGAATCTTGGCAAATTTTCATTTTTTTAATTTTTTTACAAGTTTTCTTCATGCTCTGACTATTTTATTTTCGACGTACTTACTTAAAAGGGATTTAGATTCGGTACAATGGTATAAGCCAACAATGAGATAACAATAACGCGACAGAAATGAATATAAAAAAAAGAATATTTTTCTTCAATACCAGAAGGTCACGTTTTCCTGTTCCGCAAACGGAAATACAAACTGACTCTCTAGTCATCTGTCTGATATCCTATCGAAGACGTTTGACCCCCGATTTTTTTATTTTTCATTAGCTTATCTTGTAAAGCAAGCCAGTAGCTGGAAACAGCATTCTCGGTGTATTTCTATGGCTTCATATAAAAGTCAGAAAACTTCATAAAAATATACTAGATGGAAACTCGTCTACCAAAACGTTTAGAAAGTTGATAAATACATCGGTAGATTAATGTCTCTGGTTGGTTTTAATAGAATAAATTATTGGAATAATACAACTTCATTCTAGACAGTGATGAGATAGATTCGTTTTTAATTTTCAGTTTGGCAATCCTGAGCGAAAGTGTAATTTCAAATTATATGTCCAGCAATGAAACAAAAAAAATTTCACAAGTTAACACTAGCTTATGGATATTAAGTTCTACGTAGAGCGCACATGTTTAGGTGAAACTGCATTTTTAGAATGCCGAGAAACTAAGAAGTTTGGAATTATAAGTTAAAGTAGAACACGGGATTGGGGTAATAGGAATAAAACCTTTGATCTCATAATTGAACATGTGACAATTTAAATTTCAAAACTCTAACCCAGTAGTAATCATAATAATAATAATAATAATAATAATAATAATAATAATAATAATAATAATAATAATAATAATAATAATAATGAGTGTATCTAGTCAGAATTGCTTAAAAAAGAAACAAAGTCGAATTAGTTATAATATAATAGTATTCATGAAGTGTATGTAAACCCACAATATTACGATAAAAAGCAATAATAACAAGATGAGGCAAATCATGTAACAACAAATAATATTAACTATAACGACCATATTAACCCAGAATGTTAGGATGAAAAACAATAACAAGATGGGATAAAACTCGTAATGTAATAATATTAATAAAGTTGTATTTCAACACAGACTATTTGGATAAAAAGCAAAAACAATAAGATGGGATGAAACTAGCACTACAATATTAGAATAAAGAGAACATCGAATACAGTGATACGATAAAATGTAACAATGATAAGATGGGGTAAAGATACGAATAGAATAACATTCATAATGAAGTGTTTATCGACCAAAAATGTTAGGATGAAAAGCAACAATAATGTGTGGTGAGAATTCTAGTAGAATAATAGTAGTAATGAAAAGTGTATCAACCTACAATGTTTGGATAAAACGCAACAATAATAAGATTGTAATAGAATAATAGTAACAATGTTTTTGAGCGAAAATGATTGGTCATTGATTAGCATTTTTCAGTTTATTCTCTATCACTATGACAACATAAAAACAATTAAAAAATGAAATCAGTCTCTTCAGATTATTGACATACACTCTGTAAACAAACCCCCTGTTAGCAGGGCTTAGAACATTCTGTAGAGAAGTAATACAACCGCCACACCCCAAAAGGGATGTTGTACTAAATTGTTCGTGTTGAGTTTTATATATGTTTGTGTCCCATCTATGGATCAAATAGATCTGCTTAAATACGATTCGTATTTAAACAAACAAAAAACAAACAAAACAATACCAAACAATTACATAAACAATGAACCTATGAACACGTTTCCTTAACCTCTAGGTATAAAATAAAACTAGATAGGTTGATATGCCGTTAAAATGAATCCATCAATATCTTTAAACTAGTTTTGAATAAAATAATATCCATATGGTACCAAAGACTCTTTGATCCGCTGACCCCATTCACTCATCACAGGAGGAGATTGTGGTGTATCTGCTATCGCCATAGGAAATGAACTAGGCAAGCCGAGTTCAAATCCTGTACAATAATGTTTGCTATTCACGTAGAGCAAATATCTTAAGAAAATGTATGGATCCAACTATTCCCCCGCCCAGTTATGGGTAAATGATAAAGAAGACTATGCTCTTTAGCACTGATTAGGCAACTAGTCTAGAAGAAATCTCTTAATTCAAACCAGTTTTATTCCATTAAAATACTGGCGTTTTATCGCTTCTTTGTAGTGGTGGGGAGGTTGTGTAAATACATACGCGGTGGCACGAAACTCACCGAATATTTTTTTTAGTATTGAAACATTTTTAATTAAAAGTAAGTAAAGTTGGTGGATTGTAATATTGTCAATTTCAGCTATACTGCAAGGGGGCCTATTCCCTTTTCGCAGGCACGAGGAGAATTTGTTTTGCTGACGTGGAGCACCACACCTAAAATCAGCTCCCAGATTCTTTACCGCATAGATCAGATGATTTAATCTGTGCTACTCATAATCTGTATTGGTGGGGGCTGGAATCCTACCCGAAAACTTGTGATTCCGAGGTGAGATGCTATACCTACTTTTTTATCATATTTATTTTAATTCTTTGAAAAATACTGAGCTGATTGTGAAATATATAATCCCTCAAATAAAATAGACTAATATATATATATATATATATATATATATATATAAATATATATATATATATATATATATTACTCACAAAGTTACTACCAGGTTTTCATTGTAGTAGCATAAGTAGTTAATCCAAAAATGATCAATTTTTGAAATTCTAAACTTGAAAATTATTTCAAGATCTTATTAATACCATCATTATAACTATAAAATATAACTATAACATAATTATTGAAGCGTGATATAGTTTGTGATTCATGATTAATACTATAAACTATAGATTAAGATATGAAAACAAGTAACGCAACAATCGAAGACAGTGTTAGTTGCGAACTTCCGGTGTTGTTTCTGGGAATGGGAACAAGGTCTTAGTTGGCGTGAAATGTCCAGAAATAAAATACAAAAATGAGGTTCATTATAAGATTAAAACACGGTTGACTCTGAATGGTCATTAATTAATATTGATAACTGTCAGTTGTTATTATTCCTGAAACATCTTAGATTGAAAGTTTAAGAACATAACTTTAATCAAAATTGCTCAATATTTCTTACAATTCAAAATACATATCTTATTATAATGGAGATTCGGTGTCTTTCCGTAACCGAAAATACGTCCCAGTTTACGTCACAAAAGGAATTGCGTAAGTTTATCAATGGGTATTTAATTTCTTGTCAAAATCATTAATATATTGAATAAAGAACTGCCCTGTATTATATGTACTCAAAAATTAATCATGCAAAATTAAACGGTCCATATTATTTCTTAAATTAACTTTTAACAAATGCATGCCCGGTATTATTAATTCATCTCTATTTTGATTTATTTCAATATATATCTAAATTTATTTAACGCATAGAGTTTTACGAGAAATACATAGTGTTCTACATTCAATTGAAAATATTTGTGCATTTAACTGTAATCGGTTAAGGTTTGCGCATTTCCGCTTTTCATTGCGAATTTAATTTTAACAGCGGTTTCGTCAATCATGCTTAACATAAACAAAAAAAATACTTACTCCCTCTAACGACAGTTTCATTAATCTTGTTTACCCGATCTGCTTCATTTTTCACATTCAATGATACAGGGTTTAAAAGAAAAATAGGTGTTCTGCAGTTAAATATTTTGCAATGAAATTATTGATTAATATTTGTAAGATTATAATATAACCTTATTGATATTAATTAATAATTTATGTCTTATTATACGGTGAAAAAAAAACGTTCTGTTTTGATTATCGTCTGTCGTAAAACAAAACAAACATATTTTCATTTGACACTCCCTCCCCCCCCCCCTGAAAAACCCTTAATATTTGAATTAATTTGAATTTAACTGTTAGAAACTTGGCTTTATTTGATAGAAAACATATTTATTTGAATTTTGACAGCAAAACTATTTTTATGTTTATTATTTTTTAAAATATAAGAATTCAAAGATCTGTTTGCATTTTTACGAAAGAGCGCGGCAATAAATCATTTTATATCATTCTGGAACTAATTTTTACACCACCCAGAGGGTGTTTTTGCTAGTATATATAATTAGTTAAATTTTAGTACAGAAAGTGTTGTGTAACGTTGTGGCTCGATTAATATAAATGATGTTGTAGGTAAATATCAATATATGACGGGGCGATATCAATTTAGAAATGTGTTTATGGCTAATTTAAAGGAATAGTGGTGCAAATTGTAACATTCGTCATATTCTTATCTTATACTGTTCAACTTATCTCTGGGCTGGGTCTAGTTTTGGGCTCTGCTATTCTGGATCAAAGTAGCTGAGCCTGTCTGTGTCGGTTGGTGGATCTGTTGTTGTGCTGGGTGGCATTCTTGCTGTTCTTTGAGACTGGAACAAATTGGGAATCTCTTGAGGTTGCCTCGACTTGTGTCGCTGCTTATTTTATAATAACGAACACAAAATGTTCGTGTCGTTCTTTTTTCAGCGTTCATATTTCATTTTACCCCCAAGTTAAAATGCCTTGGAGAACAGTCACTCATATTGCGTCTGTTCTTTTCAAACATTCAGCCCAGACTTTGACTTCCGTCGGTCTATTCCGATAATACGCAACCGACTCATTTTAACAGCAGTGAGGTGTTGTCTTAACAATTCCGAAAGCTCCATAACTTAAACATCACCACCACTTTCTAATGTAAATAGGGGTTTCTACAAGACAAAAACCATCACTGATTTTAAACAGGTCAACACTTCTTTATCTCAAATAGATCTATTTGACGCATGGATATGACTATAACAGGTACTACAATTCTATAGTCACACGTATTGGTTATCATCGAAATCTTGGACGAGGCTGGTAGCATTTCATATAGATCTTATACAATTGCAAAAGGTATGCATTTTATTTTTCGATAGGGAAACCTGTCTAAGCATAGGAAAAAAATGCGTAATTAAACTAAACTCCGCTTAGAAATAGATCGTGTGTCAAATCCTATTTGTGCAGTTAGTGAAAACCAATCTGGGTTGGCCATCCGATCTTTGTGTAATGGATAGCAAGATAGTCTCGCAGATCTATTATGATGACTGAACAGCAAGTTCGATCCTCATTGGATATCCCTACTTGCCAACTTGTGTCACATCCTACCTAAGTCAAACAGGTTCAATAATATAAGGGCTTCCCATCATGGTGTAATAGTTAGCAAGCTAGTGTCGCAGATCCATTACTACTGAATAGTGAGTTTGATTCTCGATATATGCCACATATGTGTCACATTCGACTCGTGGCAAATGGGTTGGCTAAATATTTACTACAATTCAGTGTCAGAAAAGTTTTGGGACTAATGCCAACGAGGAGGTGACCCAATGCTTCAGAAGTGGAGCTTCACCAAACATTTCTAAGAAAATAACGTTAATTTAAAAAAAAGATTAATAGTAATTTTTTTCTCTACTGTCAGACTCATTACTTAATGGACAGACTTTGTATTTTAAGCAAGCAATTTGGCGCGACATCACGTTCGGACAATGATTGCAACAGTGTACGTTCTAACTGGGGAAAGCGAAGTGAACACGTACCAAATATCTTGAATTATTATTAGGGCAACGGTCAAATGAAAAATCTCTACTCACGACGCATTCGACCATTAAGAGCATCGACATCCATATAGTGGGCAAATTCTGCATTCAAATAGTTTAAAACCAAAAACATATAGTATACAAAAAGAAGTAAGATCTTCACTTCTATCTATTTCTCATAACAAGAATATATATATATATATATATATATATATATATATATATATATATATATATTTGATAAAATATAACATTTTCTCAGAGTTGTAAAGATCCCGCGATAGATAACAACGACTTCATTTATTCATGTCTGATTTAATCATCTTTCAAAATATCACGTTTAAAAGACGGTAATGGAGACTGTAATGCAATGCTGAGTGTTCTTCACTTCAAAATGATATATGTCTATATACCTTGGCATACACCTTAACCTGTGTATGTACGTGTGTACCTATGTTTTTGTGTCTATAAATGATTTTTATGGCGACCATTCAAAAGTACCAACTTAATAATAATGGAAAAGAGAAGAACTACGACAGATAGATCAAAAGACAGGAGAATTGATGACAATATCCAAGGCATTTCATCCGAGAAATGGCAGGCAGACTATATGTATTAAGAAAAGAAAGTTAAAGACATCTCGCCAACATTGAGCATTGTATAGATGCCACAATGGAAGGAGAATCGTAGAACTCGAAGAATAAATAAAAAAGAACCAGGAAAGATGAATTACAGCAGCTAATAACAGCAATTGCAACATACAGACAAGCAAAAAAACAACAAACTAGAAAACAGAAATGGGAAGAACTGGAAATGTTATATTGATACTTAGAATGGCAGATTGGAGAGGTTGCACATGAAATAGACTGGGCATGGTTAAGAAAAGGAAACCTCAAGAGAGAAACTGAGTCGCTCATAATTGCAGTACAAAGCAATGCTATAAGAACAAATTATATCAACAGCAAATGTAGGATGTTTGGAAATACGGATGAGACGATAAACTATGTAAGAAACGAATGTAGCAAACTAGCACAATGTGAATACAAGGCTAGGCACGACTGTGTTGAAAAGGTGATCCACGAAGAAGTGTGCAAGAAACTAAATTTTGACCATAGAACAAAATGGTATATGCGTAAACCAGATTCGGTTCTGGAGAATTAAATGCATAAAATGTTGGGGGGATTTTGAGATACATTGTTTCTTTTAGGTCTCATTATTCAGTAATTTTCCTGAAATATTTTTTAAAGCCGCTCTAGCACTGTAGATGGCACTTCATTGGGTTTTTGGACCAACAATGACACTTCATGCATTGAGTACATATTACATTTTATTAAGCTACATCTAAATATTTCAGTAATATTTAAACTTACTTTAAAAGTTCAATGATAATTCTTCTGCTGTCATTTAATTTAAAGAACATTTTATGTACTCAACTCCTTACTTTCGGTACAAACAATTATTTCTATTTTATGGGGGACTTTTGCTGGATTTAGCAATTCTTGGCTATTTCCAAGTTATAAAAACTATTATAGTAGAAAAAAGGAATTTGGGGCAAAAATTCACGGAAAATTTGCCGAAAACAATCGCAGTAATTAAAACTTGGGAATCTAAAATTTCAGGATTGCGAGTCAAGATTCGGAATTTTATCAATTTGTCTACGGAGTCGACCTGATTCCGAACTGGTGTATGTTTGGCTACGGTTTCTAGGAATAAAGTTGAAAAAATATGATAAACTGTTATCCACATTTATTATTATAGATAATGTCCATTTTATAACAGTACGGCTATGGTCTCAGGTTCGTTGGTTGGATTTTATGGCATGTCAACTCTTGAGCTATTTTATGCCGAAGATGTTTTATTCATTCTTGTTGGGTATTCAATATTTTAAACGCAATTCTAAACACCTTTTTAAAACTAATTTCTGGTCTATTTAACCCAAAGATGGGACCCTAATAGGTAATAATGGTAGCACTCTGAGTCAGAGTGGACCTGGGATTAATGGCAAAGAAGTGGTACTCCACACTTCCCAGAGCTCCACAACTCCAGCCTCGCCACTAAATACAATTCAACGTCATACCCAGGAAACATGGCATCTAGTAGTAAAGTTGGACAAATGTTATATACTGACATTCGCATTTATTTATTATTATAGATATATTCATCAATGAGTGTCAATGTAAAAGTAGAAAGCATGTTTTTATTGATGTAGACTGGAATCCTTTATTTGCTTTCTGATTCATAAGAAATAATAATTGTCGTAGGTATAGTTGCTAATTAGTTAAATATTGGATATTATTAAAGTGCCCCTTGCGAAAAATGTTCTCGGTAATTGTAAATTTGTAGTAACGCAATAATTTAATTCACGGAACTACTCAATTATTCTCATAAAATGTGTCTAGAAATTGACTCAAGATAAATATATAGTGGTCTGACCTTGTTCAAATCAACTATTTCCAGCCAAAAGCATTTTGTGTCGTGTAAATGTGAGCGAGACAGGCTAGCTGATCGTTGTTGATGAATTTGAATAATTTATGAATTAGTAACTTCATCATCTAAAACTACGTGTGCCAAGTGAGTTTTGCAAACAAATATAACGGAATAATTTGATGTGCGAAAATACATTTTATTCTCATAAAAGTGTGTGTCCAGACATATACATTAACTCGAAAATGGACATTATGGCTTATTTTACACCACAGTCCCTTAAGGGCATTCCATCTTGGTTGGATATTAGGCATGTAAACCCTTGAGTTATTTTATGTTGAAGACATTTTTGTTTTATTCACTCTTGTTTGATATACAGGTTTTTTTAAACTCACATTTTTAAACACATTTTTTATCTATTTAACTCATAGAGGGGACCCTAACAGGTTTTCCCACTCCGGTTCTGAATGGACAAGTGATTAATGGCAATTAAGAGGTTCTCCGCACTCCTTAAAGTTCCAGAATTGTAACCTCACCACTAGATGCAGTTATATCCAGGACACTAAGACAGTTAGCCACCCCCTCTAGTACAAAAAATAATTTGTGTTGAAGATTTGCCATAAGGGTAATACGGTTGTGACAATCATATAGGTGCTAGGGCTTGACATGACCGTCTAGGCTAAGTAAGGGCCAAAGTGGCGTGTTGCATGTTATCGACTGCTCAGCCAACAAGATTTAGTTCTTGAGAATCACATGTTGCCACCCAGGACCAACCGGTGGTCGTATGGGGATTTCTTACCCCCTCTGTAGAGGTGCTTCCGGTGTATCCACCAACCGACAGGGCTCGTGGTGTAATGTTTAGCAAGCTAGTCTCGCAAATCGACTAATAGTAAATAACAAGTTCGATCCTCGCTGGATTGGGGCATCCATGCTTTGGTTTTGTGTCAAATCCTACCCCTATTGAGTTAGTTTGGCTATAATTGTTTCTATGGTGCAAAAATGTATATTCACAATCATTTTAAATTGGTGAGAACTTCATTATCTCAAACATAGTTATTTGTCCCATGTATGTGACCATAACAGGTACTACAATCACGGGCTGTGTCCTGCGTATGACGTTATACTACATCTAGTGCTGAGATTCCAGCTCTGGAGAGTGTGAAGTATCCCTTCATTGCACTTACTCCCAGGTCCACTCTGACCCGGTTGGGTATTACCTGTTAGGGTCACATCCATGGTTTAAATAGATAAGAAAATTGGCTTTAAAAATTATTTTTAAAAACATTTAATGTCCAACAATAATGAATAAAACAAAAGATTATTCGGCATAAAATAACCCAAACGTTGACATGCCGTAAAGATCAACCAGCAAACCAACAATTCAGTGCCAGATCTGGAAATAATAACAAATTAGGGAAATCAACACTTCCCACCGCTTTAGAATTGGTGCTTCACCGAATGGACTTTAGTGTCATATGTAGCCGACAGCACTTTATATATATAAATATAGAGTATATTTGCTATCCAATTAAAGGTAAAATAAATATGGTATTAGTCAGGTGGTAAATGCCACATGAAAAATGTATCAATATGAGTGCACTTTGATATTAATTCTCTACTTCTCATGCGAATGTTGTATAATCCATATTTCCTCCAGGCACAATCTGAAGCCAGGTTTTCCTAATTTGTAAGCTTGCACTTTTATCAGAATATCTCATATTACCATCATTTTTTATTTCACTTTGTCTTTTTTACTCTTAGAAATATACGGTCTCTCATTGATATTGAGCACTCTTTACTTATAAGTATTTCAAATAATATATATCTATTATACCACGGTTAGACAACCAGTCCAGAAGAAGGAAAACTCTTGTGGCTGAGCAGTCAATGACATACAACACTACATATTGGCCCTTACTTTCGTTAGACAGGCGGTCGTAGAGCACCCCTTCAATCAATCGGCTAACCACGTAAAGCCCTAGCACCTATATGATTTTCCCAACACTATAACTCTTATAGTAGACCCCCAACACGTTTTATCATACATGTGCTAGAAGGTGGTGGCTGGGGGTCTTATTGTTCTGAGTATGAAATTAAATTGCATCTAATGGTGAATTTCAGTTCTGGGGCTCGTTAGTGTGTAGAGTACATCTTCGTCGATATTGCTCTCAGGTCCACTCGGACCCAGAGTGGTGGTACCTGTTAGGGTCCAATCTATGGGTTAAATAAAAAAGTGAGTTAAAAAATATGTTTAAACAATTGAGTTTAAAAGAATTGAACTGTATCAAGAATGGATAAAACAAAATTTCTTCAGCATAAAATATCCAGGCAAGAGTTGACATGACGTAAAATCCAACCAACCAATCAATAAACTTGCTATTTTCTATTTTTCAGAATTCATTAAATCTTTCCCTTTGTCCATGTTTCAACGGTAAATTGCATCTGGTGGTAATGCTCCAATTCTGAAGATTTTTTTTTTTTTTTGTTTTTGTTTTTTTTGGGGGGTTGAAACACCACTTCATCGCAATTATTCTGACCCTATTAGGGTGCCAACTATGGGTTAGATAAACCAAAACATGAGTTTTAAAGAATGTGTTAAAGAAATGAGTTTTAAAATATTGAATGCCCAACAATAATGAATAAAACAAGAATGTCTTCGGCATAAAATAACCCAAAGGTTGACATGCCGTAAAACCAACCAACCAAACATGTATTATGGATAATAAAAAAACCAGTTTTTATTGAATTTCAGATGTCTTAAACTAATAATAGTTTAATCTAATTAGGTACATTTCTTTTTCGGAAATTCCAAAGAAAAGTTAATTAGGTAGTTTACTTAGGGTTCAAATGAACGAGATTAAATTTGGAAAATAATGGTTCAAGACTTTTTGAGTTATTGGGGTTTATTTGATTTGCATAATAACTTCAGAGAGGCTCTATATTCCTTTTCAATTATAAACTTTAGTTACAATTCACTCTTCGGAAAGTTGGTGTGACATCTTAGATAGACAGGGAACCTAAAATAACTATGAATAGTACAAAAAAGATTGCTCTCGAGGTGACTGTAAATGTCACTCGTCAGACTGACTCAATTGAAAACTATGTGGATATGTACCGGGCTATAAGGTGTGATTGCGACAGAAAATTTAACGGCCTACGAGGTTTACGAATTCATAAGGAACACTGTTGCAAACAACGTAATTCCCCAATTGAAGAATGTAAATCGAATGATGGAATTATTAATCAAGATTATTCCTACGGGATTGCATTGAAAATATTCTAAGCAAGCCAAGAATTAGATATCAAAAATCTTAAGCAGATATATGCTGTGCGCGGAATTCCCACTCCTTGCTTGCAACTCAGGTGATTGCGAGATATCAACGGTTTACTACGAGCGCTTAATGTCATGAAAGGAAAGTAAAAGAAAAGTGTTAAGAAAATCACAAAGAACAATTAATGAAACTGCTAAGATGAACGGACGTTAATTATTTATTTTAAATACCCTGTTCGGTGGCCAAAAGCTGCTTGGTGGCGCAAGTATTGGCAAGCCACCGAAACTTTGTTAGTACCCCTGATGATGACAGGTATCCACATGTTATTTATTGCACATAGTATGATAAGAATTCCTTTTCAATAATCAACTCTAGTTACATCGTATAATAACTATGATATAAAAAAAATAGATTTGCAAATAGATTATAGTATTAAAAGCTCTAAAACCTCCGTTATTCAGCGTCTGTTTCAATAGCGATTGACGTCAACAAATTCCGTGATCATTTAAAAAAAATTTTTTCGTAGTATCTAAGGCGAAACCTATACAAACAAATTATTAATTTTAACAGTGTTCTGTTCTTTAAAACAATTACGCATTTCACAGTGGTCGTTAAGAACAGCAAAAGCTGAAGAATATTTGTCTCATGTTTACATTAATTGCCACAAAATTAATAAACAAAATATGTTTTCTTTGTTTGAATAAAGTAAAATAATTTCCTTTAAAACAAAATATTTTTTTGCTGAAAAACAGATGCAAGGCTTTTTAAGAACGTCTCATATAATACATAAATAATGAGAATGAATTGTGTTTCTTATAAATAATGTGTGATGAAACAACATCAGAGAAACGAGATCTCAGGGGACTTATTAATTAAAGTAAGCAATTGCTAATTATTTTGTTCAACTTGTATCTTGCATAGTAAATCTTTTCCTCTATTCTTAATACACGTTTTTTTATTATTATTATTTCTCTGTTAAATATGATACTAGAGTTACAACAGAAAGAGACATATCCCACAACCAGGGGAGTTCCTATGGCGTAGTGGCTAACGTACGAGACTGTGAAATAGTAGTAAGCAAGTTCGAACTCCAGCCGCGCTGTGACGTTTACTTTCGGACAAATACTCATATGAAAAGTATGAACCCTTTTCTTCCCCAGATATGGGTTAAATAGTTCTTCTCTAGGGATAACTTTGGCATTAAATAATCCACGAAGGTTTACATGCCATTAAACAAAGAATCCCTTGATCGTGTAACCTGATTTTCGTCGTGAGGTGGCTAATCATGTAGCGCGTCTTGAGTAAGAATAGGCTGGCGGAGACCGTCCCTCTCCAAATATAGTACTTATTTAAGATTATTCCTTCTCCTAGACCAGGTGCTATACCAAGGTTAAAGAGGCCAGTGTGCCCAACATTTTGCCCATTACTGGAGGGAGAATAGTGTTATTAATATATTTCCCAGGTTTATTATTGCTATGTAAAATGCAACAGTCTCGTTGACGATTTGAAGTAGGGTAGACGAGTCCATTTCCTACGATGATAATCGTTACACCACCAGCGCCCCCTTGCAAATGTTTAGATCATTTACACTATAATTCACCAAATGTCATTTTGCCTCTCTGTGAGTCATCGTTTAAGGCAATAATCGCTCGGGTGGTAGTGGAATATTATTAGGTGATTCAAAATGTTGTCACTTGATCTCGATAGCAGAAAGAAATTAAAGACACGTTGGTTGCTGCCCCCGCCTAAAAAAACACACGTTTATTTTTCAATGTTATTTTCTTCTTTGGACCAATGTCAAAATGCAACTGTGACTTTACCTAACTTATAGGGCAAAAAAGACTCCATTTTCAGCTATAAGCCGTTGCATACAACAATGGCGGCCAATATAGATAAAGTACTCGACATGACTTTGTGAGACCCGTCTACAAAATATTTTTTCCATGTTTAGTCTAAACATCTCAAATTCCACATGACTGACTTTAACCAATGAATGAACATCCGTGCTATTTTAACTTTCCCAGACTTTGGCACTCAAGGCCTTTCTTACATATTAATCATATTTCCGCAGATGTTCGTCACATCCACTATCCCGAGTGACTAGGTTGGTGTGGCTCTGCGTTATTTTTAAGATTATGGAACATAGTTTTAGCGTATTTTTCTTTTTAAATGTCAATTTAGTCTTCAAAATTAACTAATTATTATGTCATTAAAACAGAAATGCTGAGAGGCTTCGGACCAGAATGAAAACAAAGACATCACAAAAAATGTTGCTTATTCGGATGTTCTTTTAGGATGGAAATACCAGTGATATCAAATTGTCAAAGTGAGATCCACTTTATAAACATCAGAGACCATCTTAAAATCTTCAATTTTAAAGTTAACTACGTCAAATTATATTCTACATATTAATACGCTAGTACCTACCTACGCATATCACGCTCTGAATCACCGATAAATAATGGACTATTCAGTTTTGATTCATACGATGTGAAGGTATATGTTCAAATGGCATGCACTGTAAGATAAATAATGAACCATATCGTTGTAATTCTGTGGAAGAAAGGGAAAAAGGTGCTACACGGCTTAGGGTAAAGGAAAGCAAATAAAGAAAAGAAAAAAGAAAGGGGAGAGATATAAAGAGATTGATGTAACGTTGCCCTGCAGAAAAGGCACTGCACTGGCCACTGCTCATCGAAGACGGCGATACGTAATACAAACGTATACAGAGAAGAAGAGGTCAGTCGAAGTGTGTGCCTTTCGTCAGGGTCGATTAAGTTCTTTACGCTCAATTTCCTTATGAAAACAGATTAACCCTTTCTCTTTCTTTCGGTTTGGGGTGTGAGTTGTTCACTGTTCGGTTTTGTTCATTCATAAACTCTTCATAGTAAACTTCTCGTAGTGACAACGATAAAACAGGGCTTCCTTGTTTTCCGCGAATTTATTATATCAGGCCGTGTCTTTTTCTTGAGAGAGAGGGTAGATCTTATTGTATCTTTTCGTTAAGTTTGGGCTCATCCAACCTACTGCCTTCGTGTATAATTACTTAGTTCGCCCGGGCATCTGACCCCAACTAGCTTCGGGCGTTCGTTCCCTACCAGTGTCTAAGCCCGACTGACCCAGACTTCTCAGGCCAGTTGTTTAAATACATTTTTGTTTAGGATTTTTGAGAAGAGAGGACCGTCTGGAATCTTCTTCTACATTCCATGACTTTCTATCAAGTTCTTGCAAGTTCCGGAACCTCCGAATACGGTTTACACCTTGCGGTCACTCCTAGACCATCTTGCGAGTCAGATCAAAAGGATCTAACCTCTGAAGTCGCCATTGAGTCTGTTTTTCGCGGAATTATTCATACACTTAAATTTTTCTCTATAAACAAAAACATTTGGATCCCATGCCTCTGTATATTTCTAGCTAGTAAAGGGAATTTAATTATCTCCCTCGGACTGTCAGGGTCACCTGTGTTAACCCTAGCTATCCTCAGATATAGTATTTCTTTCAGTTTTTGAAACACCTGCGTCCAGTATCCCATTACATTACATATTCATAGCATTGATATGCATTTATCAATTCTTATCCTATCAGTCATTTCATTAGTCTACTGCATGCATCAAATCTTCCCGAGGGTCAGTAACGCATGGAGAATAATGAGTCCTATTTGTGATACAATATATGACATTGTAATAGGGGTATTGAACTCAGAAGTCTCTTTCTTGCCCTACAAAAAATAGTGAGGCATATATGTCGTATTTCCTCAAAAATGGAAAAGAAGGGATGGTTTAATTCATTTACCAAGAGAATTTGAATCAGCCGTGCTAAATCAATTAAATATTCAAGATATATGTATTTACCAACCTCTCAGCACGAACACGATGTGACACATGGTCTATTTCTTTTAGTTAAACACATCTGAATTCAGAGTTTTCCTTCTCATAGAAATATCCAATATACATCAGGCCATAGCCAATGAAAAAGTATTGATGCTAGCTTAAGCTGGAAATGGCTTCTTTAAATATAAGATGATATGAAGAACGATGTTCTTTATTTTGTTCGTAAAGTGAGTTCAAGTGATGTGTCAGCAACGACCTAAAGACGAAACATTCTTTTGACAGCTGAACAGATTTATCACATCTGAATTGAATAACTTGAAATTGTGGGTAGCACCACGTGCATATGCAGACACAATTTTTCACTTATTGCGAACTGCACTATGAAAAAAGTCGAAAAGAAATTTATCGCAGACGTATAGTTTCAATTTACAATACTGTACAGAGTTCACTCCATAAAACATGTTGATAATCTCGTCTTTACTTAAATGGGAGTACGGTTTCAAATCAATGGAAATTCACCATCAACTAAATGCTAGTTATTTTTTTTTAAATTTCAAATAGTTATTTGGTTATTTTGTTTAATGGCATATCATCCCTTGCGGGCTATTTAATTTCAAATCTTGTATTTGTTTTTGTTTTTTTTGTTTTTTGTTTTTTGCGTATATGATCTTTGAGAAAATACTTTGTGGGTAAATATTTTGGCTTTGTTTTATAAAATAGTAGAAAAAACTTTTCATTAAATTCATGTGTATTGATAAATTGGTAGAATTAATAAACTGGTGGTTGACCCTCAGGCATCACCTTCTCACACCCATATAAAAAGGTTTGGGTGTTTACCATAAGACCAAATTGAAGAATACAGTCGGGACAATCATATAGGTGCTACGGCTGGACATAAGCAACCGATTGATTATTGGGTCTCCTCGGTCGTCCGTCTACTCCAAGTAAGAGCTGAAGTGGAGTGTTGCATGTCACAGGACCACTTAATATGCGGGTCACAGACCACTCAGTCACCATAATCATATCCTTAGGCATTATGGGACCCAACACTTGGCGGAGGGTGTTACCCCTTTGCAGAGGCGCAGTTGACGCATTCTACTGTCCCAGCCGACAGGATTGGTTTTTAAACATGATTAAAGTGCATCACAGTAGTAATCGATTGAATAAAAAAGATATGTCTACGACGTAAACTACAACAGACAGTCAAAATAAGAACACTATTTTAACAGAGCAAATTCTCAGCTATAAAAAACATTGTCACTACCAATGTCTATACATTATCGCTGCGACTTTTAGAGAGTCTCTCCGAATGTAATGTATAGAAGGAAAAAAATAGAGGGCGGAAATAAATATTTGTTTGTTCTGCTTATGATCAGTCTTTCGATCTCCCAACCTGTTTAAGATTGGTTTAGTTTCTTTGCGCAATTATGGGGTTTTAAGTAAATGTTCTTTGTTGAGGGGGGGGGGCAAAAAGAAGCGAGTCAAACGCCTTATTCGCAGGCTACAACACTGTCGTCGTCGTCTACCAACAGCTGAAGTCACAACACCCCACTTATACTTTTACTGCCGTTTTCCCTTATCATCCGGGCACATCAGTCGAACCTCGCGCCCGTGCACAATTCTCGTGCATTCGGATGGACGCGTGTAGGCCCCAACATCCGGGCACCTGAATTGCACCTCGCGTCCATCCAGCGCCTAAATCTCATTTCTTTGCATTCCGGAGGGCCCGGGTTCGACTCCGGCAGGCAAGACACTCTCACTCTTTTTCTAAATGAATACGGTGGTACTCGTTCTCCGTCACTTTAATACACAAAATAATAACAAGTGTAGGATGTGTGGAGACAGAGAGTAAACAGTTAATCATATTATGAATGAATGCAGCAAAAGAAAATACAAGACTATGCACGACTGAGTGGGAAATGTAATCCACTGAGAATCGTGTAAGAAATCAAAATTTGACAATGTTACCAAATAGTATACGCACAAACCGGAACTCATCCTAGAGAATGAGATGCATCAAATTATATGCGATTTTGAGATACAAAAGGATCACCTAATCCCGGCTGAAGGATCAGACCTACTGTTATTTAACAAGATAACTTGTAATCTAGTCGATTTTACTGTTCCAGCAAAGCACAGAATGA